>JBBDGP010002012.1:1102500-1215000 GCA_037952835.1 Lithobates septentrionalis
TTTTTACCACATTTGTTTACCGCTACCGTCACCAACCAACAGAAAACACAGCCACAGCCCGAAAGGATGAAACCTTATCCTTAAGGGCCCCTCCACACCCTCAATGCCCTTTGGATTCCGTCTTGCAGCCCCATGGTCCACAGATCAATCCCCACATCCGTGAGGTGAACACCATCCTTGCGCAAATAAAGGCCTACATTGATTTCCAGTTCTCTATGCCGTATCACTATGCCCCCCTGCTGCACCAAAAACCTCCCCACCACTTTGTAAACACGTATACGTGCTTTGTTAAGCCGTTCAACAGACCTTGCTTTCCGCCAGGTGGTACGTGCCACCATGTCGGACCATAACAGCAGGGTATTGGGAAAGACCGTGCGGATATATAGCAAATCCGACTTAACATCTGCTATTAATTCTCTGACCGTGCGTACCCCTTAGTCATTCCCTCCCAACACATCTGGTGGTCTGTCTAACCACGCATAACGTTCCACTTCCATAACCACTCTACCCCACATCATCTCCCCAGCCACCTGATATATGCCTCTCTCCTCGATATTCCCAGCTGCCGCACATCCGGTCTTGCATCACCTCTCCTGGCCCCCCAACACACATATGAGTGCCCAAGAATCCAAACGAGGCGGGGAGCACCTCCCTCTGAAATGAAAAGATCACAAACCAAGGTAACATCACTTATAATAACCTGAAACAAAATTCCCTCTTTTTTTTTATTCCATTATCGGTTGAGGTCGTATGTAGGTGCGGAACCTTTTTGATTCCAATCTACCGATCCTCCTCACGGCTGCCTCATCCAACCCACATCTGGCAGCTTCAGTAGCCGCCCCAATGCGGAAGGAGTGTGAAGCATAAGCCTTCCCATCCAAACCCAACTTCGTCAAACATTTTCTAAATACTGATACAAATTGAAATTTAGATAAGAGAGACCCATCCTCATGACACAAAAATGGCCCTCCACCCATCGGCCTAACCCGTACCAAGTCCTCGACCGCCCTTACCGGGCATACCGAGGATCCGCAGTCGCAAACACACTTTATCCCTGTGTGGCCGAACATCCTGCTCCAAAATGCCACCCGCATCCCCCCGTGCCGGGCTAACCAGTTCCCCAATCCTGAACGCCCCAAAAAACGCCAACGAAAAAGCTGCTGTAAACAGCAAACATTTATAACTTGAAGAACATATTGACCCCAACTGCCCACAAATGGACACCAGGTTCGCAAAAGTGACAGGTCTTCTTGCATCTTTCCTTCTCTGCCCTTTTTTGTACCCCTTGAGGGCTTGCCTAACCCAAAATTCTTTTGTCCAATCCTCCCCCCATTGTAACTTGAAAAGGAATGACAAAGCCGCCATTTTCTTTTCAATCGATGACACCGCCCCCCCGTTTTCCATATTTCTGGAAACAAAATACAAGACTAGCAAGCGCACCTCAGCCCTGTCCTTGTCCACCCCAGCTTCTTGGATTAAACCAGCCCATTCTCTCCATACCTTCACATAGGCCATCCAAGTGGATTTACTCACTGACTGCTGGATCCATCCCGCGGCGACTCCAATGCCAGCTCCCAGATCCACTCCGGGCAAGAAATCCCTTCCTTCTCTGCTGCCGGAGCTAGTTCCCTGAACTTGTCCCACTGAAAGCGAGACAGCGAATCAGCCAATTAATTGTCAATCCCCGGTATGTGTACAGCATATATAAAGGTATTCAATTGCAAGCACCGCAAAACCAACTGCCGCATCAGCCTGATGACCGGTTGGGAAGACGCTGACATGCGATTGACAACCTGAACAACCCCCATGTTGTCACAATTAAGTCTCAACTTTAAATTCTGGCAAGACCGCCCCCATAACTCCATAGCCAGCACAATTGGAAACATTTCCAACAATACCAGGTTACGAAGAAACCCCGCCTCCACCCACGATTGTGGCCAAGGGCCCGCACTCCATTGCCCCTGAAAGTATGCTCTGTAACCCGTCTGTAACTAATTCCACATCGAAGTTACTTACCGGACCTGACATCCACACTGATCTTCCGTTGTACACCGACAAAAATTGATACCATACCTTCAGGTCCTCCTGATGCTCCCGAGTCAGCCTAATAAAATGTGTGGGGGCTTTTACTCCCGCCGTGGCTGCCGACAGCCGCCGACAAAACACCCTACCCATGGGAATGATCCTACAAGCAAAATTTAGCTTACCTAGCAATGACTGCAGGGTCCTCAATTGCACCTTCCGCATGCCATGGATCTCCCGGATCTCCTTCTGCAAATCCCCTAATTTTTCCTGCGGCAACCTTCATTCCATTGCTATGGAGTCAATTACGATGCCCAAAAAACTAATCTCGGTTGTCGGGCCTTCTGTTTTTTCGGCTGCCAATGGCACTCCGAACCTTCCCGCAATGTGTTGCAATGTTGACATTAGAATTGCACACACACTGGAGGAAGGAGGACCTATACAGAGAAAGTCATCCAAGTAATGGATAACTGAGTCCAGCCCCGATACCTCCCTAATCACCCACTCCAAAAAGGAACTAAACGCATCAAACATGGCGCAAGAAATGGAGAAACCCATGGGCAAACATTTATCGACATAAAACTGTTCCTGCCAGTGGCAACCCAGTAGCCTAAAGCTGTCTGGATGCACTGGAAGTAGCCGAAACGCCGCTTCTATGTCAGATTTTGCCATCAGTGCCCCCTTTCCATACCTCCTGACCCATCGCACCGCTGCATCAAAGGAAGTATAGGACACGGCGCATGCATCAGGGTCGATGAAATCATTGACCGAGCCCCCTTTTGGAAAGGATAAATGATGAATTAGCCGAAACTTATTCGGCTCCTTTTTGGGCACCACACCCAGCGGGGACACCACCAAATCCGATAATGGCTTTAACGCAAATGGCCCTACCATGCGGCCTAATGCCACTTCTTTTGACAATTTTTCTCCCACCACCCCTGGGTGTTGCAACGCTGATTTCAAATTCCGTGCCATAGGAGGAACCACCTCCAAGGAACATGGTATTTTAAACCCCTCCCGAAAACCTGAGGTAATCAGCGATGCCGCTTCCCTATCCGGATACTTGCTTAGGAAAGGCAGCATCTTTTCCACCTTCACCGGCGTCATCCCTCTTGTTAACAGGCTCCCTGGTACGTTTTCCTTTTTTGAAGCATCTGGCCAGTGTGTGGGCTCCCCCACACCCTGAGCATTTGTGCTTGAATTTGCACGATCCCCCAAACCTACAGTTTCCTTCATTGTATTGCCAGCACACTCCCCATTTCTTGCCGGCCGGTAGTCCTGAGGAGTGTGCACCCCCGGCCCCCCCTTGAAAAGACTGAGGCGAGGCCCTAGCCGAGGACATGAGTCTCATCCACAGGCTAATGTCCTTATGGTCCCAACGCAGCGCCGGACGAACCGCTCTGCGTTGTCGGAACTGCTCATCATAACGCAGCCAAGCCGTTCCCCCATAAACTCTGTGTGCCTCCCCAATAGCATCCATATAACAAAACAACCCCGAACAATGTTCGGGGTTCTTTTCGCCAATGACGCTGGCCATGATAGTGAACGCTTGTAACCAATTAACAAACGTCCGTGGAATCAACCTGTATCTCCTCTTCTCCTCGTCTTCCTTCTTGGAGTCATCAGGCTTAAACCTGTCCAGGTTAAACTTTTCCAACGGCAACAAGGAAAAGATTTCCACATATTCCCCTTTGTAAATTTTCTCCCGCACCTCCTGTTTTAGATGCGCCCCAAGCGGGCCTTCAAAACAGACATATACCCTGCAATCCTGACTATATCCATCCTACCCGCAGCCTCCGCTGCCCCTTTTTCTCCCGGCCTGTCTTTACCAACCCCCGACTCCGGGGTCTTGTCGGGAAACACCTCTGAGGAAACTTCCGCCTTCCCCCCATAGGACAAACCCCCGCCATTGCTGTGCGCTCCCTGCGAGACAGCACTCGTGGTCGCCTGAGGAGGTTGCTCCCCAAAACGCCCTACGAGCGCCCGCAGGCCCTCCAACAACTCTTTAAGTTGTCCCCCAGACCCCAAACTGGCGGATCCTTGTCCCGCCACTTGTTGGTCATGGCCCTGTCCCGTCACACTGGGCGAATGAGCGACTGTCCCTGCCGTATCCGTGGTAACCACACCCCATAAATTTTGTAAAGCATTGGTAAAAGATAAATTATCGCTGGACTTACCGGGCTGACCCGGAGACATCCCGACAGCCGCTGATCTGGTTTCCACCGCCGTATTTTGCTGGCATGTCTCCACCTCACCTTCTTCCAACTCCTCCTCGTCCGACCGGTCCCCTTGCGATGGACTTGCCGGCGTATTGAGCCCCCCAGGCGCATCCCTCCTGGAAGCCGTATGCACCCGCTGTGACGTGACCTGTCCGACCCCCGAAACCCCGCCTCCCGACTGGAGTCCACGCCGCCCTGGAATGGCTGCTACCGGGCTGGCCTGATCGATCCACTGTCTGCCCCTTTGAAGGTCCCTCCCCACGCCAGGCGACCGATGTCCACCTGCGGTGTCAGTCATGCTTCTACTCACTGCCCTGGATGCTGCTGCGGCTGTTCTCTCCCTTCTGTCCTCCCCCCTCGGCTCGTGCAGAGCTGCTGGGGGTTCCGATCGTTCCACACGCCTGGACCCTGTACTCGGGGAAGCGGCGCCATGTTGCCTCGTAGCCCCACCCACCGCGCTGTGACCACGGTGAGGATTCCGCCCGGGCCTAGCAGCGGCCGTCGGGTGACTTCTCTTGGCCGGTCGAGCTGACTGTTCCCCCCTAGGGCTCCGAAATTCTGCCTCCTCGTGTCTCTTCCTGCTCCACTGACCCCGTCCAAGCTCCGCCCCTCCTTTTATATGGCCGCTCCCCCTAAGTTTCCAGATGCCTCCACCCCCACCAAACCCCAGACAACTTAACCCTATGTGTGTCACTAGACACACTGTCATGCCCAGCCCTGCACTATTTTCTTTCTTGTCGTTCCGGGCCTCACTTTCCATTTGGTTATGATAGATTTGATGGTGCTCCTAGGGATCATCAAAGATTTTTTTATAACCCAACCCTGACTTGTACTTCTCAACAACATTGTCCCTTACTTGTTTGGAGAGTTCCTTGGTCTTCATGGCAGTGTTTGGTTAGTGGTGCCTCTTGCTTAGGCATTGCAGCCTCTGGGGCCTTTCAAAAAGGTTTGTATATGTAATGACAGATCATGTGACACTTAGATTGCACACAGGTGGACATCATTTCACTAATTATGTGACTTCTGAAGGTAATTGGTTGCACCAGAGCTTTTTTACGGGCTTCATAACAAAGGGGGGTGAATACATATGCACATGCCAATTATCAGTTTTTAATTTCTGAAAAAAAAGTTTTAGGTGTATATTTTTCCAATTTTTTTTCACCAACTTAGGCTATTGTGTTCTGATCCATCACATATAATTCAGATTAAAAAAGCATTGAACTAAAGGCTGTAATGTAACAAAATAGGTAAAAAGCCAAGGGGGGGGGGGAGACTTTTGCAAGCCACTGTATATAGAGTGACTTATCGATCGATGGTGCTATACAAATACCTGTAATAGATCTTTCTAGAACAAATAGTAGACATGACAGACGTGTAATACCCGTCTGTTTTGCTAATTGCGTGCCGTGTTCCACAGTAAGCAGATTGAACCCAACAAATATTAACAAACCTAAAGTCATTTAGTACATTATACGCTATTAAAGCGAGGAAATGTCGGCGCCATGGGAAAACACAGACAAAAATGTACACACCACGCAAGCGGTTTCATTCTAACCAATTCCCTTAAGACGTCTTCATGACTGAATAATGCAAATGAAAAAGACTTTGTAATCCTGTTAGAAATGAAGCCTTTTTTTTTTTTTTTTGGCGATGTTTTGTCAGCTGCGGGTCTCGAGAACTGCTGGTTGATGCCCCCCTACCATGCTGGTTGATGCCTCCCTACCATTAAATCTCACGTTTTTGGTTATAATGTGACAATCACAAGGCAGGGATTAAGAAATCAATTGATAGGTGGATCTGTAGCGGGGAAATAACTCATTTGAGCTGTCAAAGTCAAATGGCAATAAAGTCTCCCGTTGATAAATGTTCCTTTGAAGTGTTTGTGCACTTTAAAGGGAATCTTTACTGTTTTTGTTTTGCTTTTTATCAATTTTTGTCTGAGATCAACAAAGTCCTTCAGTTTTTCTACAGCTTGTTTTACAGGTAAAAAAAAAAAAAGACACAGAACAAAATGGAGCTAGCTTTATGAATTCCAAGCAATTCCCGATGACCTTTCCGAAATTCACTCAATAAATGGTCCTGTTGGCCACTCCTCTCCCCTAGTTAAAGAATTGAAGGATCCTGGAGGAAAATGGTTGGATACAGGCTCATCACAAATCTCCAGAAGAACAACCAATGTGTTCCCGCCTCCAGGGGGACTGGTAAGATGTCACAAATTACTGTGACTTGTTTAGAGGGAGAGTCCTCTTCATCAGAGAGCTTCCTCAATCTCCTTTCTCTGTCTCAAAAGTGGAACACCGGAGGTGCGTTTAGACCCCTGATATCTCACCAAAGCCCCTCAACGGGGCTCCTAAAAAATTGAAATAAATAATATTGTAAAAAAAAAATGGAAGAAAATAAATTCTCCGGTGGCGGAACTACCAGGATCACAAAGGTTGCGTTACGCCACCAGGCTCGGAGGGAAGGGCCCTGGCCATGGGTCAGGGGCTTACATGGTTTCTATCACCAGGGCCCTGAAGTTTCTAGTTGCACCACTGCCATGCACACACAGTTCAGGACTATCAAGACTTACAAAAGAGATTGGGAAAGGTCTTCCAGCCTGTCCAATTATTTATTTTCCACAGGAACTGTGGTGAGCTGCCCTGTAGGTCATCTCTGGATTCCAATGTTTTGAGGCACTGTCATCAGAAGACTAAAGACACCCATACACTGTTAGCAGAGAGAATTGGGACTCCTAGAGAGGAATTTCCTAAGACTGGAGAAGCCAGAATCTGGAGCAGCTGTGCATGGACCCAGCTTCCATTTTTTTTATTTTCAAAGGTTAACTCAGGCATGCTGAACCTGTGGCCTGCGAAGCCATCTGATGTGGCCTGCAACCTCAAACCTATGGCAATCCGCACAGCCTCCTTTGGGTGCACACCACGCTACTGAATGATTGCCGGTCCTCCAAAATCTCATTGCTGTCAGCTCCCATCTCTTCTCTTTCTTTCCTAACGCACACACACGGGGAGAGAGGCCTTTAGTCGAGTGGATTACATCTAGTGGCAGCCATACAGGGGTTCTGAAGGTGGATTTTCACAGTTGTGTGATGAGCTTGGTGTCCTTCCCGGAGCAATGTGAGTGTATTATGTGTCATTTTATCTTAGCCACTTTCAGACTGCCTCCTGTGACTTTACTGCTACAGTGCGGCCCCAGCATTTTCGGGTAGGGGGCACGCACCTTTCACTGCAATTACAACTGCAAGTCTTTTTGGGGATGTCTCTACCAGCTTTCTACATCTAGAGAGGACATTTTTGCCCATTCTTTTTTTCAACATAGCTCAAGCTCTGTCAGATTGGATGGAGAGCGTCTGTGAACAGCAATTTTCATGTCTTGCCACAGATTCTCAATTGGATTTAGGTCTGGACTGTGACTGGGCCATTCTAACACATGAATATGCTTTGATCTAAACCATCCATTGTAGATCTGGCTGTATGTTTAGGGTCATTGTCCTGCTAGAAGGTGAACCTCTGCCCCAGTCTCAAGTCTTTTGCAGATTCTAATAAGTTTTCTTCTAAGATTGCTAGGTATTTGACTTCATCCATCCTCCCATCAACTCTGACCAGCTTCCCTGTCCCTGCTGAAGAAAAGCATCCCCACCACATGATGCTGCCACCACCATGTTTCACGGTGGGGATGGTGTGTTCAGGGTGATGTGCAGTGTTAGTTTTCCACCACACATAGCGTTTTGCTTTTAGGCCAAAAAGTTCAATTTTGGTCTCATCTGACCAGATCACCTTCTTCCACATGTTTGCTGTGGAAGCAAGAACATGGCCCACATGGCTTCTCGCAAACTGCAAACGGGACTTCTTATGGCTTTCTTTCAACAATGCCTTTTTCTTCTCACTTTTCCATAAAGGGCAGATTTGTGGAGAACACGACTAATAGTTGTCCTGTGGACAGATTCTCCCACCTGAGCTGTGGATCTCTGCAGCTCCTCCAGAGTTGCCATGGACCTCTTGGCTGCTTCTCTGATGAATGCTCACCTTATATACAGGTACATCTACAAGCAGTGCTTTTTTTTCAGGGGGGAACGCAGTTCCGGCACCTCCAGCACCTCCAGCACTGAATGTATGTAATGGCAAGGGGTGCTGGGTTGTGCTTCAGTGTATTGATGCTAACTGCTGGGGGATCTATTATTGCTGGAGGGAATCTATTTCTGCAGGAGGGTTTATCGTTGCTGCGGAGGTCTCTTGTTTCTGCTGGGGTTATCGGTTCTCCCTGGAAGGGATCTACTTTTCCAGGGGGGAGGTCTATTGTTGCTGGGAAGGTCTATTGTTGCTGGTGGGGATCTATTGTTGCTGGGGTGAGTCAACAATCTATTATTGTTGGGGGTCAGTTGTTGCTGGGAGGGATCCACTGTTGAGGGAGCAGTCTATTGTAGCTGGAGGGTCTATTGATGCTGTCTGCATGGAGATCTGTTGTTGCTGGGGGGGGGGTCTTTTGTTGCAGGTGGTCCATTGTTGCTGGGGGTTCTATTGTTGCGGGGGGGGGGGGGTCTATTGTTGTTGTCTGCAGGGGATCTATTTTACTTGCTTTTCTTGTTATCATTAACAAATTCCATACACATAATTTAGTACCACAAGTTTTACCTGGTTCTGTATTCTCCAAAAGGGGCAGTACTTGGAGGTGGGTAGAGGGTGGGACCAAGGAACAGTGCTTAGAGGTAGGTAGGAGCGGAGACAAGGGGTAAATCCAAAAGGGGGAGTTCCTGCACCTATTCTCTGAGAAAAAAAGCCCTGTCTACAAGTTATCATATTGGATGCCATTGGTCTTACCTGAGGGCATCATATTACCAGCAATACCAGCCTGGAATAAGAATGTTCTTGAAGATGTTGCTTTAATTGATGTTCTTTTATATATACAGTGGGAAAATTAATGATTTGATCCCCTGCAGATTGTGTAAGTTTGCCCCACTTACAAAGTGAGGGTCTATGAAGGGTCTATAATTTTTATCATAGGGGCATTTTAAATGATAGAGACAGTATATCAACCAAAAATCCAGAAAAAACACATGATACAAATGTTATAAATTGAGTTGCAGTTTGGTGAGTAAAATAAGTATTTGATCCCCAAGCAAAACATGACTTAGTACTTGGTGGAGAAACCCTTGTTGGCAAGCACAGAGGTCAGACGTTTCTTGTAGTTGGTGACCAGGTTTACACAACCTGGTCACCAACTACCAACAGCTCCCACAGATATGATCAGCTGAGTGGCTCCCACAGAGCGCAGAGTGGGAACAAGGGATATGAAGGTGCCCGGGGTGCAGTGCAGATTCCAAAACCCCTACTGGATGATCTCCCTGCAAGTGATAGAGGCAGGGCCACCGACAGTGTGTGGGGAGGTACTCGAGCTGGCTTGGTGCTTCACCTTAATACAGCAGCACAAGTAAGACATGTGGTGGAAGATGGTGGAGCTTCTAAGGAGGGAGGGGGAAGATGGGGGCAGTGGAAGTGGGGTTGCACGCAGAGGCCAGGGGCTGAAGAGGGGTGAAAGTGAGATGTGGATAGGGGGTGCAGAGTTAAGAGCAGCTGTAGAAGAAGGCGAAGTGCACCCCTGGACTCTGCACTCTGTATGCAGAGCACCCCTTAACTATGAACGATGTACGTAGCACACCCCCAAACTCTGCATGTAGCACACCCCTGAACTCTGCACTCTGTGTGTAACCCCCCCCCCCCCCCCCAATTCAGCACTCTGTACGTAATGCACTCCTTGTATTGGATGCAAATTTAAGACCCCTCCACTGTAAGTGAAATTTGACCACACCATTTGATACGGTTTGGAGGGAGTGTGTGGGGGCGAGGGGGGATTTGGAGGGTTGTGTTTGAGTTCCTGCACCTATTTTATGAGAAAAAAAGCCCTGTCTACAATGATATATTAGTATAGTAATAATATCTCATGATATATTAGTGTGATGGTCTTTGGGGAAGAATGCTCCTTACACTTGTGGTCATGGGGAAGAATTAGCCAGAAAGCTAAAAATAACAATGGTGTCACCGGGAACTCATCTCAGAGGCAGAAGTCGCTCCTTGCTCAAGGAACCCCTAGCAACCTCTGGAGGAACCCTAGAGTTTCATGGAACCCTGGTTGAGAAACCCTGCATCTAATGCCCTGTACACACGAGCGGACTTTTCGACCGGACTGGTCCGACGGACCGAATCCGGCGAACCTTCCGACCGTGTGTGGGCTTCATCTGACCTCCAGCGGACTGTTTCTGTCGAAAATCTGACGGACTTTAGATTTGGAACATGTTTCAAATCTTTACGTCGGAACTCCGCCGGACCCAGTTCCTATCGAGGAAATCCGCTCATCTGTATGCTGGTCCGACGGACGAAAACCGACGCTAGGGCAGCTATTGGCTACTGGCTATCAACTTCTTTATTTTAGTCCGGTCGTATGTCATCACGTACGAATCCGTCGGACTTTGGTGTGATTGTGTGTAGGCAAGACCGTTCATTCGAAAGTCCGTCGGAAGTCCGTCAAAAGTCCGTCGAAAGTCCGTTAAAAAGACTGTTGGACCTTTGTTGCCGAAAAGTCCGCCCGTGTGGCTACTGGCTATGAACTTCCCTTATTTTAGTTCGGTCGTACGTCATCACGTACGAATCCGTCAGACTTTGGTGTGATCGTGTGTAGGCAAGTCCGTTCATTCGGAAGTCCGTCAAAAGTCTGTCGAAAGTCCGTCGGAAAGACTGTCGGACCTTTGTTGCCGAAAAGTCCGCCCGTGTGGCTACTGGCTATGAACTTCCTTATTTCAGTCCGGTCGTATGTCATCACGTACGAATCCGTCGGACTTTGGTGTGATCGTGTGTAGGCATGTCCGTTCGTTCGAAAGTCCGTCGGCAGTCCATCGGAAGTCCGTCGAAAGTCTGTCGGAAAGACTGTCGGACCTTTATTGCCAAAAAGTCCGCCCGTGTGGCTACTGGCTATGAACTACCTTATTTTAGTCCGGTCGTATGTTATCACGTATGAATCCGTCGGACTTTGGTGTGATCTTGTGTAGGCAAGTCCGTTCGTGCGAAAGTTCATCGGAAGTCCGTCGGAAGTCCGTCGAAAGTCTATCGGAAAGACTGTCGGACCTTTGTTGCCGAAAAGTCCGCCTGTGTGGCTACTGGCTATGAACTACCTTATTTTAGTCTGGTCGTACGGCATCACGTACGAATCCGTCGGACCTTGGTGTGATCGTGTGTAGGCAAGTCCGTTCGTTCGAAAGTCCGTAGAATGTCCGTCAAAAGTCCGTCGGAAAGACTGTCAGACCTTTGTTGCCGAAAAGTCCGCCCGTGTGTACAGGGCATTAGGCTGATACCTTATTTAAAAGACAAAGGAAACCAGGCCCTGCCATTGGGGACATGTATCAATGCAAAAAAAAAAAAAGTAACAAATTACCATACAGCCGGGGAAGGATCCTTTTATGTGACTTCAAGGACAACATCGGAAAAAAATAAAAATAAAATACAAACCTCATCCCTACCAATAGGAAGGCTTGCTCAGGTTGAACCATCCAATTTGTGACAGGTCTACTATAATTAGGGGTAAACTTAGGAATGTTCTCCCAATCACCCGACTGCAGAACCCAAACTCTTAATTTATTTAATACCATTAAAATAAAAAATAAATCTTTGGATTTCGATATGTAGTCAGGTTTCTCCAGGTAATTTTGTAGCGATGGTGGATTTTTTTTTTCTTTTTTTTTTTCCTCTTTCGGTGCTGTAGGCTGATAATCAAACTACACGGCAAATATCTCGGAATGAAAACAATGTAGCTTGTTATCACTTGATCTATCACATTGTTTCCTGTGTACACCTCTCCTCCACTTTCCCCAGGCTGACATGGTGTCAAAACGGGTTTCATTTGCACAGGCTTTGAACATCGTGCTTGGCGGTGTGACGCGCATTCATTATCTGGTGTAACACATACACATTAAATATAATAAATATCGGCTTCTAACAAAGCCCACCACACTGTCACCAGTGATCCAGGTCCCCGTATATTATTATTATTATTATTATTAATAGTACTATGCTAATAAGAGGATGCCTCATTCCTGGATACTTTGATTAATATGTATAATTGCTCATTATTGCTTAGATGGAAAGATAAATAAAGCGTGAATTTATGAAAAGCTTTTGTTGGAGAGATGAAAATAACTATATGCGTTTAACAGGAAAAAGCTTTATGAAAAAAAAAAAAAAAAAAAGTCAGGATTTTTTTTTTCTTTGTCAAATTCTCAATAAACTTAAGGAAAAATAAGCAAATAATAATATATAAACGCAAAAGTATTTTGTTGTATTTCTTCAGCAAAAAAAAAAAAAAAATAACCACTTGGGTCCCACCCTCTAATAACTACCCTACCAGGTCATTTTTCATGTCTCAGTGGTGTGATAGTTTGACTAATAATAATAATAATAATAATAATATATAAACGCAAAAATATTTTTTGTATTTTTTCAGCAAAAAAAATAAAAATAAATAACCACTTGGGTCTCATTGGTGTGATAGTTTGACTGACAATTATTCTGTCATGCAACACCTCACCCAAATGATTTTTATATAATTTTTTTTAGATAGATAGAGCTTTTTTTTTTTTTTTTTTTCTTTTTTTTTTTACTACTTTAGCCCCGGAAGGTTTTACCCCTTTACCCACTTCAGCCCCGGTAGAATTTGGAATAAAGTATGGTGCTGCGCTAATCCCAATGAGATAGGCGCATATTAGCTCTATGCTCGTGAGTGTCTAATAGTGCACTCAAATTTAGTCTTTGCAACTGTAACAGAGCAATAAAAAGATGACCTAATATGACAGTTGTACCATTATGTGCTAATAGTGTGTATGGTCAAGAAAATCGTAGTATAAATACACAATAAATAATAATCAATAAAACGTGCACAGTGATTCGTGCTTAAACATCACAATAGCAAACATAAATATATGGGTGAATATAGCGTGAATAAAAATAGCAGCTGGCTCAGACTATCACCAGTCGCCAACTAGCTTAAATCAATATAAATCAACACATTCAAAAGTGCATATATAACCAAAGTGCATCCAGTGCAAATTAAATGTGGCTAAGTGCCTAAAAGTTCATAAGTATGCATGCAAATCTGCGTGCAAAATATTATCAGGTGCAGTGCTCCTTGCGGTAAAAAACAATCAATCAAAGTCCATAAAACGTGTAATGACTTCCGTGCTAAACATGGGTGACAGTAGTGGTCAGTCTTCATGCAGCAGTGTGCACATTGGTGGGCAGTGGCCCCTTACCTGAAGGTAATGGGGTAATCGCGTTTAGCCACTCAGAGGCATGGCAGCCTTTGTAGAGACCATGGGTATAATCTGTAATGGAGGGTGGTGGAAATATGGTCCTATCCTGATCGCTTCTCTTGTCAGGGCGTCTGGTCCTTTCAAGTAGTGTCCCGGGGTCACCCAGATAAATTAAGAAAGGAAGCCCACAATAGTGTAGTATTGTATGGAAGCATATCACTTTTATTATAACATAAAATACAGTACTCACATAAACCGTTAAATAATAAGCGTATATTGATAATTGATTGAAACACAATTGACGTCCTTTTTTTTCACACAAATAGAGCTTTCTTTTGGTGGTATTTGTTCACCTCTGCGGTTTTTTTTTTTTGCGCTATAAACAAAAAAAGAGCCACAATTTTGAAAAAAAAAAGCAATATTTTTTTACTTTTTGCTACAATAAATATCCCCAAAAAATATATAAAAAACCTCATTTTTCCCTCAGTTTTCTTCTACATATTTTTTGAAAAAAAAAAATCGCAATAAGCATATATTGATTGGTTTGCGCAAAAGTTATAGCGTCTACAAAATAGGGGATAGATTTATGGCATTTTTATTATTCATTTTTTTTTTATTAGTAATGGCGGCGATCTGCGATTTTTATCGTGACTGTGACATTATGGCGGACACATCGGATACTTTTGACACCATTGTCATTTATACAGCGATCAGTGCACTGATTACTGTATAAATGACAGTGGCAGGGAAGGGGTTAAACAACTAGGGGGCGATCAAGGGGTTTAGTGTGTCCTAGGGAGTGATTTTAACTTTGGGAGGGATTGGCTACCCTGGACATGACAGCGATCACTGCTCCTGATGACAGGGAGCAGTAGATTTCTGTCATATCACTAGGCAGAACGGGGAAATGCCTTGTTTACATAGTCATCTCCCCATTCTGCCGCTCCGTGACATGATCACGGGACACCGGCGGACCACGGGTGCCGCGGGCACGGCCACTGAGCACGCGGCGGGGGCGTGCATGCCCATAATGCCGCGTCTTAAAGGGGATGTACCTGTATGCCCATTTGCGCAGCCATGCCATTGTGCCGCCGTATATCGTCGTGCGCTGGTCGGCAAGCGGTTAATGATTGGCAAGCGATTTTTTGCGATATGACACTGCGTTATTTTAACTGAATATTGCACGGCCGTGCGACGTTGTACCTAAATAAAATTGATGACATTTTTTCCCCACAAATAGAGCTTTCTTTTGGTGGTATTTGATCACCTCTGCGGTTATTTTTTGTACTATAAACAACAAAAGAGCGACAATTTTGAAAAAAAAATATATATATATATATTTTTTACTTTCTGCTACAAAACACCCAATCCAATAAAAAAAATGTAAAAATCGAATTTCTTCATCAATTTAGACCAATATGTATTCTGCTACATATTTTTGGTTAAAAAAAAAATCCCAATAAGCGTATATTGATTGGTTTGCACAAAAGTTATCATGTCTACAAACTATGGGATGTTTTTATGGCATTTATATTTATTTTTTTATTTTTTTACTAGTAATGGCGGCGATCAGCGACGTTTTAGCGGGACTGCGACATTGCGGCAGGACAAATCGGACACCTAACTGACGCTTTTGACACTTTTTTGGGAACCAGTGTCATCAATACAGTGATTAGAGCTAAAAATGTGCACTGTCACTGTACTAATGAGACAGGGAAGGGGTTAACACCGGGTGCAATCAAAGGGTTGAATGTGTGCCTAGCTGGTGCTTGCTAACTGTGTGTGGATATTGCTCTTAGCAGGAACACCGATCTCTATCTTCTCCCCTGTCAGAACGACGATCTGCCTTGTTTACATCGCCGTTCTGTCTGTCTGGTGAATGATCATGAGTTGGGTGGTGGACATTGGGCATCCCCTGTGTCCAATCGCATCTCCAGCGGCACGCGGGCGCCCCTTATGTCTATTGCACAAATGACGTACAGGTACGTCGTTTCGCGTAATAGAGCCAACCTGCCGCAGTACAAGGGCAGTAGCCGTCAGCAAGTGGTTAATAACCACTGGGTTTTTATTTTTTTATTTACATTTTATCCCTTTTGCTGCCGAAGCAATTTTTTGTGTTTTTTTTTTTTGCACACATGTTTAACCACCTAAGTACCAGCAACTTACCCCCTTTCCTGTGCCCAGGCCAATTTTCAGATTTCAACGCGGTCACACTTTGAAGACCAATTACTCAGTCATGCAACACTGCACCCAGATGGCATTTTTAGATTTTTTTTTTTGAGACAAATAGAACTTTCTTTTAATGGTATTTAATCACCACAGGGTTTTTCATATTCTTGCTACTGTATACAGTATAAATGAAGGAAAAATACTAGGGCTGGGAAAATTAAAGATTAATTCCTCAATTAATCGTTAATTTTTTTGATCGATCAAAATTGTTTTGATCGGTACTCACCTCTCCACCGGCTTCCGGGTCTTCAGGGAGTTCTGTCGGAGATCCGGTGACGTCACGGACATCAACGTCACCGGACTCCTCCCCCCTTCCCCAAGTGCCTCCATTTGCTAACGAAGGGAAGGGGGGAGGAGTCCGGTGACGTCGATGTCCGTGAATTCATAAATTGAGGAAGACAGATCCTGATGATTTGATTGATTTTTACTGGTCAAAGTATTCAGACAAACATCTATGTAAATCCTGGACTTGGCTATGAAAATCAACATATCTGAGGGCTTTCCTGGCTGTAAGTCAGTTTGACGATGAACTGACATTGATTGGTTATCCAGCAATCAAGAAACATTTTAGGGCACTTTTTTTCCAAAGAAGCGGACACTTTGCTGTCTCAGCAGGTGATGGATGTCTCTGGCTCTCCATCGGTCCCCCCACAACGGTGCTATTTAAATAGACTGTAGGGTGACGCCATAGCCCCGCCCCACTGAGGAAGTTCTGAGGAAGTTCTGATTGAACGTAACGCGTACGGGGGAGGAGCTACGCATGACGTCAGCTAAAAGTAGTTGGATCTGTATGTGCGTTATAATTAATCGAAATTAGTCGATTAATCGATTAAAGAAAAAATCGATTAATCGAACACGAAAATTTTAATCAGTAACAGCCCTAAAAAATACCCAAAATTTTGAAAAAAAAAAAAAAAAGTCTTAGTTTTTGTTACAAAATTTGGAAATAAATAATCATTCTTCATAAATTAAGGCCAAGATGTATTCTGCTACATTTCTTTGGTAAAAATAACCCAAATCAGTGTATATTATTTACTCTGTGTGAAAGTTATAGCGTCTACAAACTACGCACAGGCGTGCGCAGGGGGTGTGCCGATTACCCAAAGCCCCATAACAGGGCTCCTAAAAAAAATTGTAAAAATAATAAAAAAATAAAAACCTACTGACACCACCCACTGCCCTACTGAAACCAACCTCTGCCCTACCGACAAGTCCACTGCTCTACTAACACTGTTCATGATTTAATACATTTGGGGTGCACACCCTAATGCAATAGGCTGCACACACCTATGAAACTACGGAATATATATATTTCAAAACTGATCGATCCTGATATACTGACAGTTTATCACATTTCTTGAGACCCTAAAATGACCAGGACAGTACAAATACCCCCCCCAAATGACCCCCTTTTTGCAAAGTACACAGTCCAGGGTATTTAGTAAGAGGCATGGCAAGTTTTTTTTCAAGTTGTAATTTTTTTTCAAAGATTTTTGGAAAATGAAGAAATTTAAAAAAACATAAAAAAATTCCACACATTTTTTAAAATACTGTACACTGTACTACTCTGGGGGAGGTGATCAAGATTTTTTTTTTTTACACTCTGATTGCTTATTACAGTGACGATCACTGTAGTAAGCAATCCCTAACACCGTTCAAACATTTCATTAATGGAACCTTGCCTGTGATGTGATTGGTTACAGCTAACATTTGGTACAGGTCCACTGTGATTGGCCCCTGTACTATGTGATCACTGTGGCCAATCACAGAAACCACAATACTACACATAATGGCGATGAATGAAAACCATTAGCTTTAATAATCCCCGTATCTTAGTCAGTTCTTTCAGGGCATGTTCCATGTTTATACTATACATCACTTTAAAAGATTGATAATTTCTTGCATAAATCTTTTTTTTTTGCCTTTTATTATACTGGGTTTCGATCCTTCCCAAATATTTTTAATAACAAATTCTCTTATTTACGTTGCCTAATTTTGAACTGTATGATATACATTATATTACTTTGTATCTTGTAGCTACAGTGAGGGAAAAAAAGTATTTAATCCCCTGATGATTTTGTACGTTTGCCCACTGACAAAGAAATGATCGGTCCATAATTTTAATGATCGGTTGAGAGACAGAATAACAACAAAAATATCCCGAAAAACGCATTTTAAAAAAAGTTAAAAATGTATTGGCATTTTAACCAGGAATATGGTTGTTATGGCAGCAGCTAGCTGCCATAACCCCGGTATCCTCTTCTTCAGCGGGCGGTCCGCTTTCAGATAAAGGTGGCCTCTGCGGCGGATTCGCCGCAAGATCCCTTTCATCGGGGGCAGGAGAGGTGCCCCCCTCCCGCCGCAACCTGGTCATCTCTGCCATTTACCGGAGCCATCGGTAGCGGCGGAGTTGATCATGTACGCTCTCCTCTGAGCCTGGATGCCGAGTGAGGGAATGATGGCCCCACTCGGCATCCATAGCATTGGCGGGCGGAAGCGATGCCAAGCGTCACTTCCACCAATGCTCTTTAAAGGGGTTTTTATTTTTATTTTTTTTTATTACATTTTTTTCTTCTTTTTTTATTGGATTTTAGTGTAAATATGAGATCTGAGGTCTTTTTGACATTTAAGAGGTCCTGTCGTGCTTTTTTTCTATTACAATTCATGTTTACAATTGTTGTTTACAAGTGACCCAATTTTTTTTTTTAAAGGATGGTGTCAAAATGAAAAATAAAAAGTAAAATAAATATTAATAAAAAAAAAAAAAATTAAGGCAGCCTGTCCCGCCAAGCTCGCACGCAGAAGCGCCCGCATATGAAAACGGTCTTCAAACCACACATGTGAGGTATCGCCACGATCGTTAGAGCGAGAGCAATAATTATAGCCCTAGATCTCCTCTGTAACTCAAATCTGGTAACCTGTAGAAATTTTTAAACGTCGCCTATGAGGTTTTTAAGGGTAAAACTTTGTCGCCATTCCACGAGCGGGCGCAATTTTGAAGCGTGACATGTTGGGTATCAATTTACTTGGCGTAACATTATCTTTCACATTATAAAAAAAAATTGGGCTAACTTTACTGTTGTCTCATTTAATAATTCAAATAAGCATATTTTTTCCAAAAGCGCTTGTAAGACCGCTGCGCAAATATGGTGTGACAGAAAGTATTGCAACGACCGCCATTTTATTATCTAGGGTGTCTGAAAAGAAATATATCATGTTTGGGGGTTCCAAGTAATTTTCTAGCAAAAAAAAAATGATTTTAACTTTTAACTTAACTAAACACAGAGTCTGAAACATAGGCCCGATTCTTAAGTGGTTAATGAGTGAAATAAGTATTTGACCCCTTCGCAAAACATGACTTAGTACTTGGTGGCAAAACCCTTGTTGGCAATCACAGAGGTCAGATGTTTCTTGTAGTTGGCCGCCAGGTGTGCACACATCTCAGGAGGGATTTTGTCCTCTTTGCAGATCCTCTCCAAGTCATTAAGGTTTCGAGGCTGACGTTTGGTAACTCAAATTTTTTCCCTCCACATATTTTCTATGGGATTAAGGTCTGGAGACCAGGACTTTAATGTGTTTCTTCTTGAGCCACTCCTTTGCTGCCTTGGCCGTATGTTTTGGGTCATTGTCATGCTGGAATACCCATCCATGATTTTCAATGCCCTGGATGAGAGAAGGAGATTCTCACGCAAGATTTGATGGTACATGGCCCCGTCCATCGTCCCTTTGATGCAGTGAAGTTGTCCTGTCCCCTTAGCAGAAAACACCCCCAAAGCATAATGTTTCCACCTCCATGTATGACGGTGGTGATGGTGTTCTTGGGGTCATAGGCAGGATTCCTGCTCCTCCAAACACAGAGAGTTGAGTTGATGCCAAAGAGCTAGATTTTGGTCTCATCTAACCACAACCATTTCACCCAGTTCTCCTCTGAGTCATTCAGATGTTTATTAGCAAACTTCAGACGGGCCTATACATGTGCTTTCTTGAGCAGGGGGACCTTACGGGCACTGTAGGATTTCAATCCTTCATGGCGTAGTGGGTTACCAATTGTTTTCTTGGTGACTATGGTCCCAGTTGCCTTGAGATCATTGACAAGATTCTCCTGTGTAGTTCTGGGCTGATTCCTCACCGTTCTCATCATCATTGAACCTCCATGAGGTGAGATCTTACATGGAGCCGCAAACCGAGGGAGATTGACAGTTATTTTGTGTTTCTTCCATTTGCAAATAATCGCACCAACTGTTGTCACCCTCTCACCAAGCTGCTTGGCGATGGTCTTGTAGCCCATTCCAGCCTTGTGTAGGTCTACAATCTTGTCCCTGACATCCTTGGACAGCTCTTTGGTCTTGGCCATGGTGGAGAGATTGGAATCTGATTGATTGCTTCTGTGGACAGGTGCCTTTTAAACTGCACTGTCTATTTGCTTTTAGTAAATCAACCCCATTACTTCTATGTGGGAGTCTTTGCATAGTCAATGACAACACCCCCTGCATAGCAGTAATGTGTGGAATAGGTGGGTTCGCTTCCAGAGCAATTTGCTGTATTTGAAGCAAACTGCACACCGTGTCCTCCCCAGATACTTCATACGTGACCCCAATACAGACTGTATTTAAGACCTGATAGAGGTAATGTTATCACCCTTCCCATTCCATCCAAAGCCATCAAATGTTGGCTGGTGGTGTGCTTTAATAATGCAGTGGCAGCTGGTGGGTTTTTCTTTGGTGGGGGTGGCAAACAACCACCCCCCCGGGCGGCCAGCGGCACGGCACTGCCACCCCCCCCACCCTGGGCAGCCAGCAGTCCGGCGCTTACCGGATCTAGGTGGCGGGCTGTGGTGTCCTCTGGCTGGACAGCGGCTCCAGTGTCCGATTCCCCAGCGTCTTTCTTCGCTGCGTGTCTTCTCTGAGTCTGAAACATCGGCCCAATTCTTAAGTGGTTAATGAGTGAAATAAGTATTTGACCCCTTCGCAAAGCATGACTTAGTACTTGGTGGCAAAACCCTTGTTGGCAATCACAGAGGTCAGACGTTTCTTGTAGTTGGCCACCAGCTTTGCACACATCTCAGGAGGGATTTTGTCCCACTCCTCTTTGCAGATCCTCTCCAAATCATTAAGGTTTCGAGGCTGTCGTTTGGTAACTCGAATCTTCAGCTCCCGCCACATATTCTGTATGGATTAAGGTCTGGTGACCAGGACCTTAATATGCTTCTTCTTGAGCCACTCCTTTGTTGCCTTGGCCATATGTTTTGGGTCATTGTCAGCAGTCCGGCACTTACTGGATCTAGGTGGCGGGCTGTGGTGTCCTCTGGCTGGGCAGCGGCTTCAGTGTCCGATCCTCCAGCGTCTTTCTTCGCCGTATGTCTTCTTTCTCTTCCGCCTAAGCACTAGTCATCCACTAGGATCACCTGATGCTTTGGCCAATTGGGAAATAGGTCTCACGACCTGCCTCCTGATTGGCAGGGAGGAACTTTAGTGTGAAAATAGCGAAAATGAATTTGCTATCTTCACACAACTGGGTGGGCTCGAAGTGCAGTGCTCTGCACCCCAAGCCCATCCTTTTTGAAGCCTATTAGAGCCTCTGGCTCTAATCACGTGCTTTCCAAAAAACACCCCCCCTCATCGCAATCCATATTCAGGTGCCCTGATATGTAGATCAGGGGGCCAGGCGCATGGATGGGGGGGGGGCAGCGTGCATGAGCCCTCTATGGACGGGCCACCACTGCTTTAATGTCTCTTGGTATCCCGTTACTAAATATTCTTACATACTTTTTACCTCAAAGTTTCCCTCTGTAGTTTTAAAAGGAACATGGAAAGCAAAGTAAAGTTTGTATAAGGTGAAGAACTCGCAAAAGAAAATCAATAGAAACCGCTCTACATTTGTATAAAATTGCTGGAATTGTAATCAAAATACCTTCTAAAATATTTTTTTTTCTTCTTCTTTTCAAGCCGAAGTTGAAGAGGCCGGAGCTCAATAATCCTCCTTTCTTCCCATCAAACCATCCAGACACAGAAAGCTCTTCCATTAAAAGGGCAGAAGGAGGGAGAAGAGAATTGTCATAAACAATCTTATAAAAAGCCTCTTTAGCAACACCTAACCATCCATCTCCTTGCAATAGAACTTTTTTTTGAAAGTCTTTGATAGAGGCCTGTCCATGCAATTTCCGTGAAATAAAATAAGAGCTCGGTTTTATATGAGCCGTGTGAGATGTCAACCGACAATTATGCTTTCAAACCCTTGTCTCAAATGTAGATGATATTTATTTCTGAAAAAAAATATTTGAATAAAGAACCCTTGGTACAGGATGATGGGTGGGATGGATTTGGTGATTCTGTAAGGGAATGTCATATGTTATCGGTAGGCATGAGCCGAAAACCCTCCTGTTCGGTTCGCAGCAGAACATGCGAACAGGCAAAAAATTTGGCAGAACACACAAACCCCGTTAAAGTCTATGGGACTCGAACATGAATAATCAAAAGTGCTAATTTTAAAGGCTTATATGTAAATTATTGACATAAAAAGTGTCTGGGGACCCGGGTCCTGCCCCAGGGGACATGGATCAATGAAATTTTTTTCTTAAAACTGCAGTTTTTTTTCGGGAGCAGTGATTTTTTTTTTAATGCTTAAAGTGAAACAATAAAAATGAAATATTCGTGCCTGGGAGTTGCCCTTAGTATGCCTGTAAAGTGCCGTGTTTAGAACAGTTCCACAACAAAATGACATTTCTAAAGGAAAAACTGTCATTTAAAACTTATCGCGGCTGTAATGAATTCTCGGGTATCGGCAATATAGATGCAACTCATTGAAAAAAAGAGCATGGGATCCCCCCCGTCCATTACCAGGCTCTTTGGGTCTGGTATGAATATTAAGGGGAACCCCGACCCAAAATGAAAAAGAAAATTGCGCAGGGGTCCCCCTAAAATCCATACCAGGCCATTTGGGTCTGATATATAAATTAAGGGGAACCCTGGGCCAATTTTAAAAAAAAATGGCGTAGGGGTCCCCCCAAAATCCATACCAAACACTTATCCGAGCATGCAACCTGGCAGGCCGCAGAAAAAGAGGGGGGGGCAAGAGAGCGCCCCCCTCCTGAACCGTACCACATGCCCTAGATCCCGGCCTCCCCCCCCTGTTTGAATTGGTAACGGGGTACAAATGTACCCCTACCATGGCTTCCCCATGGCTTCCTCGTGGCATCAGAGGGGGACGGAGCCACCCGGTTATGTCACTGGGTGGCCCCGTCCTCAGTTATATGAGAG
The DNA here is from genome assembly GCA_037952835.1 of Lithobates septentrionalis. Taxonomy (NCBI): domain Eukaryota; kingdom Metazoa; phylum Chordata; class Amphibia; order Anura; family Ranidae; genus Lithobates; species Lithobates septentrionalis. Next base: position 1,125,519 of record JBBDGP010002012.1, read on the forward strand.
CTGTCACTGAGAAGAAGCGTCAGACGGCGGGAGCCTCCCATGCAGGCAGGTCGGTTGCAGCTTTTATTTTGTCCGTCGGGCGGCGTGTACTTACATCGTGGGACATTTTTATTTTTTTATTTTTTAATAAAGGACTTTTCCCAGGACTGTCTCTTGTCTTTTTTACCATTTTGACACTTTTTTTGTGAAATGGTAGGGGTACATTTTTACCCCGTTACCAATTCACACAGGGGGGGAGGCCTGGATCTGGGGGTCCCCTTGTTAAAGGGGGCTTCCAGATTCCAAAAAGCCACCTCCCGCAGACCCCCACAACCACTGGGCAAGGGTTGTGGGGATAAGGCCCTTGTACCCATCAACATGGGGACAAGGTGCTTTGGGGGGGCTACCCCAAAGCACCCTCCCCATGTTGAGGGCATGTGGCCTGGTATGGTTCAGGAGGGGGGGCGCTCTCTCATCCCCCCTCTTTTCCTGCGGCCTGCCAGGTTGTGCGCTCGGATAAGGGTCTAGTATGGATTTTGGGGGGCTCCTATGCCATTTTTTTATTTTGGCACAGGATTCCCCTTAAAATCCATAGCAGACCTAAAGGGTCTGGTGTGGATTTTGGGGGGGCCCCTACGCCATTTTTTTTTAAATTTGGTGCTGGGTTCCCCTCAATTTCCATTTCAGACCGAAGGACCTGGTATGGATTTTAGGGCGACCCCCACGCAATTTTTATTTTTAATTTTGATTTGGGGTTCCCCTTAATATTCACACCAGAACCAAAGGGCCTGGTAATGGATGTGGGGGGATCCCATGCTCTTTTTTTCAATTATCTGTATCTATATTGCAGAGAACCGATAATTCATTACAGCTGCAATCAGTTTTAAATGACAATTTTTCCTTTAGAAATGTCATTTTGCTGTGGTACTGTTCTAAACACGGGAAATGCGCCACTTTACAGGTATACTATAGACACCCCCCAGGCACAATATTTAAAGGAATATTTAATTTTTATTGTTTCACTTTAAGCATTAAAAAAAAATCACTGCTCCCGAAAAAACAGTCGTTTTAAAAAAAAAAATGATACATGTCCCCTGGGGCAAGACCCAGGTCCCCAAACACTTTTTATGACAATAACTTGCATATAAGCCTTTAAAATTAGTTCTATTATTATGAGGGTCTCTATCGGGTTTAACTATTATGAGGGTCTCCATCAGATGCTGTTATTATGAGGGTCCCCATTAGGTTCTATTATTATGAGGGTCTCTATTAGTTCTATTATTATGAGGGTCTCTATCGGGTTTATTTTATTATGAGGGTCTCCATCAGATGCTGTTATTATGAGGGTCCCCATTAGGTTCTATTATTATGAGGGTCTCTATTAGTTCTATTATTATGAGGGTCTTTATTGGGTTTAATTATTATGAGGGTCTCCATCAGGTGCTATTATTATGAGGGTCCCCATCAGGTTCTATTATTATGAGGGTCTCTATCAGGTTCTATTATTATGAGGGTCTCTATCAGGTTTTATTATGAGGGTCTCTATGAGGTGCTATTATTATTAGGCTCTCTATGAGGTGCTATTATTATGAGGGTCTCCATCAGGTTCTATTATTATGAGGGTCTCCATCAGGATCTATTATTATGAGGGTTTTCATCAGGTTCTCTTATTTTCAGAGTCTCTATCAAGTTCTATTATTATGAGGGTCCCCATTAGGTTTTATTATTATGAGGGTCTCTATTAGTTCTATTATTATGAGGGTCTCTATCGGGCTTAATTATTATGGAGGTCTCCATCAAGTGCTATTATTTTGAGGGTCTCCATTAGGTTCTATTATTATGAGGGTCTCTATCATGTTCTATTATTATGAGGGTCTCCATCAGGTTCTAATATTATGAGGGTCTCTTCCAGGTTCTATTGTTATGAGGGTCTCTATCAGGTTCCATTATTATGAGAGGCTCCATAAAGTTTTATTATGAGGGTCTCCAATAAGTTCTAATATTATGAGGGTTTCCATCATGTTCTATTATTATGAGAGTCTCTGTCATTTTTTATTATGAGGGTTTCCATTTAATTCCCGTATTATGAGGGGTGTCTATCGGGTTCTATTATTATGAGGGTCTCCATCAGGTTCTATTATTATGAGGGTCTCCATCAGGTTCTATTATTATGAGGATCTCTAGCAGGTTCAATTATTATGAGGGTCTCTATAAGGTTTTATTATAAGGGTCTCCATTAAGTTCTAATATTATGAGGGTTTCCATCATGTTCTATTATTATGAGAGTCTCTGTCATGTTTTATTATGAGGGTCTCATAATTAGTTCCTGTATTATGAGGATATCTATCGGGTTTGATTAATATGAGAGTCTCTACCAGGTGCTATTATTATGAGGGTCTCCATCAGGTTCTATTATTATGAGGGTGTCTATATGGTTTTATTACAAGGGTCTCCATTAAGTTCTAAAATTATGAGTCTCTCCATCAGGTGCTATTATTATGAGGGTCTCTATCAGGTTCTATTATTATGAGGGTCTCCATCAGGTTTTATTATTATGAGGGTCTCCATCAGTCCATCAGGTGAAATTATTAGGAGGGTCTCCATCAGGTTCTATTATTATGAGGGTCTCTATCAGGTTCTAATATTATGAGGGTCTCTATCAGGTTCTATTATTATGAGGGCCTCCATTAGGTTCTATTATTATGAGGGTCTCCATCAGGTTCAATTATTATGAGGGTCTCCATCAGGTGCTATTATTATGAGAGTCTCCATCAGGTGCTATTATTATGAGGGTCTCTATCAGGTTCTATTTTTACGGGGGTCTCTATTAGGTTCTATTATTATTGGGGGTCTCAATCAGGTTCTATTATTATGAGGGTCTCTATCAGGTTCTATTATTATCAGGGTTTCCATCAGGTGCTATTAATATGAGGGTCTCCATCAGGTGCTATTATTATGAGGTTCTCCATCAGGTGCTATTATTATGAGGTTCTCCATCAGGTGCTATTATTATGAGGGCAGGGACCGTCAAAGTAGTTACGCAGATACAAGGGGAAACTTTGATACTTGATGCCTCCAATGATCGGCAACCTAAAAGTGTTATGTTTTTGTTTGGTAATATTTGTTGACATAAATTGTTATTGTTTAATAAAGGGGCCGAAATGGCCAATTAACTCCAACCTTTTGTGTCAGGGTATTTTTGGTTAGTCTAGTTGGGGTAATAGGATGGGGGTACAGCATTTGGTTATACAAAGGGGTTAGGATACATCTGAGGTACCTTTGTCATGCTCCCACTGACTGCCTGTGGCACCTGTCGTGGTTCTGGATCTCAGATGACAGGGTTGTCATCGGTGTTTATTCAGTTGTACAAAGGTATTGGGACACTAACCCACCTGCCACTGACCCAGCCTCTAGCTAGGATGCTTTTAAAGCCCATGTACGGGGATACTATCAGATGAAAATCGGCTAGGTCTGACGCCAATCTGGACTGGAGCTGGCTCAGGCTGAGCAGAGAGCCAGTGCACTAGAACAACAATATATTACTGCTAGAGATGAGGTGATGCGCAGGGAACTACTGTGTGCTCTGAGTGAGGTGATGTTGTTGAGGGTTGCATCGGCCAAAAAACTACTGTTGCATCAGTCGCAGCGTGTTTTCGAACAGGGTGAGCCTACTCGTCGTCTCTTGGCGTGGCTGTCCAAAGAACAACAGGAAAGGTATTGCAAATGTTAAAGATGCTAATGGACAGCTGGTATATGACCCTGGAGGTAATAATGACTGCTTTGCCTCCTTCTACAGAGACCTTTACTCTTCCGGGGTGAGATACACTGGACCTGAGCGCCAAGCTTTTCTGGAGGACTTCCAGCTTCCGATTTTGTCTGAGGAGGCTCGCCGGAGAATTGACGCTCACCCTAAAAGGAAATTCAGCAGGCTATTGGTTCCATGCAGGCAGGGAAAACACCGGGAGATGATGGTCTCCTGTCGGAATTTTACAAAGCACATATGGAGGCACGGGCTAGTAGGCTGTTTGAAGTATTGTCGGACTCCTTTGAGGCCTCTTCTCTCCCTCCCTCAATGTCTACGGCTATTATTGTCGTGATACCCAAACCCAGCAAGGTTTCCCTGAGCTATGCTCCTCGTATAGGCCTCTGCTTAACGTGAATGTAAATGAATGAATGAATGATTTGTATAGCGATGCAAATGCGAACTGAATCGCCTCAAGGCGCTTGATCTCTCCTGTGTTGTCCAGCTTCTTAACCTCCCTGGCGGTATGATTATTTCAGATTTTAGGTGCTGAAAGCGGTACCATTATTTTGCACAGAAATTTAGCGTTTTACATTATAGGCCTGTAATTCTTAGGAAAAGTTCACTTAAATCTGTCCAAACAAGAGTCTAGTAGACATCCCGGGTATGATAAAGTTTGAAAAACTAAATAAAAAATTATAATATAATAAATAACTATAAATAATTATAACAAATAATCATATAATAATAATAATAATGATTCAATAATGTAATCCAATCAAAAACACTGAAATTTGCTCAGTTGCAGAATTGTCGCTTTCGTTATTTTTAGTGTTTGATGACGGATCTCCCCACAAATCACTATCGCTCAATTCTGCAAGTAATTCTAATTTATTATCGCTGTTTTCTAGCTGGTCTAAAGCCACTTTTTATGTAAAGAGACAGTTTTGGTTGCTATGGACAATCTCCAGTTTCCAGGCAGAAAGAACAGTTTTTATAATATAAAACTGCATGCAGGACACTGGACAGACCACTAGGGACAAAGGGGATGTGTAATTATTTGATACAGTACTGTAATCTGTAAGATTACAGTATACTGTATCTATACTGTGTGTTTCACTTTTTGAATTTGCCGCCGAACTCCGTCCCTGTGCGTCGCAACGCTCGCAGGGAACGGAGCTCGGCACTGTGAATCGAGCGAGACACAGCGGCTCGCCGATCACAGCGGGGGACCATCGCAGGATCCAGGGGACAAGGTAAGTAAACTCTTCCTGGATCCTGCGATGCGATCCCGAGTCTGGCTCGGGGATACCGCTTTTGGTATGAAAAATCCACCCCGAGCCAGACTCGGGAATACCGCCAGGGGGGTTAAAAGAGGTAGGTCTTGAGTTTCTTCCTGAAGGCCTGATGGTTTTCTTCCATGCGGATGGGAGTAGGTAGAGCGTTCCATAACCGTGGTCCTTGGACTGTGAATCTTCGTTCTCCTTTTGTTTTGTAGAGGGTTTTTGGAATAAGGAGGAGGTTTTGGTTTGAAGATCGAAGACTGCGATTGGGTGAATGTGAAGATCCTTGCAAAGGTGGTGGCGACTCGCCTAAACAAGGTCATTGTATCCTTGGTCCACAGTGACCAAACTGGGTTTATGCCGGGGCGGGGTACTGACATCAACTTGAGAAGGCTTTACACAGTCATAGATGGTGTTTTAGCTGGGGGGGGCTCCGGGGCAGTGGCTTCACTTGATGCCGAGAAAGCCTTTAACTCGGTGGAGTGGGAATATTTGTGGTTCGTCCCTCAGAAGTTTGGTTTAGGGCCTAACTTTATCTCCTGGCTGCGGATGCTTTATTTGGCCCCCTCAGCCAGAGTTCGGACAAACGGTACGCTTTCGGCCCCCTTCCCTCTCCACCGACGCTGACGTGAATAGGGTTACAGGCCTCTCTCTGGACAGGGACCTTTTGTCTTTCTACTGGGCGTCAATGGCAATCTGGTAACCACCAAGCACACTAAACTCTTCACATTTTTCGCGGCCGATTATGCTAGGAAGACGATTCTGTCCAGATGGAAGCTCCCGGATCCCCCACAGCTCTCAGCACAGAGAGCACTTATCAACGCTGTTCTACCCCTATACAAACTTACTTATATGGGACGCAACTGCCCTCAGAAATTTGACAAAATCTGGGCATCCTAGGTACAAGCTAGGCACCTCACAATATAAACAACTTGGACAAAATGAGATATGGTACTAAATAACTGGCTGAGGGATCTGCAGGTATAGCTAGATCCTCTCTTTTGCCTACTAGATGCCGGGAATATATCCCAAGACCTAAGGTGGACGTGGCTTTTCCCCGTTCCCCTCCCCCTCTCTCTCCTCCTCCCCCCCGTCCCCCCTCTCCCTCTCCTTTCCCCCAGGCTTCTACTCTTTCGTACTGAACCCCCGTAGGGGTGCAGTGTTGCACTCTCCACTAGCCATGTTGTTCTGAATACAAACCTTCTCCCAGATGATGAAATATTGCAATTGGCATTGAATAATAAGAATTATTCATAGTTGATTTATGTTGACTGATTCTTGTGGTGAAGAACGGATCTATAACAGCATTGTTAATTTATACCTTTATGTCAAACTAATGTATCATTCACATGTGTAATTTTTTACTACTTCAATAAACATTCCTTCTGTTAAAAATAAAAATAAAATATGAGTTGGATGTCACACACTATTATGAATAGTGATGTGGTGTTTTTAACATCTAAATTTTTATTTTTTCCCACTCTAATGCTGGCCATACACTATACGAAAAATCGGCCGAAATTATTATTATCATTTAGACAGTTTGTTCGTTTTTCGGCCAGTTAATAGGCACAAAATCGATAACCGTTGAAACGTTTTTGAGCCGAAAAATGAAGGACAAGTTTGGAAATTTTCTGCCGAACAAACGATAAATTGAAAGGTTAATGTGTTTCCCGTCCAAACTGTCTGCACTGGGTATATGTAAAAAAAAAAAAAATGCATTAATTTATGTCCACTGAACGATTTATCGGTCATTACATGATGGCACTATCGTTTGCGCTCACGAATGTTTGTTTTTCAAAAATGGGTTCGGACGATTTTTCGTATAGTGTTTTGGCCAGCATTAGGCTCCTTTCACATCATGGCGTTCTGGATCGCGGACGGAATTGCCTGAATCCACACAATTCGCGGGATGCCTCTCACAATCCCCGTCACTTCCATTGACACACACCGATCGTGGCGCAATTTTACCGCGATTCGCCGGGCGACAATCGCGGTAAAACCACGCAAACAGAATTGCGGGACGCCTATCGCCCAAAAGAAGTTCTTGCACTTTTTTGGGGCCACAGGCACCCCACGATTCTGTTTGCACGATCTTACTGCGATTCGTCGGGCGACAATTGCAGCAAAATCGAGCCGCCATCGGGGTGCCATTGGAAGTGACGGGGATCACACGGGCGTCCCGCGATTTGCCACTATTTCGAATTGTGGGCAGAATCGAGGCGATTGTGTGTGTATTTGAGTGAGACTGATCATCCCTTCTCCTTTGTATTTAGATATATTTAATCCATCCGGGTATCTTTCCTTCTTTTGTTTATTTTTATATTTTTGTACACACTCAACATAACGAAATGGAACCCAATGACGTCACATTGCCTCAAGCCAGAGCACTGTGTCAGGTCCCACACTTACCAGACAGGTGAGTCCGCTTTGGCAGAGGGTAGGCTCCCTTACGTATCCGATTCGGGGCCCCTGGTAGAGTAGACAGGAGGCCCGCGAATGCGGAGTGGTATGAGGGCCTGGAGTTAGAGTCCTGGAGCACTGTGGTCTGGCAAGCAACCGGTGGTTCTTCAGGCTGGATAGAGCAGATGCTGAGCAGGAGCTAATCAGGCTGGTCACACACAGGCAGAGGTCGGCAACGGGCTGGCAGTAACGGTACAAGGGATAAGGAAGAAACGAGGTCAAACAAGCCGGGGTCGGGTTCAGGCAGCAGTCAAGGAAGGTCCAAAGGCAAGCCGGGTCACAACGGGTAAACACTACGAGGATACAGGAACACAAGATGATCACGGGACAAGGTACAGAGCTGTTTGATCAGGCAGCACCGGGTCAGTGTAGAGGCAGGCTTCAAATAGACTGATTGGCACCAAAACGCCGCGCTCGTGCACGCGCCGATTCACCAAGGCGCGCCGCACCCCGCACGCGCCCGAGCGTGCCCCCGACACCGGCGTGCACGCCCACACTACCGGGCATGTCAAAGGTAACGCCCGCAGGCGGACGCGAGCTAATGCGGACGCGCGCTAGCGCGAACGCCCGTACGCACAAACGCCCGGACGCCACCCCGCACGCCACGGCCGGCCGGCCACACACCAGCGCCCCCAGGGACACGCGCCCCAGCACGGACAGGGACACGAGTGCCAACGCGCCCCGGCGTGCCCCGGCGCCCAACCAGGTAACCTTTCTGACAGTGCCCCCTCCTCAAGGGCAGACTCCGGATGCCCAGCTGGGCCATCTTCGAGGAATGAGAGGTTTTAAAGGATTGCAGGAGTTCTTTGGCATGTAAATTGTTTTCCGGCTCCCACGAATTATCTTCGGGCCCATAGCCCTTCCATTTTACCAGATATTGCACTTGATTGTGCCTTCTTCTGCAATCTAGAATTGCCTCCACTTCGAACTCCTCTTCGCCATCAACCACAATAGGTTTGGGTGGGCCAATGCTGCGACCAGGAAAGAAATTGGGGGTTACCGGCTTCAGGAGGGACACGTGGAACACGGGGTGTACCCTCAAGGAGTTGGGAAGGTCCAGTTCATATGCCACATTGTTGATCTTCCTTTTGATCAAGAAAGGACCCAGGTATTTGGGACCCAGTTTCCTGGATGGGCATGCTAACTTGAGGTTAGCGGTGGACAGCCAGACAGAATTGCCAGGTTCTAGGACAAGTTCCCCCCGTCTCTTCCTGTCAAAGATCTTCTTGTAGTCTTCCTGAGCCTTGGTCATGGTTTCCTGCAGCAATTTGTTGTTGTTGGAGAAGAAATCCAAGGTTTCGGATACTGCCGGAACAGGGCACTCGGGAAGTGCTCCAGGCAAGAAGGATGGGTGGAAACCATAATTGGCATAAAACGGAGACTGATTAGTTGCTGAATGTAATGAGTTATTATATGAAAATTCTGTGATGGGAAGCAGGGAAGCCCAGTCATCCTGGGAGAATGCAGAAAAACAGCGGATGTATTGCTCCAAGGTTTGGTTTGTCCTCTCGGTTTGTCCATTTGACTGAGGGTGGTAGGCCGAAGAAAAGGACAACTCGATCTCAAGGGCGCCACAGAGGGCCTTCCAGAATCTGGAGGTGAACTGGACGCCTCTGTCTGAGACTATATTGGTCGGGACTCCATGTAGTCTGACGATTTCTTTAATAAAGATGGAGGCGGTCTCCATGGCTGAAGGGGTGCCCTTCATGGGGAGAAAATGGGCCATTTTAGACAGCCTGTCTACCACGACAAAAATGGACGAAAAACCTTCTGATGGTGGGAGCTCAACGATAAAGTCCATTGAAATCATGGCCCAAGGTCTCTCTGGGACTGGTAATGGTTTCAACAGGCCCCATGCTCTTGTCCGGCTGGTCTTGTTTCTGGCACACGTGTTACAGGACTCCACGTATTCTTTGCAATCCTTGGCAAGGTGAGGCCACCAAAAGGTGCGTTGGACCAGGTCAGCTGTTTTCCGTGTGCCGAAGTGACCCGCAAGTTTGTGATCATGGCACAAGCTTAGCACTCGTACTTTTAGCTCCTCAGGAACCACAATCTTATTCTTGACCCAGAACAGCCCATCCTTGGTACAGGCTTCAGCAGGTGGAGGCATTCCCATGGAGGCTCGTCTGATCTGAGAAATCAAGTCCTCCTGTAGAATTAGGAAATTTCCAGAAGGGAGAATGGTGTCTGGGGATAGGGTTCTTTCAGATTCGAGAAACATTCGGGAAAGGGCGTCGGATTTGACATTCTTGGATCCGGGTCTGTACGTGATGTGGAAAACAAATCGTGAAAAAAAAAGTGCCCATCTGGCCTGTCGGGGTTTTAACCACTTGACGACCGCCTCACGCCGATGTACGTCGGCAAAGTGGCACGGACAGGCAAAATCACGTACATGGTACGTGATTTGCCTTCCGCGGGTGGGGGGTCCGATCGAACCCCCCCCCGGTGCCCGAGGCGGTCGTCGTTTGTCCAGCGGCGATCGGTGGTGAGGGGGAGACCATCCGTTCGTGGCCCCCCCCTCGCGATCGCCGCCGGCCAATCGAATCATTCCTTTGCTGCTGTATGCTAAACAGCAGCAAAGGAAATGATGTCATCTCCCCTCGGGTCGGTAATTTCCGTTCCGGCCCGAGGAGAGAAGACATCAATGTGAGTGCACCAACACACACACACACAGTAGAACATGCCAGGCACACAAAACACCCCAATCCCCCCCCGATCGCCCCCCGATCCCCCCCCAATCACCCCCCCCCTGTCACAAACTGACACCAGCAGTTTTTTATTTTTTTTTTTTTTTTTTCTGATTACTGCATAGTGTCAGTTTGTGACAGTTACAGTGTTGGGACAGTTACTGTTACCCCCCTTTAGGTCTAGGGTACCCCCCTAACCCCCCCTAATAAAGTTTTAACCCCTTGATCACCCCCTGTCACCAGTGTCACTAAGCGATCATTTTTTTGATCGCTGTATTAGTGTCGCTGGTGACGCTAGTTAGGGACATAAATATTTAGGTTCGCCGTCAGCGTTTTATGGCGTCAGGGACCCCCATATACTACCGAATAAATGTTTTAACCCCTTGATTGCCCCCTAGTTAACCCTTTCACCACTGATCACCGTATAACCGTTACGGTTGACGCTGGTTAGTTTGTTTATTTTTTATAGTGTCAGGGCACCCGCCGTTTATTACCGAATAAAGGTTTAGCCCCCTGATCGCCCGGCGGTGATATGCGTCGCCCCAGGCAGCGTCAGATTAGCGCCAGTACCGCTAACACCCACGCACGCAGCATACACCTCCCTTAGTGGTATAGTATCTGAACGCATCAATATCTGATCCGATCAGATCTATACTAGCGTCCCCAGCAGTTTAGGGTTCCCAAAAACGCAGTGTTAGCGGAATCAGCCCAGATACCTGCTAGCACCTGCGTTTTGCCCCTCCGCCCGGCCCAGCCCAGCCCACCCAAGTGCAGTATCGATCGATCACTGTCACTTACAAAAGACTAAACGCATAACTGCAGCGTTCGCAGAGTCAGGCCTGATCCCTGCGATCGCTAACAGTTGTTTTGGTAGTATTTTGGTGAACTGGCAAGCACCAGCCCCAGGCAGGGTCAGGTTAGCGCCAGTACCGCTAACACCCACGCACGCAGCATACACCTCCCTTAGTGGTATAGTATCTGAACGGATCAATATCTGATCCGATCAGATCTATACTAGTGTCCCCAGCAGTTTAGGGTTCCCAAAAACGCAGTGTTAGCGGAATCAGCCCAGATACCTGCTAGCACCTGCGTTTTGCTCCTCCGCCCGGCCCAGCCCACCCAAGTGCAGTATCGATCGATCACTGACACTTACAAAACACTAAATGCATAACTGCAGCGTTCGCAGAGTCAGGCCTGATCCCTGCGATCGCTAACAGTTTTTTTGGTAGTATTTTGGTGAACTGGCAAGCACCAGCCCCAGGCAGCGTCAGGTTAGTGCCAGTACCGCTAACACCCACGCACGCACTGTACACCACCCTTAGTGGTATAGTATCTGAACGGATCAATATCTGATCCGATCAGATCTATACTAGCATCCCCAGCAGTTTAGGGTTCTCACAAACGCAGTGTTAGCGGGATCAGCCCAGATACCTGCTAGCACCTGCGTTTTGCCCCTCCGCCCGGCCCAGCCCAGCCCACCCAAGTGCAGTATCGATCGATCACTGTCACTTACAAAAGACTAAAACGCATAACTGCAGCGTTCGCAGAGTCAGGCCTGATCCCTGCGATCGCCAACAGATTTTTTGGTAGCGTTTTGGTGAACTGGCAAGCGCCAGCGGCCTAGTACACCCCGGTCGTAGTCAAACCAGCACTGCAGTAACACTTGGTGACGTGGCGAGTCCCATAAGTGCAGTTCAAGCTGGTGAGGTGGCAAGCACAAGTAGTGTCCCGCTGCCACCAAAAAGACAAACACAGGCCCGTCGTGCCCATAGTGCCCTTCCTACTGCATTCGCCAATCCTAATTGGGAACCCACCGCTTCTGCAGCGCCCGTACTTCCCCCATTCACATCCCCAACCAAATGCAGTCGGCTGCATGAGAGGCATTTTCTTTATGTCCTCCCGAGTACCCCTACCCAACGATCCCCCCCAAAAAAGATATTGTGTCTGCAGCAAGCGCGGATATAGGCGTGACACCCGCTATTATTGTCCCTCCTGTCCTGACAATCCTGGTCTGTGCATTGGTGAATGTTTTGAACGCTACCATGCACTAGTTGAGTATTAGCGTAGGGTACAGCATTGCACAGACTAGGCACACTTTCACAGGGTCTCCCAAGATGCCATCGCATTTTGAGAGACCCGAACCTGGAACCGGTTACAGTTATAAAAGTTAGTTACAAAAAAAGTGTAAAAAAAAAAAAAATATATATATATAAAAAAAAAAAAATAGTTGTCGTTTTATTGTTCTCTCTCTCTCTATTCTCTCTATTGTTCTGCTCTTTTTTACTGTATTCTATTCTGCAATGTTTTATTGTTATTGTGTTTTATCATGTTTGCTTTTCAGGTATGCAATTTTTTATACTTTACCGTTTACTGTGCTTTATTGTTAACCATTTTTTTGTCTTCAGGTACGCCATTCACAACTTTGAGTGGTTATACCAGAATGATGCCTGCAGGTTTAGGTATCATCTTGGTATCATTCTTTTCAGCCAGCGGTCGGCTTTCATGTAAAAGCAATCCTAGCGGCTAATTAGCCTCTAGACTGCTTTTACAAGCCGTGGGAGGGAATGCCCCCCCCCCCACCGTCTTCCGTGTTTTTCTCTGGCTCTCCTGTCTCAACAGGGAACCTGAAAATGCAGCCGGTGATTCAGCCAGCTGACCATAGAGCTGATCAGAGACCAGAGTGGCTCCAAACATCTCTATGGCCTAAGAAACCGGAAGCTACGAGCATTTCATGACTTAGATTTCGCCGGATGTAAACAGCGCCATTGGGAAATTGGGGAAGCATTTTATCACACCGATCTTGGTGTGGTCAGATGCTTTGAGGGCAGAGGAGAGATCTAGGGTCTAATAGACCCCAATTTTTTCAAAAAAGAGTACCTGTCACTACCTATTGCTATCATAGGGGATATTTACATTCCCCGAGATAACAATAAAAATGATTAAAAAAAAATAAAAATGAAAGGAACAGTTTAAAAATAAGATAAAAAAGCAAAAAAATAATAAAGAAAAAAAAAAAAAAAAAAAAAGCACCCCTGTCGCCCCCTGCTCTCGCACTAAGGCGAACGCAAGCGGCGGTCTGTCGTCAAACGTAAACAGCAATTGCACCATGCATGTGAGGTATCACCGCGAAGGTTAGATCGAGGGCAGTAATTTTTGCAGTAGACCTCCTCTGTAAATCTAAAGTGGTAACCTGTAAAGGCTTTTAAAGGCTTTTAAAAATGTATTTATTTTGTTGCCACTGCACGTTTGTGCGCAATTGTAAAGCATGTCATGTTTGGTATCCATGTACTCGGCCTAAGATCATCTTTTTTATTTCATCAAACATTTTGCAATATAGTGTGTTTTAGTGCATTAAAATTTAAAAAAGTGTGTTTATTCCCCAAAAAATGCGTTTGAAAAATCGCTGCGCAAATATTGTGTGAAAAAAAAAAATGAAACACCCACCATTTTAATCTGTAGGGCATTTGCTTTAAAAAAATATATAATGTTTGGGGGTTCAAAGTAATTTTCTTGCAAAAAAAAAAAACTTTTTCATGTAAACAATAAGTGTCAGAAAGGGCTTTGTCTTCAAGTGGTTAGAAGAGTGGGTGATGTGTGACATAAGCTTCTAAATGTTGTGCATAAAATGCCAGGACAGTTCAAAACCCCCCCAAATGACCCCATTTTGGAAAGTAGACACCCCAAGCTATTTGCTGAGAGGCATGTCGAGTCCATGGAATATTTTATATTGCGACACAAGTTGCGGGAAAGAGACAATTTTTTTTTTTTTTTGCACAAAATTGTCACTAAATGATATATTGCTCAAACATGCCATGGGAATATGTGAAATTACACCCCAAAATACATTCTGCTGCTTCTCCTGAGTACGGGGATACCACATGTGTGAGACTTTTTGGGAGCCTAGCCGCGTACGGAACCCCGAAAACCAAGCACCGCCTTCAGGTTTTCTAAGGGCGTGAATTTTTGATTTCTCTCTTGACTGCTTATCACAGTTTCGGAGACCATGGAATGCCCAGGTGGCACAAACCCCCCCCCCAAATGACCCCATTTTGGAAAGTAGACACCCCAAGCTATTTGATGAGAGGTATAGTGAGTATTTTGCAGACCTCACTTTTTGTCACAAAGTTTTGAAAATTGAAAAAAGAAAAAAAAAAAAGTTTTTTCTTGTCTTTCTTCATTTTCAAAAACAAATGAGAGCTGCAAAATACTCACCATGCCTCTCAGCAAATAGCTTGGGGTGTCTACTTTCCAAAATGGGGTCATTTGGGGGGGTTTTGTGCCACCTGGGCATTCCATGGCCTCCGAAACTGTGATAGGCAGTGAAGAGTGAAATCAAAAATTTTCACCCTTAGAAATCCTGAAGGCGGTGATTGGTTTTCGGGGTCCCGTACACGGCTAGGCTCCCAAAAAGTCCCACACATGTGGTATCCCCGTACTCAGGAGAAGTAGCTAAATGTATTTTGGGGTGCAATTCCACATATGCCCATGGCCTGTGTGAGCAATATATCATTTAGTGACAACTTTGTGCAAAAAAAAAAAAGAAAAAAATGTGTCACTTTCCCGCAACTTGTGTCAAAATATAAAATATTCCATGGACTCAATATGCCTCTCTGGAAATAGCTTGGGGTGTCTACTTTCCAAAATGGGGTCATTTGGGGGGGTTTTGTGCCACCTGGGCATTCCATGGCCTCCGAAACTGTGATAGGCAGTAAAGAGTGAAATCATAAATTTACGCCCTTAGAAATCCTGAAGGCGGTGATTGGATTTCGGGGCCCCGTACGCGGCTAGGCTCCCAAAAAGTCCCACACATGTGGTATCCCCATATTCAGGAGAAGCAGCAGAATGTATTTTGGGGTGCAATTCCACATAGGCCCATGGCCTGTGTGAGCAATATATCATTTAGTGACAACTTTTTGTAAATATTTTTTTTTTTTTTTGTCATTATTCAATCACTTGGGACAAAAAAAATAAATATTCAATGGGTTCAACATGCCTCTCAGCAATTTCCTTGGGGTGTCTACTTTCCAAAATGGGGTCATTTGGGGGGGTTTTGTACTGCCCTGCCATTTTAGCACCTCAAGAAATGACATAGGCAGTCATAAACTAAAAGCTGTGTAAATTACAGAAAATGTACCCTAGTTTGTAGACGCTATAACTTTTGCGCAAACCAATAAATATACGCTTATTGACATTTTTTTTACCAAAAACATGTGGCCGAATACATTTTGGCCTAAATGTATGACTAAAATTGAGTTTATTGGATTTTTTTTATAACAAAAAGTAGAAAATATCATTTTTTTTCTAAATTTTCGGTCTTTTTCCATTTATAGCGCAAAAAATAAAAACCGCAGAGGTGATCAAATACCATCAAAAGAAAGCTCTATTTGTGGGAAGAAAAGGACGCAAATTTCGTTTGGGTACAGCATTGCATGACCGCGCAATTAGCAGTTAAAGCGACGCAGTGCCAAATTGGAAAAAGACCTCTGGTCCTTAGGCAGCATAATGGTCCGGGGCTCAAGTGGTTAATCTCTTGGCTGTTCTTAGGTATTCTAAGTTCTTATGGTCTGTGTAGACCAAAATGGGGTGTGCTGCACCTTCCAGGAGATAACGCCATTCCTCCAGAGCTGCTTTAATGGCTAGAAGTTCCCGATCACCCACGTCATAATTTCTCTCGGAAGGAGAGAGTTTACGTGAGAAGAATCCCACGGGGTACAGGAGTGCTTTGGCACCCTGTCTCTGTGACAGTACGGCACCAACTGCAACCTCGGAAGCATCCACTTCCAGGACGAAAGGTAAGGCAGGGTTGGGATGCTTAAGTATAGTGGCCGATGTGAATAGCGCCTTGAGTCTTTCAAAGGCCTCTTGTGCCTTAGGGGTCCAGCGGAACCGGCATCCTTGTTTGATAAGCTCTGTAATAGGAGTTATGATTGAAGAAAATCCCTTAACAAACTTCCTATAGAAATTGGCGAAGCCAATAAAACGCTGTACTCCTTTTTTGTCAGTCGGTGCAGGCCAATCCAGAATAGCGGATAGTTTCTGTGGATCCATTTTAATGCCATCAGGAGAAATGATCAGGCCTAAGAACTGGATAGATTGGAGCTCGAATTCACATTTTTCAAGTTTGGCGTAAAGGCCATGTTGTCTCAGCCGGGAGAGTACATTTCGTACGTGTTTGCGGTGCTCCATCAGGGAGGCAGAGAAGACCAGGATATCATCCAGGTAGACGATGACATATAAGTCTAGTAAGTCATGAAAAACATCGTTGACAAAGTGCTGAAAAGTTGCCGGTGCGTTGCACAGACCAAAAGGCATGACGAGATACTTGTAATGTCCGAATCGAGTACGAAAGGCTGTCTTCCACTCGTCTCCTTCTCTTATGCGGATCAAATTATAGGCCCCACGGAGGTCTAGTTTAGTGAAAACGGTGGCAGATCCTAATCTCTGAAATAATTCAGGAACCAAGGGTAGCGGGTATCTGTTCTTTATAGTGATTTTATTAAGCTCCCGGTAATCAATGCAGGGACGTAAGGAGTGATCTTTCTTTTCCACGAAAAAGATGCCTGCCCCAGCTGGAGACGTGGAAGGACGAATGAACCCTTTCTTCAGGTTTTCATCTATATAGGTTTTCAAGGTGCCCAGCTCCTGCTCAGTTAGAGGGATCCTCCCAAAAGGAACTTCGGTACCCGGTAAAAGTTCTATTGGGCAATCATAGGATCTATGTACTGGCAGGGTTTCTGCTCCCTTTTTGCTGAACACGTCCAAGAAATCCCGGTAAGGTTCAGGAAGATCTTGGTAGAGCTTGGTTTCTGAGTCCATGCACAGGCATTGGGAGGAGGTTAAGGAGGTCCCCCGTAAGCAGTTTTGTCTGCAATATTCAGAAGAAAACTGGATTTTGCCCGTAGACCAGTTGATACTAGGGTTGTGAGCCTGTAGCCAAGGTATTCCTAGGATAATTGGGAAGAGAGGAGAGGAAATGACATCTAGGCGTAACAGTTCCTGATGTTCCGGGCCAATGGTGACCAATAAGGGAACCGTTTCTTGGGTAACGGGTCCGGAGCGGAGGGTGGAACCGTCCGCTAGAAAGACTGCCAGTCCTTGGGCTTTGGTTTGAGTGGGGATATGGTGAGTTTCGACAAAAGTCCGGTCAATGAGTCCACTGCATGCTCCCGAATCAATGATGACCGGTACTGGGATGCTCCTTCCAGGTAACTGTAAAACAATGGAGAATGTTAAATGGTTACCGGCACTAGGTAGGACAGGTGCACACAATGAGGAAGACGGCAGACACTTACGTCTTTTATTGGGGCATGCTCTTGCAAAGTGACCAGGCTCTCCACAGTACAAGCACAGGTTGAGTGTGCGTCTTCGTGTCTTCTCCTCAGGAGTCAGAGAGGGACGGAGCAGTCCCAACTGCATAGGCTCCGAAACCTCCTGGGCTGGAGCAGATGAAACAAGCGGAGCTTGGTTCGGGGCACTAGGGGCCCTGGGCAGCATCCAGGTGAGACGTGGGTGATTCACAGATCTCTCAGAGCGTCTTTCCCTGAGGCGGCGGTCAATTTGAATCGACAGATTGATTAGCTCCTCTAGTGTCTGGGGAACCCCCACTTGCGCTAATTCATTTAGGGAATCCGACAGCCCCAACCGGTATTGGTGACGCAAGGCTGCGTCATTCCACTCCGTATCTGAGCTCCAATGCCTAAACTCCACGGCATAATCTTCGGCCGCTCTGCGACCTTGTTGAAGGGAGTGTAAGGCGGTTTCTGCCGTGGCTGTTAGCTGAGGGTCCTCATATAGCTGAGACATGGCTAGGAAGAAGTCACTCAAGGAGTCAAGAGATTGAGCCTTTTGCTCCAGTAGATGGTGGGCCCAGGTTTGAGGCTCGCCTGTCAGCAAGGATATGACGAACCCCACTTTGGTAGCCTCCAGGGAGAATGTACGGGGTTGTAAGGCAAAGTAGAGTTCGCATGCGTTACGGAACGCCCGGAACTTGCTGCGTTCTCCTGAAAACTTTTCGGGTGTAGGCACCCTGGGTTCTGGTGGGAGCATTACTACAGAGGGTGCTGAGGCAGGGTTGGATACTGCTCCTGGAGGGGAGGCTGAGAGGGCCTGGACCTGTCCTTCCAGTCTGGTGTAGCCTTCCTGAAGACTTTTAACAGCTTGCGTGAGGCCCGCTAGGTGCCTGCATAGTTCATCCATGGGGGAGGCCCCCTGCCCGGACTCAGTCATGGCTGCCTGATACTGTCAGGTCCCACACTTACCAGACAGGTGAGTCCGCTTTGGCAGAGGGTAGGCTCCCTTATGTATCCGATTCGGGGCCCCTGGTAGAGTAGACAGGAGGCCCGCGAATGCGGAGTGGTATGAGGGCCTGGAGTTAGAGTCCTGGAGCACTGTGGTCTGGCAAGCAACCGGTGGTTCTTCAGGCTGGATAGAGCAGATGCTGAGCAGGAGCTAATCAGGCTGGTCACACACAGGCAGAGGTCGGCAACGGGCTGGCAGTAACGGTACAAGGGATAAGGCAGAAACGAGGTCAAACAAGCCGGGGTCGGGTTCAGGCAGCAGTCAAGGAAGGTCCAAAGGCAAGCCGGGTCACAACGGGTAAACACTAAGAGGATACAGGAACACAAGATGATCACGGGACAAGGTACAGAGCTGTTTGATCAGGCAGCACCGGGTCAGTGTAGAGGCAGGCTTCAAATAGACTGATTGGCGCCAAAACGCCGCGCTCGTGCACGCGCCGATTCGCCAAGGCGCGCCGCGCCCCCGCACGCGCCCGAGCGCACCCCCGACACCAGCGTGCACGCCCACACTACGGGGCATGTCAAAGGTAACGCCCGCAGGCGGACGCGCGCTAACGCGGACGCGCGTACGCACAAACGCCCGGACGCCACCCCGCACGCCACGGCCGGCCTGCCACAAACCGGCGCCCCCAGGGACACGCGCCCCAGCACGGACAGGGACACGAGCGCCAACGTGCCCCGGCGCGCCCCGGCGCCCAACCAGGTAACCTTTCTGACACACTGTCATTTCTGTCTGCTGCCTCCTTCCTCTGCTATCTGCATGAGTCAACTCTGACAAGTTTTCCTGACACCAAGAGAAAAAAGGTGACAGCAGAGGGAGCTCAAGCTAACGGCCTATGGTTGACAGACTCAGTTCTGTTCCTGCGTGCTGTGTGTACTCTCCTCGCTGAGCTCTGCAGTGTGCAATTTCAGCTCTCTTCCCCTTGCTTTCTGAAAGCTCAGATATTGTCAGAAACCATGAAATCAGGCCGAGACAGAAGTACAGTTAAATCCCACTTGTTTAATAATAAAAGTAAAAAGAACAAACATAGTCAAAACATAGCCAAAGTTCAGGAACCGGAACGGATAGTCAGCCAAGCCAGAAGTCGGGGATCAATGTAGTGGAACAGCAAGCAGGATCTGGAGCCAGAAGGGATGTCAGCTAAGCCAGTCTTGAACAGGATCGCAGGAGAAAGTTTTTGTGATGTTGATCAAGGCGAAGGCAGAGATCCTCTGGACTGGACGGCTTAAGTAGGCAGGACTGACGAGCAGGATATCATCAACAGCTGAGTAACTGTGGAGAGATAGGAGCTGGCAATTAGCCAACAGCTGAGCGGCCAGCTCAGAGAAGGACAGGCTGAGCCCAGCCCTGACAGATATGCCTTTTAAATTCTGGACTTTCATGGATGTGGAGAAGAGAAGACTGCAGATAAACAAGTACAACGTATGTAGGAGGATTTGTTTCATCTCTGTGTATCACCTGAGGCCAGTCACTTCTCACTGTATAGGCAAGGGTTTACAACCACTTTAACTTTGACATGTCTGTTATATTAGGTGAGGCCAACGTTGGTTCACTCATCTGCTGACCGGAGTTCAGAAAGTGTGGAAGAGATTCCAGAGGACAGGTTGCAAAAAAAGAATCGGTTGACTTTAATTTGATACTCAGAAATATCCACCTGCAAAACAGATCACAGGGCCAGACTCAGCATATCACAGGTATAATCACTCATCATTATTGACCATATATCCTGTATATTACTCATCCATTGATTGATGTTGTTGAACTTCTAAGCAATGCAGCCAAAAACAAAAAAAGGTAGACATGGGCAAGCATTTCATTTCTGATTTACGTATTGCTGAAGTATGTCCCGTTCTTAGCCCCTGAAATTCCAGAATAGTTCTACAACAGTAGACACATTTCCTTTGCTCCAGTCCCATCGTTCTGTATATTGCTTTAATGGAAGCCACATAAACATAATTAATGAAATGTTACACCTTTCTCGGGATCTGCCAGAGAGGTCTCACTTGGGCCACCCAAGGGAGGGAGAATTATTGTTATTCATTATCAGGGAGAGATGAGAGTTATCAGGCTCAGTAATTCCTCTAATTAAATACATTTTGATTATTCTGCAAAAATAAATTATTTTGATTCTGCAGATTTATCATAACGATAGAAGGGGGAACACCCCCTACTGGGAGAGATTTATTAAAGAATAACACAGAGGGGGTTTTCTCAAGGTATTCCGAAAGTAAGCCTTGTTTTACAAGAGTTATTTAAAAGAAAACATAATTTGAGGGATTTTTATCTCAGTTATCCCCTCTTTGGGACTTTGCTCATTGTATGTGCGCCACATTCCTTTAAAAACAAGGTCTGGAAAAGGAGTCTTCTCTGATTTTTTTTTTCTGTCTGCAGCACGGCAACGCATGCTATTATACTGGAAGACAGCTACCACACCTCCGCTGTCACAATGGGTCTCGACTGTGAACGATACTATGAGAATGGAGGAAATACTGGCATTAGACAATGACACCTTTGATAAATATAAAGTATAGTGGTCCATTTGGCTCTGCTTCTCCTCTTCAGATACCCTCACAACTATGCTTTTGACTCCGACAGGGTCACCCTCGAACTTAGCTTAAATATAGGGCTAGTAGAGATGGTAATCTCCAGGTATCTTGTTCTCTAGTTACCTCTTTCCACAAATGATTCTTCTTCTTCTTTCTTCCTTCTTCTTTCTTCTTCCTTCTTCCTTCTTTCTTCTTTCTTCTTCCTTCTTCCTTCTTTTTCTTTCTTCTTCTTCTTTCTTCTTCTTCTTCTTTCTTCGTCTTTCTTCTTCTTCTTCCTTCTTCTTTCTTCTTCTTCTTCTTCCTTCTTCTTTCTTCTTCTTCTTCCTTCTTCTTTCTTCTTCTTCTTCCTTCTTCTTCTTCTTCTTCTTCTTTCTTCTTCTTCTTCCTTCTTCTTCTTCTTCTTCTTCTTCTTTCTTCTTCTTCTTCCTTCTTCTTCTTCTTCCTTCTTCTTCCTTCTTCTTCCTTCTTCCTTCTTCCTACTTCTCCTTCCTTCTTCTTCCTTCTTCTTCTTCCTTCTTTTTCCCTTTTCTTCTTTTTCTTTTCCTTTTTCTTCTTTTTCTTTTCCTTTTTTTCCTTTTCTTTTCTTTTTTCTTCTTTTTCTTTTCCTTTTTTTCCTTTTCTTTTCCTTTTTCTTCTTTTTCTTTTCCTTTTTCTTCTTTCTTTTTCTTCTTTTTTTTTTCGTTTTTCTTCTTTTTCTTCTTTCTTTTTCTTCTCCCTTTGCTTGTCTGTGCCCTTTCTTGGGTTTTTTTTTACTTTGTCTTCTTCTTTGATTTGCTTACTCCCCCCCCCCCCTTTTTTTCCCCTTTTTTTTATTAAAGAACACCAAGGACCTTTGTTTCAGAATGTTTCCTGAAGCATACAACAATTGCCATCTCTTACATTGTCTTGTTCATTAATACGAGTCAAGCTATGGGCGGTAGCCATTGAGCTGACTCACTATCCCATTTTGTTACTCAATGTCATACTTGTGTATTTTGACCGTAGTTATTTTTGATTATAACAATAAAAACAATTTAAACCCTAAAAACAAGGTCTGCTGTGACTCTTTTGGCTAACTGGAACTGACCCTGAACTTTGATTAACCACTTGCGACAAGTTGTGATCAAAGTTGGTCACTGTGCTGGGAGTGCGCTCTTGGCCCACAACCTCAGACCACCATGGACATACTGTATATATGTGCAGAAGCTGAGCATTAAAGCCCACTTTCCTTGCTGCATATACTGTTACATGGTTGGCAAGAGGTTAACAATAATTTTTTTTTTTTTTTTTTAATATATATATATATACAGTGGCTTGCGAAAGTATTCGGCCCCCTTGAACTTTTCAACCTTTTGCCACATTTCAGGCTTCAAACATAAAGATATAAAATTTTTATTTTTTGTGAAGAATCACCAACAAGTGGGACACAATTGTGAAGTGGAATGAAATCTTTTGGATTTTTGAAACTTTTTTAACTAATAAAAAAATGAAAAGTGGGGCGTGCAAAATTATTCGGCCCCCTTGCGTTAATACTTTGTAGAGCCACCTTTTGCTGCGATTACAGCTGCAAGTCGCTTGGGGTATGTCTCTATCAGTTTTGCACATCGAGAGACTGAAATTCTTGCCCATTCTTCCTTGCAAAACAGCTCGAGCTCAGTGAGGTTGGATGGAGAGCGTTTGTGAACAGCAGTTTTCAGCTCTTTCCACAGATTCTCGATAGGATTCAGGTCTGGACTTTGACTTGGCCATTCTAACACCTGGATACGTTTATTTGTGAACCATTCCTTTGTAGATTTTGCTGTATGTTTGGGATCATTGTCTTGTTGGAAGATAAATCTCCGTCCCAGTTTCAGGTCTTTTGCAGACTCCAACAGGTTTTCATCCAGAATGGTCCTGTATTTGGCTGAATTCATCTTCCCCTCAATTTTAACCATCTTCCCTGTCCCTGCTGAAGAAAAGCAGGCCCAAACCATGATGCTGCCACCACCATGTTTCACGGTGGGGATGGTGTGTTGAGTGTGATGAGCTGTGTTGCTTTTACGCCAAACATATCGTTTTGCATTGTGGCCAAAAAGTTTGATTTTGGTTTCATCGGACCAGAGCACCTTCTTCCACATGTTTGGTGTGTCTCCCAGGTGGCTTGTGGCAAACTAGACGAGACTTTTTATGGATATCTTTGAGAAATGGCTGTCTTCTTGCCACTCTTCCATAAAGGCCAGATTTGTGCAGTGTACGACTGATTGTTGTCCTATGGACAAACTCTCCCACCTCAGCTGTAGTTCTCTGCAGTTCATCCAGAGTGATCATGGGCCTCTTGGCTGCATCTCTGATCAGTCTTCTCCTTGTCTGAGCTGAAAGTTAAGAGGGACAGCCAGGTCTTGGTAGATTTGCAGTGGTCTGATACTCCTTCCATTTCAAAATGATCGCTTGAACAGTGCTCCTTGGGATGTTTAAAGCTTTGGAAATCTTTTTGTATCCAAATCCGGCTTTAAACTTCTCCACAACAGTATTACGGACCTGCCTGGTGTGTTCCTTGGTCTTCATGATGCTCTCTGCGCTTTCAACAGAACCCTGAGACTATCACAGAGCAGGTGCATTTATACAGAGACTTGATTACACACAGGTGGATTCTATTTATCACCATCAGTCATTTAGGACAACATTGGATCATTCAGAGATCCTCGCTGAACTTCTGGAGTGAGTTTGCTGCACTGAAAGTAAAG
The DNA here is from genome assembly GCA_037952835.1 of Lithobates septentrionalis. Taxonomy (NCBI): domain Eukaryota; kingdom Metazoa; phylum Chordata; class Amphibia; order Anura; family Ranidae; genus Lithobates; species Lithobates septentrionalis. The sequence continues at coordinate 1,149,219 of JBBDGP010002012.1, forward strand.
GGGCCGAATAATTTTGCACGCACCACTTTTCAGTTTTTTAATTGCTAAAAAAGTTTAAAATATCCAATAGATTTCGTTCCACTTCACAATTGTGTCCCACTTGTTGGTGATTCTTCACAAAAAAATAAAATTTTATATCTTTATGTTTGAAGCCTGAAATGTGGCAAAAGGTTGAAAAGTTCAAGGGGGCCGAATACTTTCGCAAGCCACTGTATATATATATATATATATATATATATATATATATATTTATAGAACAATTGTGTTGCTTTACTAAGACTGGAGAGTACAAAATCTGGTGCAGATCTTCGCAGAATTCTGTAGAGCAAAGGCATGCATAGGACGTCATACTTCATGGCGCCTTAATTCAATTTTGAAGAGCATAGGCATGCATAGGACTTCATTCACCATGGTGCTTTGAGTTGATTCTGTAGAGCAGAGGCATGCATAGGAATTCATTCACCATGACGTTTTCAGTTAGTCCTGTATTGTAGAGACATAGGACTTCATGCCCCATGATGCCTCAAGTTGATTCTGTAGAGGGAAGGCATGCATAGGACGTTATTCTTCATGACACCTTGAGTCAATTTTGTAGAGCAGAGGCATCCATAGGACTTCATAGCCATGACGCCTTGAGTTGATTCTGTAGAGCAGAGGCATGAATAGGACCTCATTCCACAAGACACCTTGGGGGTTATTTACTAAAGGAAAATCCACTTTGCACTGCAAGTGCACTTGGAAGTAAAGTCGCTGTAGATCTGAGGGGGACATGCAAGGAAAATAAAAAACAGCATTTTAGCTTGCACATGATTGGATGATAAAATCAGCAGAGCTTCCACTCATTTCAGATCTACCCCTTACCCCTCTGAGGGCGCCCTCAGAGTAGGTCATGATGATGAAACGCGTCAGAGCGTGACCTTACGGCGACCGGAAATTACCTGTGCATTACGGTGAAAAACCTTCTGTGCTGCAGCTCTCCCCCTAGACCCCCTTTTTTTTACCTGAGCCCATCCATTCCAGCGATGTGCGTGAGCGCAGCGACTCCAGCCACTGTCTCCCTCCTTATTGGACAGATTTATAGCAGTGGGAGCCATTGGGTGGTTACATACAATTTAAATTGTTGTGCTAATGCAGCCTTACATCTCAAGAATGGATGTTTGTGCTGTTATTCTACCCTTGTTGGACTATAAATGTCAACTCAGTGTCAAAATGAACCCATTGCAGATTGTCACTTGCCACGTCGCCTGCCACAAGTTGCGGATTGTCACTTGCCTGCCACCAGATGTGGATTGTCACTTGCCACGTCACCTGCCACGTTACTTGCCACACGTTGTGGATTGTCACGTGCCTGCTACAAGGTGCCGATTGTCACTTACTGTGTCTCAGAGTGAAAGCAGGCAGCAGAGAGATGATGTAATCTCTCTGCTGCCCGCTGCTGCACAGTGAGGGTGAAACTGCGGTGATGCAGGGCGGGCGGTGAGAGATGGTGTAATCTCTCTGCTCCCCTGCCCCCGCGGGCCCACTGACTGGCCTGCCCTCCCACTCACCTGCCGACTGGCCTGTTCACCCGCTCGCCGACCCACTGACTGGCCCACCCGCTCACTCATCCGCTGACCCACTGACTGGCCAGCCCACTCACTCACCCCCCAACCCACTGACTGGCCCGCCCGTTCACTCACCCGCTGACCCACTAACTGGCCCACCTGCTCACTTATCCGCTGACCCACTGACCAGCCTACCTGCTCCCTCCCCCGATGGCCCGCTGACTGGTCTGCCCGCTCACCCGCTGACCCACTGACTGGCCGGCGCGTTCACTCACCCACTGACCCACTGACTGGCCTGCCTGCTCACTCACCTGCTGACCCACTGACTGGCCACCCACTCACTCACCCGCTGACCCACTGACTGGCCTGCCCGCTCACCCACCCCCTGACCCACTGACTGGCCAGCCTGATCACTCAACCACCAACCGACTGACTGGCCCGCTTGCTTACCCACCCGCTGACCCACTGACTGGCCTACCTGCTCACTCACCTGCCGACTGGCCTGTTTGCCCGCTCGCCCGCAGACCCACTGACTTGCCCGCCCACTCACTCATCCGCCGACCCACTGACTGGCCAGCCCACTCACTCACCCTCCGACCCACTGACTGGCCCGCCTGCTCACTCACCTGCCGAACCACTAACTGGTCCGCCCGCTCACTCATCCGCTGACCCACTGATCGGCCTACCTGCTCCCTCCCCCGATGGCCCACTGACTGGTCTGCCCGCTCACCCGCTGACCCACTGACTGGCCGGCGCGCTCACTCACCCACCGACCCACTGACTGGCCTACCTGCTCACTCACCTGCCGACCCACTGACTGGCCACCCACTCACTGACCCTCTGACCCACTGACTGGCCCGGCCGCTCACTCACCCACCAACCCACTGACTGACCTGCCTGCTCACTCACCCGCTGACCCACTGACTGGTTCGCCTGCTCACCCGCCAGCCCGTCACTAATTTCTCCGGGGCAATTGCCCCGTTGCCCCCCTGGATCCGCTCCTGTGATAAACGCACTGTCTCTCACCATCGGGTATCTGTCCCTGACCTATAGCCACTTTGCAAATGTGGGCCAACTGCAGTGGGACAATGCTATTTATTAGCACGGCCCTCACTAAAGATGGCCACCGAGGTCATCCCGGGCAGTAAAGCCCATTCGAACAGCTGATCCTCTGATGACACCTACTAAAGTTACTCTTATCTTCCATTCTCTTTGCGTGGTGGCTGCCGTAACAGCGCCACCTGTGCAGGGAGGCTGAACTACACCTGCCTACTTACATGCCTGAATAAGAGTCCGGGTGGAATTTTAGACGGAGCCCCAAACACTTTTTTTCTTTTATTTATGTGTATTGTCACTTTTAAAGGATTCTATTGTACTGTTCTGTAGAGCTACATGCAGCTTTAAGGCACCACATATGTTATTTAAAGGATTTGTGTATTTTCATAGTTGCCCTTAGGCTGCACAAAAAGAACATCCTCCCTGGATGAACAATACTTTTTTTAAAAAAACATTTGCACTGGTATGTGTCCTGGGCACTGCCAGCAACCTATTATTATTATTATTATTTTTAACAATAACTTGCAAATTTGTTTTTGAAAATTAATAAATAAAATAAATAAAATATAAAAAAAAAACAAGATTAATTTCTTAAAGACTTTAATGAGGTTCCCCACTATGTTTTAGGGCTTTGCAGACACTAGATTCACCGAACCTGCCTCGAATTGAGCACCCATATAATAGATCTTAAGGCCCGTACACACGATCAGACTTTTTGACAACAAACATGCAAATTAGCTGTTTTGGAGCAACATCCGACCGTGTGTACGCTCCATCGGACAAACTTTTTCAGTTTCCAGCGGACGTTTGTTGGCTGTGAGAACGGACAAACTTTCCGGCAACAAAAGTCTGATGGAGCAAAGTCCAATTGTGTGTACACAAAGCCGTCGGACTTTTGTACAAACTACAGTACGCAGCCGCGAGAATGTTTCCAGCGCGATCCCATCGCGCTGGTTCTCAGCGACAGGGTACTGTACATCTCGCAAGAGGGAATCCCCCTCTGGGAGCATACCAGGCCCTTAGGTCTGGTATGGATTTTAAGGGGAACCCCCTACGCCGAAAAAATGGCGTGGGGGTGCCCCCCAAAATCAATACCAGACCCTTATCCGAGCACGCAGCCGGTCAGGAAAGGGGGTGGGGATGAGCGAGCGAGCGCCCCCCCCCCCTCCTGAGCCGTACCAGGCTGCGTGCCCTCAACATGGGGGTGGGTGCTTTGGGGGAGGGGGCTCCCTGCGGCCCCCCACCCCAAAGCACGTTGTCCCCATGTTGATGAGGACAAGGGCCTCTTCCCGACAACCCTGGCCATTGGTTGTCGGGGTCTGCGGGCGGGGGCTTATCGGAATCCGGGAGCCCCCTTTAATAAGGGGGCCCCCAGATCTTGGTTGCCCACCCTATGTGAATGAGTATGGGGTACATCGTACCCCTACCCATTAACCTAAGGGAAAAAGTGTCAATAAAAAATCACACTACACAGGTTTTTAAAGTCATTTATTAGGCAGCTCCGGGGGTCTTCCTCCGACTTCGGGGGTCTTCTTCAGACTACGGGGGTCTCTCCGGTGTCTTTTCCCGGTGTCCGGTTCTTCTCCACTCTCTCTGGCCTCTTCTCCCGGTGTCCGGTTCTTCTACCGGCTCCTCCACTAGGGCACCCCCCTCCCCCAAAGCACCCACCCCCCCATGTTGAGGGCATGCGGCCTGGTACGGCTCAGGAGGGGCGCCCTCGCTCGTCCCCACCCCCTTTCCTGAGTGGCCAGGCTGCGTGCTCGGATAAGGGTATGGTATGGATTTCGGGGGGACCCCCACGCCGTTTTTTCTGCGTAGAGGTTCCCTTTAAAATCCATACCAGACCTAAGGGCCTAGTATGCCCCTGGAGGGGAACCCATGCCATTTTTTTATTTAAAGTTTGGCGTGGAGTTCCCCCTCAAGATTCAAACACAGTGCCTGGCATTGGCGGGGATCCAAGTAGGATCCCCGTACCAGTGTGAACCCGGCTCGCAAGGTGTCAATATCACCGATAAAAGCGGCAAAATTGACACAATATCTGTCAACAATACAGAAGTTGACCAAAGGGTAGTGGTAAAGAGCTGAAAAATCACGTGATTTGGTGGAAGTTGGCTGGAAAAGTCCTGTATGCAATACAAACTTATGGCCAACGCCCTTTGTACAAAAATCCACAGGAAAGTTTGTACAAAGTCCTATTGTGTGTATGGGGCTTTAAATTTGTTTCACATCAGATTCATCTATCCCATGCAGTTTTCCACATATATTTCTAGGTTGCTTTTGTGCATTTTTTGTATCTATTGAGTAACCTTTTGTTTTTATCGAGTAATAGAATATTCAACACATTCATATTACATTTTTGTACTCCTATGCATTTGTCCACATATATCGATACAATGCTCAATCATACATTGTACTTAGATTTACCAATTCATTTATTATGTCTATGTGTTCACGGGTCTATATCTATTTATTACTATTATTTATTCATCCTTTGTTTCTTTTTTTTTTTTTTTTTACTACATTTTAACTCGAATATACTTTACATATGCTTCTTTTACTCAATCATAATCAGATTTGTGTATTTGATCCGGTGATCTCATTGAAATTCTCATATCAGCCTCCAAAAATCGAATTTCATCATTATTATTATTGCATTTTCATTTATTAATTTCTTTTACATCCAATCACTTTTTTTTTTTCAAATCTGTTTTCTTCCTATTTATCTTCATATATATATATATATATATATATATATATATATATATATATATATATATCTATATGTATATATACCGTATAATGTCTATATGACATAGACATTGTCGTATATGCATACTTATATATATATATATACAGTGCCTTGCAAAAGTATTCGGCCCCCTTGAACTTTTCAACCTTTTGCCACATTTCAGGCTTCAAAGATAAAGATATAAAATTTTAATTTTTTGTGAAGAATCACCAACAAGTGGGACACAATTGTGAAGTGGAACGAAATCTATTGGATATTTTAAACTTTTTTAGCAATTAAAAAACTGAAAAGTGGTGCGTGCAAAATTATTCGGCCCCTTTACTTTCAGTGCAGAAAACTCACTCCAGAAGTTCAGCGAGGATCTCTGAATGATTCAATGTTGTCCTAAATGACTGATGGTGATAAATAGAATCCACCTGTGTGTAATCAAGTCTCTGTATAAATGCACCTGCTCTGTGATAGTCTCAGGGTTCTGTTGAAAGCGCAGAGAGCATCATGAAGACCAAGGAACACACCAGGCAGGTCCGTAATACTGTTGTGGAGAAGTTTAAAGCCGGATTTGGATACAAAAAGATTTCCCAAGCTTTAAACATCCCAAGGAGCACTGTGCAAGCGATCATTTTGAAATGGAAGGAGTATCAGACCACTGCAAATCTACCAAGACTTGGCTGTCCCTCTAAACTTTCAGCTCAGACAAGGAGAAGACTGATCAGAGATGCAGCCAAGAGGCCCATGATCACTCTGGATGAACTGCAGAGAACTACAGCTGAGGTGGGAGAGTCTGTCCATAGGACAACAATCAGTCGTACACTGCACAAATCTGCCCTTTATGGAAGAGTGGCAAGAAGAAAGCCATTTCTCAAAGATATCCATAAAAAGTCTCGTCTAAAGTTTGCCACAAGCCACCTGGGAGACACACCAAACATGTGGAAGAAGGTGCTCTGGTCCGATGAAACCAAAATCAAACTTTTTGGCCACAATGCAAAACTATATGTTTGGCGTAAAAGCAACACAGCTCATCACACTCAACACACCATCCCCACTGTGAAACATGGTGGTGGCAGCATCATGGTTTGGGCCTGCTTTTCTTCAGCAGGGACAGGGAAGATGGTTAAAATTAAGGGGAAGATGGATGCAGCCAAATACAGGACCATTCTGGATGAAAACCTGTTGGAGTCTGCAAAAGACCTGAAACTGGGACGGAGATTTATCTTCCAACAAGACAATGATCCCAAACATACAGCAAAATCTACAAAGGAATGGTTCACAAATAAACGTATCCAGGTGTTAGAATGGCCAAGTCAAAGTCCAGACCTGAATCCAATCGAGAATCTGTGGAAAGAGCTGAAAACTGCTGTTCACAAACGCTCTCCATCCAACCTCACTGAGCTCGAGCTGTTTTGCAAGGAAGAATGGGCAAGAATTTCAGTCTCTCGATGTGCAAAACTGATAGAGACATACCCCAAGCGACTTGCAGCTGTAATCGCAGCAAAAGGTGGCTCTACAAAGTATTAACGCAAGGGGGCCGAATAATTTTGCACGCCCCACTTTTCATTTTTTTATTAGTAAAAAAAGTTTCAAAAATCCAAAAGATTTCGTTCCACTTCACAATTGTGTCCCACTTGTTGGTGATTCTTCACAAAAAATAAAAATTTTATATCTTTATGTTTGAAGCCTGAAATGTGGCAAAAGGTTGAAAAGTTCAAGGGGGCCGAATACTTTCGCAAGCCACTGTATATATATATATACAGTGGGGATGGAAAGTATTCAGACCCCCTTAAATTTTTCACTCTTTGTTATATTGCAGCCATTTGCTAAAATCATTTAAGTTCATGTTTTTCTTCCTCATTAACCAGTTACCAACCGGCCCATAGCCAAATGACGGCTGCAGGGCGGTTGGATAACTCTGGGAACACGTACTATGATGTGATCCCGGAAAACTGCACCCGCGCGCCCCCTGGGGCGCACACGGGAACTTTCGTAACCGTCGGGTCCTGAGGACCCAGCGCATCACGGATCACGGCCGTTTACCATGTGATCGCTCCGCCAAATGATGGAGCGATCACATGTAAACAAACCAGGGTCATGTCATGACGCTGGTTCCTCTCTCCCCTCTCTGTACCAATCTGTACAGAGGGGGAGGGATCGGATGGCAGCAGCGCTGTGGGCTGGAGGTGCAGTGCTCACAGCGATGCTCTGTGACATGTGCAGTCACATCCAGCCATCCATCCATCCATGCTCAGCCATCCCTCCATACTCTGCATTACCCTGCACTACTCAGCAATATCCTGCAATACTCTGCAATACTCTGCAATGCCCTGCAATACTCTGCAATACTCTGCAATACCCCGCAATGCTCTGCAATACCCCGCAATACTCTGCAATACCCCGCAATACTCTGCAATACTCTGCAATACCCTGAAATACTCTGCAATACCCTGCAATACTCTGAAATACCCTGCAATACTTTGCAATACCCCGCAATACTCTGCAATACTCTGCTATACCCCGCAATACCCTGCAATGCCCTGCAATACTCTGCAATACCCCGCAATACTCTGCAATGCCCTGCAATACTCTGCAATGCCCTGCAATACCCTGTAATACCCTGTAATACCCTGCAATACTCTGCAATACCCTGCAATACTCTGCAAAACTCTGCAATACCCAGCAATACCCCGCAATACTCTGCAATACCCTGAAATACCCTGCAATACCCCACAATACTCTGCAATACCCCACATTACTCTGCAATACCGCACAATACCCTGCAATACCGCGCAATACCCCGCAATAATCTGCCCTACCCTGCCATACTCTGCAATACGCAGCCATACTCTGCCATACCCAGCTATACTCTGCAATACCCAGCCATACTCTGCAATACCCAGCCATACTCTACAATACTCTGTGATACCCAGCCATACTTTGCCATACCCAGCCATGCTCAGCCATACTCTGCCATGCTCTGCCATACTCTGCCATGCTCTGCCATACTCTGCCATGCTCAGCCATACTCAGCTGTACTCGGCCTCTGTATGTGGCCAGGCTGTGGAAGTCTCACACATGTGGTATCGCCGTACTCAGGAGGAGTAGGAGAATCTATTTTGGGGTGTAATTTTTGGTATGTACATGCTATGTGTTATAAATATTGTATAAATGGACAACTTTGTGTTAAAAAAAAAGCGTTTATAGCAGGTATCATACCATATACAGTGGGCAGTGGCGGAACTACCGCCATAGCGACACACGCGGCCGCTATGGGGCCCGCAGCTGTTAGGGGCCCCCCGGACCGGTGACAGGCGGCTCCGCGGGTGACAGCGGGTGGCTTTGCGGGTGACAGCGGGCGGCTTTGCGGGCCCGCGGGTGACAGCGGGCGGCTTTGCGGGCCCGCGGGTGAGAGCGGGCGGCTCCGCGGGTGACAGCGGGCGGCTTTGCGGGCCCGCGGGTGACAGCGGGCGGCTTTGCGGGCCCCCGGGTGAGAGTGGGCGGCTCTGCGGGTCCGCGGTGAGAGCGTGGGCGGCTCCGAGGGCTGTCAGGCGGTGAGTCAGCTGGGCGGCTCGGCTCGTGTATGAGCAGGCTGGCCAATCAGGGAGCTGGCAGCCGGGGGTGCATAGAGATGACATCATCTCTCACCGCCCGGCGCCCTCCCTGCATCCCTGCAGTGCAGTGCAGTTTTCCCCCCTCACTGTGCAGGCAGCCTCGGGAAGCAGAGAGATGACCTTATCTCTCTGCTGCCTGACTCTGGGACACAGCATGAAAGTGACACAGGCAGCAAGTGACAAGGTGAAGTGGCAAGTGACAATCCGGGACGTGGCAGCAAGTGACAATCCGTAATGTGTGGCAAGTGACCATCCGAGACGTGGCAGCAAGTGACAATCCGTAATGTGTGGCAAGTGACAATCCGGGACGTGGCAAGTGACAATCCGTAATGTGTGGCAGGTGACGTGGCAAGTGACTATCCGTAATGTGTGGCAGGTGACGTGGCAAGTGACTATCCGTAATGTGTGGCAGGTGAAGTGGCAAGTGACTATCCGTAATGTGTGGCAGGTGACGTGGCAAGTGACTATCCGTAATGTGTGGCAGGTGACGTGGCAAGTGACTATCCGTAATGTGTGGCAGGTGAGGTGGCAAGTGACAATCTGTAATGTATGGCAGGTGACGTGGCAAGTGACAACCTGTAACATGTGGCAGGCGACGTGGCAAGTGACAATCCGTAATGTGTGGCAAGTGACAATCCGGGACGTGGCAAGTGACAATCCGTAATGTGTGGCAGGTGACGTAGCAAGTGACAATCCGTAATGTGTGGCAAGTGACAATCCGGGACGTGGCAAGTGACAATCCGTAATGTGTGGCAGGTGACGTGGCAAGTGACAATCCATAACATGTGGCAGGCGACGTGGCAAGTGACAATCCGTAATGTGTAGCAAGTGACAATCCAGAAAGTGGCAAGTGACAATCCGTAATGTGTGGCAGGTGACGTGGCAAGTGACAATCTAATGTGTGGCAAGTGACAATCTGGGACGTGGCAAGTGACAATCAGTAATGTGTGGCAGGTGACGTGGCAAGTGACAATCCGGGACGTGGCAAGTGACAATCCGTAATGTGTAGCAAGTGACAATCCAGAAAGTGGCAAGTGACAATCCGTAATGTGTGGCAGGTGACGTGGCAAGTGACAATCTAATGTGTGGCAAGTGACAATCTGGGATGTGGCAAGTGACAATCAGTAATGTGTGGCAGGTGACGTGGCAAGTGACAATCCGGGACGTGGCAAGTGGACAATCGGCAACATGTGGCAGGTGACATTCTGCAACGTGTGACAAGTGACAATCTACATCTGGTGGCAGGCGACGTGGCAAGTGGACAATCCGCAATGTGTGGCGGGTGATGTGACAAGTGACATTCCGTGACAAGTTGCATCTGGTGGCAGGCGACGGTGTCAAGTGACACGCTCAGGGCTCCCACTGATTCAGCATTATGGTGAGTTGAACTAGTTCATTTTATATAACAGAACAGAAATTGGTTAGAAGGCATGGAGGTCAGCAATGTGTGTCCTTTAGGGGCTGCATACAGTATACTGCATACTTTGTTGTTCATAATTAATATAAGCTGTTGCCTGGGTACTGTGCCACATGGGTGCGGTAATCTGTTGTTCAATGGCATTAGTTCTTTTTTTTTTGTGGAGGGGGTGGTTTGCAGGGGGGGGGGGGCGGTTTGCAGGGGGGGGGGCCCATACAACATTTTGCTATGGGGCCCTGTGATTTCTAGTTACGCCCCTGACAGTGGGGATGGAAAGTATTCAGACCCCCTTAAATTTTTCACTCTTTGTTATATTGCAGCCATTTGCTAAAATCATTTAAGTTCATGTTTTTCTTCCTCATTAACCAGTTACCAACCGGCCCATAGCCAAATGACGGCTGCAGGGCGGTTGGATAACTCTGGGAACACGTACTATGATGTGATCCCGGAAAACTGCACCCGCGCGCCCCCTGGGGCGCACACGGGAACTTTCGTAACCGCCGGGTCCTGAGGACCCAGCGCATCACGGATCACGGCCGTTTACCATGTGATCGCTCCGCCAAATGATGGAGCGATCACATGTAAACAAACCAGGGTCATGTCATGACGCAGGTTCCTCTCTCCCCTCTCTGTACCAATCTGTACAGAGGGGGAGGGATCGGATGGCAGCAGCGCTGTGGGCTGGAGGTGCAGTGCTCACAGCGATGCTCTGTGACATGTGCAGTCACATCCAGCCATCCATCCATCCATGCTCAGCCATCCCTCCATACTCTGCATTACCCTGCACTACTCAGCAATATCCTGCAATACTCTGCAATACTCTGCAATGCCCTGCAATACTCTGCAATACTCTGCAATACCCCGCAATGCTCTGCAATACCCCGCAATACTCTGCAATACCCCGCAATACTCTGCAATACTCTGCAATACCCTGAAATACTCTGCAATACCCTGCAATACTCTGAAATACCCTGCAATACTTTGCAATACCCCGCAATACTCTGCAATACTCTGCTATACCCCGCAATACCCTGCAATGCCCTGCAATACTCTGCAATACCCCGCAATACTCTGCAATGCCCTGCAATACTCTGCAATGCCCTGCAATACCCTGTAATACCCTGTAATACCCTGCAATACTCCGCAATACCCTGCAATACTCTGCAAAACTCTGCAATACCCAGCAATACCCCGCAATACTCTGCAATACCCTGAAATACCCTGCAATACCCCACAATACTCTGCAATACCCCACATTACTCTGCAATACCGCACAATACCCTGCAATACCGCGCAATACCCCGCAATAATCTGCCCTACCCTGCCATACTCTGCAATACGCAGCCATACTCTGCCATACCCAGCTATACTCTGCAATACCCAGCCATACTCTGCAATACCCAGCCATACTCTACAATACTCTGTGATACCCAGCCATACTTTGCCATACCCAGCCATGCTCAGCCATACTCTGCCATGCTCTGCCATACTCTGCCATGCTCTGCCATACTCTGCCATGCTCAGCCATACTCAGCTGTACTCGGCCTCTGTATGTGGCCAGGCTGTGGAAGTCTCACACATGTGGTATCGCCGTACTCAGGAGGAGTAGGAGAATCTATTTTGGGGTGTAATTTTTGTGTTAAAAAAAAAGCGTTTATAGCAGGTATCATCTTTTTCAGCCGGCGATTCCCTACACCATAAGAACAATCATAGCGGCTGTTCTACTGCTCGATCATTCTTAAGGGAGGCGAGAGGGGACGTCCCCCCCTCCCGCCGCCCTCAGGTGCTTCTACCGACTCACCGCTATGATCGAAGCCAGGATTGTTTTTTTTTTTTCAGGCTTCCCAGCCTAGAGGTGAGATGTGGGGTCTTATTGACCCAATATCTCACTGTAAAGAGGACCTGTCATGCCATATTCCTATTACAAGGATGTTTACATTCCTTGTAATAGGAATAAAAGTGATCAAAAAAATTATTTTTTGGACAAAAGCGTCAAACTAAAATAAATAAAGTAAAATGAACAATAAAAAAAAAAAGTTTTTTTTCCCGTGTCCCCATGTGCTCACATGCAAAAGCGAACACATATGTATGTCCCGCCCACATATGAAAATGGTGTTCAAACCACACATGTGAGGTATCGCTGCGATCGGTAGAGTGAGAGCAATAATTTTGGCCCTAGACCTCCTCTGTAACTCAAAACATGTAACCAGTAAAAAATTTTAAAGCGTCACCTTGGGGATTTTTAAGTAGCGAAGTTTGGCGCCATTCTACGAGCATGTGCAATTTTTAAGGGTGACATGTTAGGTCCAATACAGTCCCAACAGTGAAGCTTGGTGGTGGCAGCATTATGCTGTGGGGGTGTTTTTCAGCTGCAGGGACAGGATGACTGGTTGCAATCGAGAGAAAGATGAATGCGGCCAAGTACAGGGATATCCTGGACGAAAACCTTCTCCAGAGTGCTCAGGACCTCAGACTGGGCCGAAGGTTTACCTTCCAACAAGACAATGACCCTAAGCACACAGCTAAAATAATGAAGGAGTGGCTTCACAACAACTCCGTGACTGTTCTTGAATGGACCAGCCAGAGCCCTGACTTAAACCCAATTGAGCATCTCTGGAGAGACCTAAAAATGGCCGTCCACCAACGTTTACCATCCAACCTGACAGAACTGGAGAGGATCTGCAAGGAGGAATGGCAGAGGATCCCCAAATCCAGGTGTGAAAAACTTGTTGCATCTTTCCCAAAAAGACTCATGGCTGTATTAGATCAAAAGGGGCTTCTACTAAATACTGAGCAAAGGGTCTGAATACTTAGGACCATGTGATATTTCAGTTTTTTTCTTTTTTAATAAATCTGCAAAAATGTCAACAATTCTGTGTCTTTCTGTCAATATGGGGTGCTGTGTGTACAATATGGGGTGCTGTGTGTACAATATGGGGAGCTGTGTGTACAATATGGGGTGCTGTGTGTACAATATGGGGTGCTGTGTGTACAATATGGGGTGCTGTGTGTACAATATGGGGTGCTGTGTGTACATTAATGAGGAAAAAAATGAACTTAAATGATTTTAGCAAATGGCCGCAATATAACAAAGAGTGAAAAATTGAAGGGGGTCTGAATATATATATATATATATATATATATATATATATATATATATATATATTCAGTATATACATGACACAGTGAAGCTGGTCAGAGTTGATGGGAAGATGGATGGAGCCAAATACAGGTCAATCTTAAAAGAAAACCTGTTATGCCCTGTAAACACGGGCGGACTTTTCGACCAGACTGGTCCGACGGAACGAATCTGGTCGAAAAACAGGTACCTGTCCCCCTTCCCCCACGAAAGGTGCCATATGTGGCAGCGGAGGGGGAGGGAGCAAACAAGCAGAGCTTCCCCTTTTGGGTGGAGCTCTGCTTTAAGATAAAACTCAACCCAAATATGTGTCCACAAAAAAACAGTGCTGTGATCAACAAATGTTTCTATTCAAAACCTAATTAGTGTCTATTAATATATCACATTCATATGAAACAAGTGCTACCATGCTATTGCAATAGTGTATCCATTTAAATTAATACAATCAGATACATCAATCTGTCAAGCCTAAGCAAACTAATTGTGAGCCATTTAACACCTATAAATCTTATTGCCGTGAGCCTCACCTGTATGGTATACTAAGTGTGTGCAAATCTTTTTGCAGCATACAACCGAAAAGGTCCGTTCGCAGTCCGATGAAGCCCACACACAGTCGGACAATCCGCCCAAAGGGGAACCTCTGCTTGTTTGCTCCCTTGTTTGCTCCCTCCCCCTCCGCTGCCACATATGGCACCTTTTGTGGGGGAAGGGGGACAGGTACCTGTTTTTGACAGGTACCCATCCCTAGGTCCAGGACACCTCACTGTGGCAAAGTCTGCCGGAAGTTCTCCGCCGGAAGGTTCTGCCCAGGACCCTGCATTCACTATATATGGTCTCCCCAGGAGCCTGCATTTACCATATCTGGTTTTCCAGTAGCCTGCATTCACTATATCTGCTCTCCCCAGAACCCTGCATTCACTATAGTTGGTCTCCCCAGGAGCCTGCAATCGCTATATCGGGTCTCCCCAGGACTCTGCATTTACTATATCTGGTCTCCCCAGGACTCTGCATTCGCTATATCTGCTCTCCCCAAGACTTTGCATTCACTGTATCTGCTCTCCCCAGGACTTTGCATTCACTATATCTGGTCTCCCTAAGGACTCTGCATTCACTGTATCTGGTCTCCCCAGGACTCTGCATTCACTATATCTGGTCTCCCCAGGAGCCTGCATTCACTATATCTGGTCTCCCCAGGACTCTGCATTCACTATATCTAGTCTCCCCAGGAGCCTGCATTCACTATATATGGTCTCCCCAGGTCTCTGCATTCATTATATCTAGTCTCCCCAGGAGACTGCATTCAATAAATCTGGACTCCCCAGGAGCCTGCATTCGCTATATTTGGTCTCCCCAGGACTCTGCATTCATTATATCTGGTCTCCCCTGGACTCTGCATTCACCATATATGCTCTCCCCAGGAGCCTGCATTCACTATATCTGGTCTCCCCAGGACTCTGCATTCACTATTTTTACTGTTGTGGGTTTAGTATCACTTTAGGATCTCAAAGAGCGAAATTTCTTATACCAGCTCACCCTACCTAAAGAGGAGTCCCCCCCCCCCCCCCACGAAAAAATTAAAAGTCAGCAGGTACAAATACTGTAGCTGCTGACTTTTAATATTAGGACACTTACCTGTCCAGGCATCCAGCAATGTCGGCAACCCCAGCTAATTTTCGGATCGGCTCTCGGGTGCTGCCGCTGCTACTGATGGTGAGCCAGCAGTAAAGCCTTTCGGCTTCACAGTGGGTTCCCTACTGCGCATGCACAAAGAGTGGTGCGCTTTCTAACTTGCCGGCGACGGAGGAAGGAGGAGGGGGGGCGACTTCCAAGGGACGGAAGTGAGGAAGGGTACCTGTCAGTGGCGGCTGGTGCTATATTTTTTTGGGAGGGCAGCAAACAAGCCACCTGACACCCCCCCGGTCGGTCGGATTAGCCGCACTTCCCCCCCTGGTCAGTTGGTCGGATGGATCACCCGCAACCCCCATCGGTCACCATCCCCGCACTTACCCCATCTATGTCACGGGTAGCACTTCCTCAGGGAGGCGGGCGGCGTCTTTCCCTGCGTCTCCTCCTCCTCTACCTCTTCTCCTCCAATACAAGCCCTTCTCCTCTCAGCCAATCGAGTCTCAGGACCCGTGACCCATTCTGGTTGGCCGGGAGGAGAATCAGGAAGACAATAGCGAATATTAATATGCTATTGTCACAGAATTGGGTGGGCTTAGGGCGCAGTGCTCTGTGCCCCAAGCCTAGCCTTTTTTGAAGCCAATTAGAGCCTCGGCTCTAATCATGTGCTTCTAAAAAAAACACATTGGAATCCATGTGTCTGGTGCCCTGCATCTAGATTAGGGGCCGGGTGCATGGGTTGGGGGGGGGGGGGGGGGCGGCGCTATTCTGCGCCCTGTATAGACGGGCTGCCACGAGTACCTGTCAAAAAGAGGTCAAAAACAGGTACCAGTTCCCCCCTCCCCCCTGAAAGGTGCCAAATGTGGCAGCGGAGGGGGGGAGGAAGCAGATAAGTGAAGGTTCCACTTTTGGGTCGAACAATGCTTTAAAACAAACCCCCAATGAACCATGAGAAAGAAGAAAAAAAAAAAACAAAAAAAAAACAAAGAAAAAATATAATTCTCTCTCTCTACTCTCCCTCCCGACACCTCCACCTGCACCCCTCCACCCCAATTGTACTATTTTACAACCGGTGCTGGGACAAGGTCATTTAGAGCCCAGGGCGAACCTGCAAAATTGCGCCCCCCCCCCCCAAGATCTATGATTATGTGTCAGAAAAAATCCCCTTCCCCAAAAAAATTGAGCACTAACCTACATGCCCCCCCAGCATACAAATTCATTCCCCTGCTGAAATCCTTCCTCCTGGCACAAATCTTTGCCCCCCCTTCCCCCCAGGTCAAACCCTCTCTCTCCCCATATGCCCCAGCACACACCCCCCACCCCCCCAAAAAAACATTCCCCTCCAAGCACAAATCCTCTGCCCCTCAAATCCCCCCTCCCCCAAGCACAGTCTCCCCCCCCATCCTCCTAGCACAAATACCCCCCAATCATCCCTACTAGCATTAATCTCCACCCAAAATAAAATTCTCAGCAATGATCCTAATCCCCCTCCCCCCACCATATTACCTTTTCTAGCACAAATCCCCTTCACCCCCAGTACAGTTCCCCCCAGGTCAGTCTGTACTCCAGTATAATCCCTCCTTGGTCAGTCTGTCCCCCAGTATATCCCACTCAGGTCAGTCTATCCCCCAGTACAGTCCCCCCCCAGGTCAGACTGTACCCCAGTATAATCCCTCCTTGGTCAGTCTGTCCCCCAGTACATCCCCCCTCAGGTCAGTCTGTCCCCCAGTACAGAGTCCCCCCAGGTCAGTCTGTACCCCAGTATAATCCCTCCTTGATCAGTCTGTCCCCAAGTACATCCCCCCTCAGGTCAGTCTGTCCCCAGTACAGTCCCCCCCCAGGTCAGTCTGTACCCCAAAAATAATCCCTCCTTGGTCAGTCTGTCCCCTAGTACATCCCCCCTCTAGTCAGTCTGTCCCCCAGTACAGTCCCCCCCAAGTCAGTCTGTACCCCAAAAATAATCCCTCCTTGGTCAGTCTGTCCCCCAGTACAGTCCCCCCCAAGTTAGTCTGTACCCCCAAAATAATCCCTCCTTGGTCAGTCTGTCCCCCAGTACATCCCCCCTCTGGTCAGTCTGTCCCCCAGTACAGTCCCCACCAAGTCAGTCTGTACCCCAAAAATAATCCCTCCTTGGTCAGTCTGTCCCCCAGTACAGTTCCCCCCCCAGGTCAGTCTGTACCCCAGTATAATCCCTCCTTGGTCAGTCTTTCCCCCAGTACATCCCCCTCAGGTCAGTCTGTCCCCCAGTACAGTTCCCCCCCAGGTCAGTCTGTACCCCAGTATAATCCCTCCTTGGTCAGTCTGTCCCCAGTACACCCCCCCCAGGTCAGTCTGTAATCCAATATAATCCCTCCTCGGTCAGTCTGTCCCCCAGTATAATCTCCCCCCAGGCCAGTCTGTATCCCAGTTAAAGCACCTCCACCCACCAATATAATTAAAAGCACCAGAAGCTGGCAGGAGGGGAGAGGGGGATAGGAGGACCAGGTGCTGCAGGGCTGCCGCTGATGTGCCTGGGTTTCAGATGGACTGAAACCCAGACACAGGATCTAAAACCCGGACTGTCCGGGTGAATCCCAGGCAGGTGGCAACCCTATGCCCAGGGCAGCCGCCCCTCCTGCCCACCCCTTGTCCCGGCCCTGTTTACAATATAACCCCACCTCCGACAACTCCCTCCTTCCTAATTATGGTGGAAAACTCTGCGGCGCCTTTAAAATAACAACAACAGTAACAAGTGCATTCCGTATACATATATACTCCACTTTGCCCAACTACAGCTCATCGCTATTAATAGCCGCGCCATTGATACTTTATGATCTATTAAGCCTTTTTTCAATCATTCCGCTCTCTGATATATGGCTGTTTTCAGTAGGGCCTGCCATAATCTAAGAATAAATGAATTTGGTTATCTGTGTACGTCGGCTAAGTAATGTTCTGGTCCATTTATTTTACGACACGAAATGTATTTTAAATGCAAATACTGTACATGCCGTAGCGTTTTCTAATCCGCCATATTTTAATTATAACAGCAGGTTAACATAATCAATTATTTGATGAATGTGTACGGTTGGAATCTGAGGCTTCTAGGGTCTTGTAAGGAAGGCATAAATCACGCAGATAAAGGTTAAACAGTCATAACCATAACAATAAAAATAATCATTTACTTAATGTCTTCCTAAAATGACCGCATTTATTTTGTACCTGCCCGACGGTTATCCCCGTACCTTTTTTTTTTTAATTTTATTTTTTTTATTGCGTTTGTGAAGATGATCTTTTGTATCCATCAAAGCAGATTTAACATTTTTAAAAATGATCATTTTGGGTGAATTGTTCTTTTGCACAATGAACATGATTTTCGTAGAGAACATATAATTATACTTATGGAAAAAAAAAAAACGAGAACAAAATTTATTTAAGGAAAAAAACGAGGTTGTGCGGAAAAAGATGAGGTTTGTCAGCAGAGTTCGTGATTTTTAAGGGGCGGCTCCGGGTTTTTCAAAATATCTCTTGGAAATATTTCCCCTTGGAAATGTCCTTGGTTCCAGTACTGACCGGCTATTAACGGCCAGAGAAACAATTTGCAAATCAGGTGAAACGGGGAATTTTGGATTTTTTTTTTGTTCTCCTGAACTGATATATAGGGATGGGCCGAACGGACCCCTGTTCGGTTCGGACCAGAACTTCTGAACACCGCGAATGTTCGGTCCCGAACCACGAACCCCATTAAAGTCAATGGGACCCAAACGTCAAATATCAAAAGTGCCCATTTTGAAGGCTTAAATGCAAGTAATTGGGCATACAATGGTTATAGGAGTCCTGGTCCTGCTCTGGGGGACATTGATCAATAAAAAAGAAGTTTGTAAAAAACGTCATTTTTAAATGAGCAGTGATTTTTAGATTTTTAAAGTGAAAGCCTAAAAATGAAAAATTCCTTCCAATATCATGCCCGGGGGGGTCCCCTTAGTCTAACGGTAAAGTGGCAGATCTGTATCATGTCTAGAATCTGCTGCAGCAATAATTGAATTTATAAAGCCAAAAAAAATGAAATTTTCCCTACAAGCTGCCTTTATTCCTGCCATAGCCCTAACATCAGCCACTGAGGAGTCAGCTGAGTTATTTGACCACAGCATCAGCCACTTGCTCCTTGATGATGCCCAGCCATTACTGGATTCAGATGCTGGTTCTGAGGTTGTGAAAGTTTGTGAAAAACGTCATTTTTAAATGAGCAGTGATTTTTTTATTTTTAAAGTGAAAGCCTCAAAATGAAAAATTCCTTCCAATATAATGTATTGGGGGTCCCCTTAGTCTACCTGTAAAGTGGCAGATCTGTACCATGTCTAGAATCTGCTGCAGCAATAATTGAATTTATAAAGCCAAAAAAATTGAAATTTTCCTGCAAGCTGCCTTTATTTTGCTCAGCAACAGCTGGAGAGCCAGTGTGTATGATGAGGCCACAATGCAGTGCACTGGGAACACGATTAGAGATTTGTTGGATACATTCTGGTGTCACTTTGACTTTGGATAGAAGTAACGGGTGCGTTAAAATTGGTCTTTGGGTGTCGATGGCGCCTTCCCACCGTAACCCTATAGAGATAATCTTGATGAAAGCAAGAATTTGCCTTGCTGTAAAAAATTGCAATGATATGCACCTGTCAAACAGGGGCAGAAAAATTGGTCTACAGCTGGTGGTGTGCTGCTGGTGGATGAGCTGCTAGGACCTTGGACACCCTGTGCTATACCATCATCCCTGTCAGTGGAGGCTGCTGAAAGGTAATGACTCGGTATCGCAAGGACAGACTGAAGTGGGTAAGGAGGAGGAGGGACAGATTTGTGCCCCTTTTGTGTGGCTTTTAGGTGCTCTTGCCAACCGGCTGAGTGGTTGGACGTTAAATGCCTTGTTAGACATGTGGTACCCAAATCGTTGGTGTTTTTGCCACGTTTGATGTGCCTGTGACACAGTTTGCAGATAGCAACAGTGCGATCTGCTGCAGATGTGCTGAAAAAGGCCCAGACAGCTGAGCTTTGGGAAGTGGGCCGGGAGATAACAGCTACAGAATGTGACGGAATAGGGTGGCTGCTCTCTACTCTTTCTTGATGCCGACCTCCTTGGGGTTGTGCCGCCTCACCTTCAGTTTCCTCCTCTGCTCTACCTGGCTCCCAAGTCGCATCAGTGACCTCCTCATCATCATCATCATCATCATCTCCATCTCCTCCATCTTCATCATTACCACTGGAGACAACTTGGCAATACGCTGTGGCTTGGGGAACATGAATGCCAATTTGTCTACCAGTGTTCCTCCCTCTCTCTAGGCTCATGTTCCTGTCATCCTCAACCCAGAACCAACATCTGAATCCAGTAATGGCTGGGCATCATCAAGGTGCAAGTGGCTGACGCTGTGGTCAAATAACTCAGCTGACTCCTCAATGGCTGATGTTAGGGCTATGGCAGGAATAGATGTGGACAAGGAGGCAGGTTTATCCACTCTGGCAACTGCAGGGGACTGCACACTTGTTTCTGCTTGTGTGACAGAGGATGAGGAGGATGAGGAAGGTTTAGTAAGCCAGTCCACCACCCCCTCTGAATGCTGTGGCTGGATAGCATGGGCAAACTCAATAAACAGAGGAAATGATGCCCTGCCCGAGGACTGACCACCACGTCCACCTTTGCCTGTGGACACATTTGTTGCTGGCCCCCTTACAGCGCCAAGGGAACGTCTGCCTCTCCTTGTTGTTCTCCCAGACATTATTGGGAGGGAGGGGGCGGTGCTTATAAGCAAATGTAAAGGAGAAGAAATCTGTACGTAGATGCACTTTAATCAATGTAAAGAGGTGTTTAGTGCCCTTTAATTTGAGTACTTACACTACACAGACACACTCCACGGATACAATATAATATACTGCAATATAATGCGCCAAACGTACAGTGACATACAGAACTATATGGCGTTAAACTGGCAGTAACGCACACAGAAGTAAATGGCATTAAACTAGCAGTAACGCACACAACTATATGGCATTAAACTTGTAGTAATGCACACAGAACTATATGGCGTTAAACTGGCAGTAATGCACGCAAAACGATATGGCGTTAAACTGGCAGTAACGCACGCAAAACTATATGGCGTTAAACTGGCAGTAACGCAGGCAAAACTATATGGCGTTAAACTGGCAGTAACGCACACAGAAGTAAATGGCATTAAACTAGCAGTAACGCACACAACTATATGGCATTAAACTTGTAGTAATGCACACAGAACTATATGGCGTTAAACTGGCAGTAATGCACGCAAAACTATATGGCGTTAAACTGGCAGTAACGCACTCAAAACTATATGGCGTTAAACTGGCAGTAATGCAATCAAACATACGGTGTTCAACCATCACTACACTGGCAATATCTGAACTGTCCCTACTCTAGCTATATACTAATGTCAAGATTACTGACACGATCTCACTACACTACAGTGAAACTATCTGAGCTGTCCCTACTCTAGCTGCACACTGTGCAAAGCTGAATGATGGTCCTCCTCACTACACTCACACTATCCCTAGACTGACACTAAACTAATATTCTACACTGACAATTGAAGCAAAATAGCACAGTATAGCACACTAACTAACTAATAGCACTGAACAGAGTCCTGTTCTCTCTCTCCCCACACCATAATCACACTGAAAATGGCTGCCATTGAAAGAATACTTTTATACTGTGGGGCGGGAATGAGCCATGATTGGATAAAGTCATGATGACAGTGTCCAATCATGACTGACAGTGCGTTGTGCCCTGATTGGCTGAAGCTTTCACTGCTTCAGCCAATCAGGGCTTGCAATGCACTTTTCAACGCCACAATGCATTGTGGTCGGTTCGGGGGGGGGGGCGAACGACCCGTTTGTTTGGCGAACAACCGAAAGTCCGAACAACAACATTTCGGCCCAAACAACCGTTCCCCCATCCCTACTGATATACACAATATTGCCAAAAGTATTGGGACACCTGCCTTTACACATGAACTTTAATGGAATTCCAGTCTTAAACCATTTAGTTACATAGTAGGTGAGGTTGAAAAAAGACACAAGTCCATCAAGTCCAACCTATGTGTGATTATGTGTCAGCTTACCCACGATCAAATTTTCTGACGGGAAATGTTCGATGACAAGTTGTTGGCGGAAAATCCGACCGTTTGTACGCTCCATCGGACAATTGTTGTTGGATTTTCCAAGGACAAATGTTGGATGGCAGGCTTTAAAATTTTCCACGGACATATGTCTGTTGTCGGATTTTCCGAGCATGTGTACACAAGTTCGTCGGACAAAAGTCCAAAGTACAAACACGCATGCTCGGAAAGCAAGGAGGAGCCGGAAGCGGTCGGTCTTGTAAACTAGCGTTTGTAATGGAGAATTAACATTTTTGACGCGAATACGAAATCTGGAAATGCAGCGCACAATTCTCTTCTTCTTTAATGGGATAATAATGAAGCTGCTTTGCTGGTGATACTGATGGAGTTCTGCCAAACGTATTTTAAAAGGCTTTTATTTTCAAGTGATATCATGAATAATATTATTATGCTTTTTTTTTTTTTTGGGCAAGTTACCACAACACCATTATCCCATAGTTTTTAAGATCTAAGATACAACTATGTTGGTGTCCCTTGTACATTGTAATACAATTACATTGTATTTTTTTAAATGTAACTGCCGACTCCCAAACTGTCATTTGAAGTAAAACGCATAGCCCAGTATTATTCTACACTATTTTTTTATTGTGCATTAAAAAATAGAAAACAAATAAAATTAGACATGCTATCTGCCAATAGAACGTAACCAAAAAGTGCATTCTATGCATCCAACAATATAGAAAATATAACAAATCAAATCGATATTATTTAACCAAAAAATAAAATAAAAGCCTCATGCATGTGTCCTGCTTCTTAAAATAAGGGGGTCACTAATGCCAGGAGTTGGTGAAAGCAGGGGTCCGTCATCCGGAGATAATTCCAAAAATCATCTGGATTATTTCTCCTGGAGCTCCCGCAGCAAAGGCATATGACAACATTGGTCACGATTAATAAAGCAACCAATTTTTGGTCCAAGAACTCCTCCTGTTCCTGGACTGGATTTGGGTCAAAGCAATAACTCCAAGGCCAATAATAAATAACACGTTATCTCCTCCGATTCGGCAACATATCTGGTTGACAAACGGCCGTTTAGAAATGAACTGAAAAGCATGAAATGAAAAGTGTGAAATGAAAAGCGCGAATCAACACTCACCAAACTTCTACTAACACAAAATTAGCAGAAGGAGCACAAAGGGTGGCGCTAAAGAGCTGAAAAACCACGTAGTACTTCACTACATTTGTGTTTGTTGGCCGACAATTCCTTGCCGTTTGTATGCAAGACAAAATCCAGGCACACGCCTTCGGACAAAAGTCTGAGGTTTTGTCTGCAGAAAATCCGATCGTGTGTACGAGGCTTTAGTCCGTAGGGTTCAATATTGAGTTGGCCCACCCTTTGCAGCTATAACAGCTTCAACTCTTCTGGAAAGGCCGTCCACAAGGTTTAGGAGTGTGTCTTTGGAAATGTTTGACCGTTCTTCCAGAAGTGCATTTGTGAGGTCAGGCACTGATGTTGGACAAGAAGGCCTGGCTTACAGTCTCCACTCTAATTCATCCCAAAGGTGTTCTATCGGGTTGAGGTCAGGACTCTGTGCAGACCAGTCAAGTTCCTCCATTCCAAACTTGCCCATCCATGTCCTTATGGACCTTGCTTTATGCACTGGTCCAAATCATTTGCTGGAGGGGGGATTATGGTGTGGGGTTGTTTTTCAGGGGTTGAGCCTGGCCCCATTCAGTCGTCAGCATAACAAGACATTTTGGACAATTTTATGCTCCCAACTTTGTGGGAACAGTTTGGGGACGGCCCCTTCCTGTTCCAACATGACTGCCCACCAGTGCACAATGCAAGGTCCATAAAGACATGGATGAGCGAATTTGGGGTGGAGGAACTTGACTGGCATGCACAGTTCTGACCTCAACCTGATAGAACACCTTTGGGATGAATTAGAGTAGAGACCGCGAGCCATAATCCAGGATATTTTCCTCTTTGTTGCCAGAAATGAGATTGAGGGTTTCTTCCATGCCCCAGCAAGCTTAATCTTAGCTCCCAGGAGCATGAAAAAGACCAAGGCCTGCGTATGTTTGGAGACCCTGCGTATGTTTGGAGACCTTGTCAACCTTATGACTCAAGAGAGCTATTGAGGGATCGCCACCCCCGTAACTTACCTCAGGAGGTGGAAGACTTTGTTCCAGAATGTTCTAATGCGAGGACGTGTGGAACATAGAACCTACTAGGTTACACCCTCTAAAACATAGAGAGGAAGTATCTGGATAAATCATTGCCAATCTAGAGGGAACACGGTACCACCTAGTAAGGCGTTTAACATTAGCTTCAATAAGGGAGATGTTCATGATACCTTTGTATGAGTGTTGGAACGCTTGAAACCACTAATTTTGGTCCCACAATCACCATCTCCACGTCAAGCTCCCAGACTCGGACATAGGAAGGTTCGTCATCTCTACATGCCAGTAAGGAGTAAATAATGGAGATGCCTCCCCTCTGATCCATGAGATTGGAACACCATTGTTCATAAAGTGTGGATTTGGGGGGTCCAGGTTTATCCAGACATATGGAATTTAGGAAGTGCCTAATTTGGGAGAGTCTGAATTTCTCCGAAGGGAGCATTTCAAGTTTGCTTAAACAATATCCCAGGGAGATCAGTCCCATTGAGTTAAAGAAGTGGCCTATTTGGAATAGACCTTTATTTAGCCACCAACGAAAGGCTTGTATGTTCTTGCCGGGGTGGGGGGAGGATGGGTTATGGAATATATGTGATAGTGGTCTCGTGCAGGAGATTACCAAAGGTTGTTTGTGCAAGGCGTCACACAGGGCCATAGAATGGGAAACGGTAGGTGATAAGATAGAGGGTCCCAATGTGGAATTGCTCCAAAGCAGATAGTCTAGTGTATTTAGGGGAACTGCTTGTCTCTCCATAGAAACCAGTGGCGGTGCGTTCATTAGGGGCGCTCGGGCGCCGCCCCCTCTCTCCAGCCACCCCCTCTGTGTACTATGGATAGATTCATGCATTGCATGAATCTATCCACGGCCGCTGTAGCCACCCCCATTTAGGCATCCAGTCCCTTTCTGGGCGCCTGAATTAGTTTCAAGGAGGGTTTTTGAAGCACCTACAAAAAAGGTGCACTGCGAGCGCAAACCATTGCACTCGCAGTGCACCCAGGTGTGTTAGCAAAGCAAATTAATATTTTCTTTGGTAACACAGAACCGCCTCTCAGCCAATCAGGAGGCCCGGATGTAATACCGGACACCTGATTGGCTGAAGGTAGAGGCAATTTCATTGGCCGCCTAGCAAAACAGGAAGAAGACACGCACGGAGGACGCAGCATCCATCACCACGCTACACAGCACGCTGCCTGACCCGCTGCCTGACCCACCACCACGATGGGGTAACTGCTGGGCAGACAGCGGGCGGGCGGAGGGGCACAGTGGCTGCATATTTTGGGCACAAAGGCTGCAATTGATGGAGCACAGTTGGCTGCATTTGCGGGGCACAGTGGCTGCATATTATGGGCACAGAGGCTGCAATTGATGGGGCACAGTTGGCTGTATATGCTGGGTGCTGAGGCTGCATATGATGGGCACAGAGGCTGCATATGATGGGCACAGTTGGCTGCATATGATGGGCACAGAGGCTGCATATGATGGGCACAGTTGGCTGCATATGATGGGCACAGCAGCTGCATTTGCTGGGCACAGTGGCTGCATATGGTGGGCGCAGTTGGCTGCATATGACGGGCACAGTTGGCTGCATATTATGGGCACATTTGGCTGCATATTATGGGCACAGTTGGCTGCATATGATGGGCACAGTTGGCTGCATATTATGGGCATAGTTGGCTGCATATGATGGGCATGGATGGCTGCTTTTGCTGGGCACAGTGGCTGCATATGATGGGCACAGTTGGCTGCATATGATGGGCACAGTGGCTGCAATTGATGGCACAGTAAGGCTGCAATTGATGTTTTTGTTTCAGTATTTTTCAGAATTTTTCAGTTCATTTGCGCGCCCCCCCCCCCCCAAAATTTTTGAGCACCAGCGGCCACTGATAGAGACCCAATCAGGTTTGGGCACCCTGGAGTAAACTATTGAAATTTGCTCTAATTGAGCAGCCTGGTAGTACCACCAAAGGTTGGGGAGTCCCAGACCTCCTTGAGTTTTCAAGCGAAAAAGGACATCTTTGGTGTATTGGTAACCCTTTTCCCCCCATACAAAACAAATGATTTGGAACAGGACTTTAAGGAGCAGTTTTTTCTTATTGGGAGGGACCTAAAGAAGTATAATAAACATGGTAACAATGTCATTTTGATAGTATTTATTCTGCCCAGCCAGGAAAGACTACACCTCGACCATGTTTTCAAGTGCTCCTCAAATGTACGAAACATGGGAGGATAATAAACGGAATATAACTTGCCTATATTTTGTGTAAGTTTATTGCCCAAGTAGGGTATAGAGTCAGAGGTCCAAGTGAAGGCGAAATGTTGTTTTAGTTGATCTACTACATCGGGAGGAACGTAAACATTTAAAGCAACCGATTCGGATACGTTAACTTTGAGACCCGAAACTATGCCAAAAACCCTGAAGTAATTTGTACACATTGGGAGTGGATGTCATCCTTTAACCCCTTCCCGACCGGCGCATGACTACGTACGTTGACAGAATGGCACGGCTGGGCAAATGGGCGTATATATATACTCCCATTTGAAATCCCCGCCGTGTCATTGCGTGTGCGCCGCCGCCGGCGCACGCGCGCCGGCCGGGAACTCCGTGAGTCGGGTCGCGGGTCCCGCAGACTCGATCGCCGCGGGGATACCCGCGATCGTAAACAGCATCTCCCCGTTCTGCCTAGTGACAGTGTCACTCGATCTCTGCTCCCTGTCATTTTTGGGGGATATTTATTAAAGCAAAAAGTAAAAAATAATGCGTTTTTTTCAAAATTGTTGCTTTTATTTTGTTTATAGCGCAAAAAATAAAAAGCGCAGAGGCGATCAAATACCACCAAAAGAAAGCTCTATTTGTGGGGAAAAAAGGACGTCAATTTTGTTTGAGAGCCACGTCGCATGACCGCGCAATTGTCAGTTAAAGTGACGCAGTGCCAAATCGCAAAAAGTGCTCTGGTCAGGAAGGGGGTAAATTCTAATAGTGATGGCTAAAGTTTAAATAAAATTAAAGGGGAAAGGAGGCATCCCTGTTTGGTCCCTTTTCTAATATCAAAGGTTTCAGAATATCTACCCATCAAGCGTACCTTTGCACTAGGGGTCAAATAAAGTGAATGGATGATGCCCCTATATTTGGGGCCAAACCTCCATCTCTCCTCAATCTCAAAGAGGTAAGACCAGGAAACAGAGTCAAACACTTTTTAAAGATTGATAGAGAGAAGGAAATCCTTTTGGGGGGCGTCCCCATCCCAGTGGGAGTGGAGTAAAGAGATTATGTCTATGGCTCTCCTAATTTGATCCAGGCCTTGCCTCCCAGGGATGAAGCCTACCTCGAGGTGAGAATTTTTGTCATAAATTAATTTTGAGATCATTGTTGATCAGGGAAATAGGGCAATAGTGTCAGGACTGGGCCCTTACTTCTCTAAGCCGGTCGCTCAGCTGTCGGCTAATTACCAGCTCCTATCTCTCCACAGTTTTTTTTTTTTTGTTTAATATATTTTTATTAAAGTGAAGTATAACAAAGATATACATATATCTCAGAATGAATGCATTCTTGAAAACACAGCAACAAGAGTTTCAGCACTCACATATTTCAATGAGTAGTTATAAGCTAACCCTCCAATAATTGGCTCAGAAGCTTAACAAAGTGTTAGTATAGCATAGGGTTAATACTTTGTGAGCACTTGAAACAAAACAAAATTAATATAAAAAGGAAAAATCCTTACTTTGGTATATAGAAACTGAGAGATAAATAAAAGCAGAAGAAATAAAATTAAGAGAAATTATATGAAAGAGGAGAGAGTAGGAGAATAAGAAAGGTAAGAAAACAGAGGGTAGGAGGGGGGGTATGGGGGGGGGGGGTTGTTTCTGGCATGCATGTCTACACATCAAAAGGGAATGATATGTTAAGGTGTAGTTGGCTAAGCTTAGACAAGAGGTTTAAGAGGTTTGCGTTATAAGTTCCTTATAAACAGATGTGGATTGAAATTTTTTCCAAGAATCCCAGGTTAGAGAATGTTTCTTAGAGGTACCTCTAATGTTGTGGGTGATGCTCTCCATAAGATGTACCTTATCGACCATTTGTAACCAAACTCTTGTAGAAGGGATTGTTGGTTGACCCCATAAAGTAGGAATTAAAGCTTTGGCAGTGTTTAGTAAATGAGGAATAATTAAACGTTTATATATTCTTATGGGAGTTTTGGTAGAATGAAAAAGGATAGTCCACGGGTCATTGGGTATATTGACATCCGAGATCTGTAATATTAGATTGCGGATGGTATCCCAATAAGGTCGGATGAGTGGGCAAAACCACCAGATGTGTGCGTGAGTGGCTTTGTTCCCACAGTTCCTCCAGCATAATGGGGAACTGGCGGGGAACATTTGTTGTAATCTGGCTGGGGTATAATGCCATCTAGTAAGCAATTTATAATTGACCTCTGACATTTTTTAGGCCAATGAGGAAGTGTGGGCTAATTGGAGGATCTTTTCCTTTTGATTATCTGTAAGGGAAGAATCTAAGTCATACTCCCATTTAGCCAAGAATGGTGGGAAGTTGGGGTTTTGAAGTGTAATGAGGGCTTTGTAAAATAGAGAAATTCCATGTAAAGGGGGATCTTTTGGGTAGAATATTTCTTCTATGGTATTTAATTCACTCAGACCTCTAAGCGGGTTGGGAAGGGATCCTAAGAAATGTTGTAATTGGTGATATCTCCATTTATCTAGAAATGTGGTGGGTTTAGGAGCAAGTATCACGTGTAATGGTTTAAGTATGTTGTCACGGAGGACATGATGTAATAGAAGAGGTTCTTCCGTTCCCCATGATTTAAAGCCTGGATCTAATAAACCCGGTAAGAAATATTTATGATTGAGGAGAGGTAATAGAGGAGAATCATACTTCCATGAGAATTTTTTGTGTAGGGCGTCCCAAATATCTAAGGAGGTTATAG
Organism: Lithobates septentrionalis; assembly: GCA_037952835.1. Classification (NCBI taxonomy): domain Eukaryota; kingdom Metazoa; phylum Chordata; class Amphibia; order Anura; family Ranidae; genus Lithobates; species Lithobates septentrionalis. The sequence continues at coordinate 1,178,580 of JBBDGP010002012.1, forward strand.
TGAGAGTCGAGGTAGATCGAGCTAGGTTCCTACAAGAACGGGGTATCCAGGGGGCTACCGAGAGATCCACTCCACTTAAGAAGTATTCAATTTGTACCCATAGTTTCGATTTAAGAGCGTATTTCCAATCAGCCAGCCTGGACAAGATAACTGCTTGATAGTATGCCTTAAAATTAGGAAGTGCCAGACCGCCTGAGCATTTGGAGCGGAATAGTAGCTCTCTCGATATCCTGGAGTGACCGCCCTTCCAGATAAATCTGGAAATCAGAGTTTGTAATATAGTGAAGAACCCCACTGGTACTCCCATTGGAAGCATTTGAAAGAGAAAAAGGATGCGGGGTAGTATGTTCATTTTGATTATGTTCACTTTCCCCAACCATGTGTGTGATAAGTTGGACCATTTTCGTAGATCCTCCCTGATCCTATTTAGCAAGGGAATATAATTATGTCGAAATAAAGAATGGAGATTGGGAGTCAAATATATACCTAGGTATTTCATGCTTTTCAATACCCATTTAAAGGGAAACAGGGGCTTAACGGAGAGGACTTCGGACTTGGAGATATTGATGTTTAAAATTTCAGATTTGGATAAATTTATTTTGAAGTTAGAGATGGATTGAAAGGTAGAAAATTCAGACATTAAGTTGGGAATTGAGATGCGTGGTTGCTGGATAAAAAATAGTACGTCATCCGCATATGCCGCGTATTTATGGGATCTTTTGCCTATTTGTATGCCTTTGATATTAACATTATGCCTAATTGTAGCTAGGAAGGGATCTAAAGTGATAGCAAAGAGGAGAGGGGAGAGAGGGCAGCCTTGTCTGGTTCCATTATGTAAGACAAAGGGGTCACTCAACGTCCCATTAATTCTAATTTGTGCTGAGGGGTTAGAATAAAGGGATGAGATTCGGTGGAACATCCTAGGTCCCAGCCCAAAGTGGCGTAAGGTCATCTTAAGATATTCCCAGTCCACCCTATCGAAAGCTTTTTCAGCATCAGTGGAGAGGAGTAGGGTGGGCTGGGCGCATCTCCGAACGTATTGGATTAGGGATATTGCACGAAGTGAATTGTCTTTTGCTTCTCTATTGGGTATGAATCCTGATTGGTCTGCTGATATCCAGCTGGGTAAAAGAGGGAGCAGCCGGTTTGCGATTACTTTAGCAAAAAGTTTGATGTGAACGTTAATTAGTGATATTGGCCTAAAACTGTTACATAGGGTGGGGTCCTTATCGGGTTTAGGGATGACAGTGATATGAGTTGATAGAGATTCTGGGCGTAGACCTGAAGAGTGAGATATAGAGTTTGCATAAGCGGTGAGACGAGGGAGCAGAATGTCGCTGAATGTTTTATAGTATAAAATGGTGAACCCATCCGGTCCAGGAGCTTTGCCGGATGGGGATGATTTCAATGCTACCAGGAACTCCTCTACCGAGAAATCCTCTTCCATTTCTTTGAGGGCAGATATGGGCAATTTGGGTAGGTTAGCTGCTCTCAAGTAGGAAAGCAGGCGGCTTCTTCTCTCTTTTTGTGGTAGAGAAGACAGGTCATTTTTAACATTATATAGGTCTTCGTAGTACTCTCTAAAGGCCTTAGCAATATCTGGGGTTGCATGGGCTAATTCCCCTGTTGGAAGTTTGATTTTGGAAATAAAGGACTGTGATTGTTTAGTCTTTAAAGACCTGGCTAGCAGCTTGCTTGGTTTGTTACCCCATTTATAAAATTTCTGTGATAAACGTTGGAATTTTCTTTTAGTATCTAAATTGAGAAGGGATTTTAGTTCTTCACATTTGCGTGTGAGGGATTGAAGGTGCTCAATATGCATGGAGAGTTTGTGTTGTTTATCTAGAGCCGCTATCTGCTGTAGAACCTTATCAATCTGTTGACCATGCTCCCTTATTTTCCTAGCCCCGAGCTCAATAAGACGACCCCTAATAGTAGCCTTGTGGGCTTCCCACACAACAGAGGGAGAGGTGTCAGAGGGTTTATTTTCCTTAAAATATTGTGAGAGATGAGAGGCTAACATGGAAACTTTGGCTTCATCAGAGAGAAGGGAATCATTGAGTTTCCAATTGTTAATGCGTCATGGTAAGGAAGGCACGGTCAACGTCATTGATACAGGTGCGTGGTCTGATATAGATGCGGTGCCAATGTGAGCAGATTGCAGGAGGGGAAGATGAAAATGATCTAGGAATATATTATCTATTCTGGAATAGGATTGGTGTGTTGTGGAAAAGTGTGACTAATCCTTCTCCTTAGGGTGGAGAAGGCGCCAGACATCCATCAATTGAAGATCCAGGAGCTTTTTTTTAACAAGTTTCAGTTGTTTGAAGGAAATATTAGAGCGGCCCTGGGATGTATCAATTGTTGGATCCAGTGGCATGTTAATGTCGCCCGCTAGGATAGTAAGGCCTTTGGCGAAGTTTGAAAGTTTAGTCAGTGTTTGTGAGAGGAAGGTTGACTGATTTTGGTTAGGACAGTACACGTTTGCAAGAGTACATTGAGTGTTACCAATGAAGCCCTTTAAGAAAAGGAAGCGACCATGGTCATCTGCCAACATGTCAGATAGCCTAAAGGATACATTACTGCAGAATCCAATGGCCACTCCTTTAGCTTTATTAGTGTCTGATAAACTATAGTACCACTGTGGAAAGTGGGATGAGGTTAGCTTAACGGGTGTTGTGTGAGTTAAATGCGTCTCTTGGAGAAAAGCAATAGAACATGTGGCTCTTTTAAGTTCACGGACTAATTGGTGTCTTTTAGCAGCAACATTAAGACCCCTAACATTATACGATATAACCTTTAATGTAGCCATTGTTAAAGCATAGTACGTACCTTCAGCCTATATTTCCATGCATACCAGCCAGAGGGGGGGAGTAGAAAGGAGAAAAGGAGAGAGTTTTTTTGGAAAGAAAGAGAGAGGAAAGAAAAACAAAAAGAACACATGTGAAGATCACATATATAAGTTAACCAACTTGTGGGAAACACATAGTTATCACGCAGAAATCTGCAGTGTTCCCATTGGGGAGAGAGAGAACTAGAGGCCAACCCAATCCCTAAATGGGGACTGGATAGGGCAAGTATAAGGCCAATCGTTCTCGCCAACCCCAGAAGGAAAGGGGGTGACAGGATTGCGCTGTAGTGGAGGGGGGTAAACAGAGGAAGTGTATCCCCACAGCGCGCGACCTATGAGAAAACGAATAACTTATAACTATAAGTAAATAATTAGTTCCATTTAGGAATGTAAACATTACCAGTTTGTAACCAGGATCAGTTTGAACAGAACATAACCCCTAGGCAATAAAGTGCAAACTAATTCGGTACTTAAACTACGTACCCAAGGGTAAAAGGTAACAAAGCACGTTGGTCATTACCACTGTATGACAGTTTCGGCCAAATTTAGACAGGCACACGTAAAAAAAAAAGAGAGAAAAAAAAAAAAAAACTGCGGCCAAAACCTGACTTAGTATTGACAACCTGTAGGTAAAAGATTATCCATAATAAGAAAATTAGTACGTGTAAAAAGTTACATATTTCAACCGTGCTTTTGTGCTGAGCCTGGAAGAGAGGTACGCCTTTTCTTTGAGGGGGTCTTTCTCCAAGGTGGGTCCGTTAGGGTCAGAAATTTAGGGATTGGGTCTTGCCAGCCTGGGAGTTCCATGGATGGAAGATTAAGATCTTGCAAGAAGGTTGGAAGTTCCTCCGGAAATCTCAGCGTGTGTGACCGACCATTTTTTGTGGCAATTAGGCAGGCTGGGAATCCCCATCTGTAGGTGATCCCGTCTGAATGCAGGTGGTCAAGGAGCGGTTTCAGAGCTCTGCGACGGTCTAGGGTTTCCTTAGAAAGGTCTGGAAATATGGTGATGACTGCTCCGTCAAAGTCTACGTTAGGCAAGCCCCGCATCTTCATCATAATAGCATTTTTGTCTTCAAAATAATGCAAGCGACAAATAACGTCTCTGGGCTGATCTGACTTAGCATTACGGGGTCTTAGGGCACGATGTACTCGGTCAAAACGTAGCGGTGCAGTGGCTGAATTGCCCAAGATGGTATTAAAGATGCCTCTTATAGATGGTTCTAGGTCATTATCACCCGTTGCTTCTGGCAGACCTCTGACACGAATGTTATTTCTACGGTTACGGTTCTCGAGGTCTTCGAGTTTATACAGGGAGGCTCGGTGGGCAAAGGCCAGCTGGGTAACAGTGTCCTGTAGTTCTTTAATAGCTAAATCATGTGTGTCTTGTTCCGTTTCCTCAACTCTGGCCAGAATATGTGTCATGTCAGATCTGACAGCAGATATTTCCTTTTTTATGGATTTCTCCAGACTGTGAAACATTCCTGCAAGTTCTTTTTTGAGGCCGCTCATTAGCGTGTTCATTTCGGATCATCCATGAGGTCTGAGCAGTATGAGGAGGCCGGGGAGCTGTCTCGCACAGATGCAGCGTGAGATGATGGAGAGACGCTGGTCCGTGAGGTTCGGACCTGCTCGTCTCTTGCGTTAGCTAAGTACTGTTGAATAGAGCCAGTGGAGACTGGAACGGGCAGTGATCTTTTGCCTGGACGTTTACCTTTGGCAGACCAGAGTTTAGGTGTTTTGGCGGGCATTACTGGAACTATACGGTCGATCGCCGTGGGGGTCACCTCCTACTCACATCTGTTCAGAGACATGCTTCCATCATAGTATGCAAGCAGTGTTAGAAGTGCTTCAACAGTCACAGAGAAAAGCGATGATAGTTGTACTGATGGAAGTTTATGGGAGCAGAAGCTATGTATAAGATATAGTAGTAAGGAATTGGCTTAGGAGTACTTGGAGCACCAAGATGGCCGCCAGCCTCCAGAGGTAGGCCGGAAGGAAGACTTTGTTTGCGGTAATAGAGTATGTGGTCTGTCACTGTATGAAGGGGTCAGTTGATGGGTGGTATGCTTGAGAGTTCAGTAGTTATAATATTAGCTGGGTAGGCTAGCAGGGGAAATGGCTTGGAGTACCAAGATGGCCGCCGTCTTCCATAGGTAGGCCGAAGCCGCGGTCTTTCCTGAGATTCGCGGCCGGCCGAGTAAGCACCGTTCGCCGTGGGCCCAAGTCAGCACCGCGGGGCACCAAAACAGAGGTCCTGGCGGAGTGGGAGCGTGCCGATTCGGGCCAGGGGGACTCTGCAGAGGGATGGGTAGGCAGATGCCTCTGTACTCACTGCGCCTGTATGTTGAAGAGGCCGTTCCTGTAGGCCGCAAGATGGCGCCTGGCGGGGAGCAGTCCGAGGCAGAGGAGGAGACCACCAGGCAGCTCCCTTCAGTCGCCCAAGGCCCCCCCGACCGCCGACGGCGACACGATCGGGCAACCAGGTATAGGCTCCTCTTGTCTGCTTGGCTGTAGGGGTGATGGGCGGCGTGTACGGAGCCCTCAGCAGGCCTCAAGATGGCGGCGGGCACACAGGGCTCAAGTCCAGCTGGAGGCCCGGGGCCAGATAGAATGCAGCACTGGTAGCCAATTCCCCCTGCCAGCCGCAGCGGAGGTAGGCTAACCGCTTCTGAAGGTGGAAAGGTGCTCCACAGATTGAGGATGGGTTAAGATGGCGTTGGATGGGAATATGTAGAGCGGAGCTCAGCTTCCACACGTCCTTCTCCTAGCTCGTCCACATCTCTCCACAGTTACTCAGCTGTTGATGATATCCTGCTCATCAGTCCTGCCGTCCAGTCCAGAGGACCTCTGCTTTCGCCTGGGTCACATCACAGAAACTATCTCCTGCGATCCTGTTCAAGATTTGCTTTGCTGACATCCCTTCTGGCTATAGATCCTGCTTGCTGTTCCACTACATTGATCCCTGACTTTTGGCTTGGTTGAATATCCATTCTGGTTACTGAACTTTGGCTATGTTTTGACTACGTTTGTTCTTTTTACTTTTATTATTAACCACTTCCCACCCAGCCACTGCATATGGAAGGCCGGGTGGGCGCTCTCTCCTTCTGAGTGGACGTTCAGGACGTCCCTCAGAAGAAGGGGGATCGCGCGTGCACGGGCCCGCGGCGCGATCCCGATGCGCTTGTGTCACCCGGACACGGCGCATCTCAGATCGGCAGGAGAGCTCTGTGATTGGCCCTCCTGATTACATGACGGCCGTGTCCAATCACAGCGGTCATGTGATGTAAACAAAGAGACGGTTGCTAGGCGATCGGCTCTCCTCTCCTCACACATTAGTTGTCGGTGAGGAGAGGAGAGGGGATCGCTGCAGCCGGCTTGTGATCAGTGTGTATGAGCTGTTTTTTACAGCTTTTTACACACTGATCACCAGCATAGTAACACAGTGTAAAACACATGTCCCCAAAATACATGTCCCCACACACATGTCCCCAAAAACACCTGTCCCCCACATATGTCCCAATAAAATCACATGTCCTAATGATTATCTGCACACATATGACCGTGATCACCTGCGCACATCTGTAAATGTTCACTTGCGTGTATCTGTACGTGAGCACACAAACCAATTATTATACACTTAAGGGGATTTTTTTTTTACCAAAGACATGTAGCAGAATACATTTTGGCTTAAATTTATGACAAAATTAGATTTTATTGGATTTCTTTTAAAATAGAATAAAGAAAATATTGTTTTTTTTCAAAATGTCCGCTCTTTTTTCGCTTATATCGCAAAAAATAAAAAACGGAGTCGTGAATAAATACCAACAAAACAAAGCTCTATTTGTGCGAATAAAATGATAAAAATTCAATTTGGGCACAGCGTAGCATGACCGCACAATTGTCATTGAAAATGCGAGACCGCTGAAAGCTGAAAATTGGCCTGGGAAGGAAGGGGGCAAAAGTGCCCGGTATTGATGTGGTTAAACAAGTGTGATTTAACTGTACTTCTGTCTCGGCCTGATTTCATGGTTTCTGACAGAAAGTTGCTGACATCACTCACGTTTTTCCCAGGTTTGGGGATGACAGAGATATAGGCAGAATTAAGATCCCTGCCGAGGGGGGCTCTAACCCTAGAGGGAGTTAAAGAGCCATATAAGAGGATAGATAGGGGCCAAATGTTTTATAGTAACAGACCTGGACCTGGGGTCATGCCCAACTTAAGAGACTTGATTGTCTCCAAAACCTCCTCTGATGAGATAGGTTTGTCAAACAGATCTCTATGGTTCTGAGTGATTTGGGGAGATGGGGAGGTCTTGAAGAAAAGATTCCACGTTATGAGGAGAGGGGGGAGAATTTGTATCATAAATGTTTGAGTAGAACACTTGAAAAGCTTCCATAATTGGAGTTAGATTTTGGGTCAGGTCACCTGACGAGGTGCAAATTTTCGGGAAGACTAGGGTGCGGGTTTTGGGACTTTGGTTGCTAATTTAGAGCCTATCCTATCCTTCTGAGAATATGATTTAGCTCCCGTCCATCTAAGGTGTTTCTCTCCTGCTGTAGTTAGAGCTAGGTTAAGGTTTACTTGGGCTGAATCAATCTAGGCTAAAGTGTCAGGCGTGGGGTTGCGTTAGTGTCCTTTGCTCAGTGAGAGGAATTCTTCTGTACGCTTCTGAATTTTGGCTCTGCGTTCACGTTTCAATCAGGAAGTGATCAGGTTGAGCGTTCCTCTCATAACTGATTTGTGGGCTGCCCATAGGGTTTCAGGTGTTACTGAGTCATTATCATTATTAATAACAGTTACATTTTTTTCTTTCAGTCACAAAGTACACCTTAGGGGTGCCCTGTCTCATGACTTTAACTTTGACCTTTCTAACCTTACTATCATTACTAGGTACAGTCTCGACAATGAGTCCAACTGGCCATTCGTTTCTGTGGACATGAGCGTCTTTTAGTAGGGCAACATCTCCGACTTGCAGGTTAGGCTTGTCAACTTGCCATTTTCTGCGTGACTGTGTTTGGAGATCCCTTCTCCTTTAAGAAGGCACTTGATGTCTTCTTTGAAAACTTCTTGCTGAACACATCTAATGATGATGATTTTGGCTTGCATAAGATGATTGCTATTATACTTGTCAGTGTTTGTAGTTCTACAGAAGGATTTGGCTAGGTGAATAAGCTTTCTTATAGCTCGAATGAGTGACTTCCACCTGGAGAATCTTTCAAACCTGTGGGGCCAAGGTTACCTCTAGTAGTACTAAACGCTGTTACTTCTGCACGTACTTCTTTGTCGTTATCTGGTTCTACAACTTCAAATGTCCCAAACTGAGTGGTCTCTTCGATTTCTGATCTAGTCAAAAAAGATGGTCCTGAAACCAGTTAGTGTGCTTAAGGTAAGCCGCTAGAACCGGTCTAGTCCCATGATCGTCTGGATTTTTATCCGTACTGATGTAGTGCCACTGTTCTGGCCGCGTGGACTTTCTGATGCGTATCACTCTGTTTGACACGTACATGCAGAATCTTCTCGAAGCATTGTGAATATATCCTAACACAATCTTGCTGTCTGTGTAAAACTTCACTGCATGAATTTCAATGTCAAGTTCTGCAACGATCAAGTCTGCCCTCTCCACTGCTAAGACAGCAGCACAAAGCTCCAAATGTGGAACAGTGTGAGCAGGACGAGGAGCTAGTTTGGACTTTCCCATGATAAACCCAAGATAACTTTGTCCTTCAAAGTCCATTACTCTAAGGTAGGCTACAGCTGCTATAGCCATAGTGGATGCGTCTGAAAATACACACAATTCTCTTTGCTTTGTGGCAAACAAAGAAACAGGGACATATGACCTTTGGATGATAAGTTGTTCAAGCTCTATTAATGAGTCCTTCCACAACTTCCACTGCATTTCTTTCTCCTTAGGTAGAGGCGTATCCCATTCACTATGTTCATGTTCAGTAGCAATTTCTCTCATAAGAGCCTTGCCTTGCATGGTTATGGGGGCTACAAATCCTAGGGGATCGTAAAGGCTGTTGACCGTGGACAAGGCACCTCTTCTCGTGAATGGCTTCTCTTCTCTGGATACTCTACAGTGCCTTGCAAAAGTATTCGGCCCCCTTGAACTTTTCAACCTTTTGCCACATTTCAGGCTTCAAACATAAAGATATAAAATTTTTATTTTTTGTGAAGAATCACCAACAAGTGGGACACAATTGTGAAGTGGAACGAAATCTATTGGATTGTTGAAACTTTTTTAAATAATAAAAAAATGAAAAGTGGGGCGTGCAAAATTATTCGGCCCCCTTGCGTTAATACTTCGTAGAGCCACCTTTTGCTGCGATTACAGCTGCAAGTCGCTTGGGGTATGTCTCTATCAGTTTTGCACATCGAGAGACTGAAATTCTTGCCCATTCTTCCTTGCAAAACAGCTCGAGCTCAGTGAGGTTGGATGGAGAGCGTTTGTGAACAGCAGTTTTCAGCTTTTTCCACAGATTCTCGATTGGATTCAGGTCTGGACTTTGACTTGGCCATTCTAACACCTGGATACGTTAATTTGTGAACCATTCCTTTGTAGATTTTGCTGTATGTTTGGGATCATTGTCTTGTTGGAAGATAAATCTCCGTCCCAGTTTCAGGTCTTTTGCAGACTCCAACAGGTTTTCATCCAGAATGGTCCTGTATTTGGCTGCATCCATCTTCCCCTCAATTTTAACCATCTTCCCTGTCCCTGCTGAAGAAAAGCAGGCCCAAACCATGATGCTGCCACCACCATGTTTCACGGTGGGGATGGTGTGTTGAGTGTGATGAGCTGTGTTGCTTTTACGCCAAACATATCGTTTTGCATTGTGGCCAAAAAGTTTGATTTTGGTTTCATCGGACCAGAGCACCTTCTTCCACATGTTTGGTGTGTCTCCCAGGTGGCTTGTGGCAAACTTTAGACGAGACTTTTTATGGATATCTTTGAGAAATGGCTTTCTTCTTGCCACTCTTCCATAAAGGCCAGATTTGTGCAGTGTACGACTGATTGTTGTCCTATGGACAGACTCTCCCACCTCAGCTGTAGTTCTCTGCAGTTCATCCAGAGTGATCATGGGCCTCTTGGCTGCATCTCTGATCAGTCTTCTCCTTGTCTGAGCTGAAAGTTTAGAGGGACAGCCAGGTCTTGGTAGATTTGCAGTGGTCTGATACTCCTTCCATTTTCAAATGATCGCTTGCACAGTGCTCCTTGGGATGTTTAAAGCTTGGGAAATCTTTTTGTATCCAAATCCGGCTTTAAACTTCTCCACAACAGTATTACGGACCTGCCTGGTGTGTTCCTTGGTCTTCATAATGCTCTCTGCGCTTTCAACAGAACCCTGAGACTATCACAGAGCAGGTGCATTTATACAGAGACTTGATTACACACAGGTGGATTCTATTTATCACCATCAGTCATTTAGGACAACATTGGATCATTCAGAGATCCTCGCTGAACTTCTGGAGTGAGTTTGCTGCACTGAAAGTAAAGGGGCCGAATAATTTTGCACGCACCACTTTTCAGTTTTTTATTTGCTAAAAAAGTTTAAAATATCCAATAGATTTCGTTCCACTTCACAATTGTGTCCCACTTGTTGGTGATTCTTCACAAAAAATTAAAATTTTATATCTTTATGTTTGAAGCCTGAAATGTGGCAAAAGGTTGAAAAGTTCAAGGGGGCCGAATACTTTTGCAAGGCACTGTAAATGTAAAGCTGTAGGTTTTGAGATCCCAACCGAGCCCTAAACCTCTTTGAAGGGGCAGTGAATCTGTTCCTAGATCCAGGTCCTTGAGGTCTTTTGCACGGTCCTCTGAGGGAAACGCTTCCATGACTTTGCTGCTATTGGACGCTATTTTGTGTAACCTTACGTTAGATTTTGCTAACATCTCTCTTGTTCTTTTCAGGATGTCGATAGCCTCTTCGTTGCTGGAGAAAGAAGCGAGTCCATCGTCTACATAAAATTTTCTCATGACAAACTGTTTAGCATCTGTTCCATGCTCTTCTTCACCTTCCTGTGCTGCTCGTCTCAGGTTGTAGATAGCTACAGCTGGAGAGGGGCTGTTCCCGAACACATGTGCTTTCATCCTGTATTCTGTAACATCTTTGTTAAAGTCATTGTTTTCATACCACAGGAACCTCAGGTAGTCTCTGTGATCTTTGCGGACAAGGAAACAGTAGAACATTTGTTGTACATCTGCTGGTACTGCAACGCGTTCTTTTCTAAACCTGATGAGGACTCCAAGGAGTGTATTATTCAGGTCAGGTCCACTGAGGAGGACATTGTTTAGGGAAAGGCTTTCATACTTGCACTGGAGTCAAATACTACTCGTATCTGTCCTGGTTTCTGAGGATGATACACTCCAAATATTGGTAAGTACCAACATTCTTGTTTTTCTTCCAAAGGTGGTGCTATTTCAGCTTGACCACTGTCGAAGATCTTCTGCATGAAATCATGGAAGTGTTCCTTCATATCTGTCTTTCTGTCTAGAGTGTGTTGCAATGAGGTGAGACGCTTCACTGCTTGTCCTTTGTTGTTAGGAAGGTGAGGTGGGGGTGAACGGAAAGGTAGTGGAGCTACCCAGCTGTTTGACTCATCTATAAAGACTTCTCTGTCCATGATCTCAAGGAAGAGGCTATCTTCAACAGATGGTGTTGGTTTGTCATCATCTCGCGTTCTTTCAAACACCTTGCACCCTAGCTCATCTGTATCTTTAGATGAGGTTATGGCCTCCATGTAACTCTGAACTTTCTGCTGTTGTATTGGGTTGACTAGTCTCTCTTTAATCTGCATCCTGTTGGTACAGGGGCTAAGACATGATGTGCGGCCATTTTGCAACATGTTTGTTTTGTAGACATTCACTTTTGCCGGCTTGTGAGCTCCATCCAGACATACATCACCAATGATGACCCATCCAAGGTCAAGACGCTGTGCAAATGGTGCATTGTGTGGCCCATTGTATTGCTCTCTGAGCTTGTGCACTCTCAGTATGTCTCTTCCAAGTAGAAGGATAATTGCAGCACCTGGGTCCAGTACTGGAATCTTGTCTGATATTTGCATCAGATGAGGGTAGTAACATGCAATTTCAGGTGTGGGTATCTCTGATCCATCATCTGGTATCACATTCTATGAGAGTGGGCAGAATCAGCTGCATTTTCCCATCTAATGACTCGATGATGTAGTTGTTTGCTCTTCTCCCTGATGTCTCCACAACTCCTGAACATGTCTTTAAAGTTGGACTTCCTCTGTCACCGAAGAGGTCAAAGAACTCTGTTCTTGCCAAACATCTGTTACTTTGTTCATCTAAGACTGCATACATTCTGATTGCCTTCTCTCTGAGGCCTGCAGGATACACCTTGACTAAACATATCTTGGAGCATGATCTAGAGCTAAATGTGTTTGTGCATATCTCAGTGCACTTTGAGGTTTTTGCTCGTAATGCACTCTCATTTTGCTCCCCACCATGATCTTCGTGGGTTACCGGTGTCTCTGTTTTCCATGGTGCTGGTCCTGGGTGTAAAGCAGACAGATGGTTGTCATTATTGCATTCTTTGCATCGAATTGTCTTCACACAGTCTTTAGCAAGATGTTGAGTTGAACCACAGCATCTGAAACAAATGCGCTTGTCCTTAAGATGAGATTTGCGCTCCTCTATTGTCTTGCATCTAAAACTGCGACATTTTCTCAGTGGTTGAGGCTTGTTATGTAGTGGACACTGCTTATCTGGGTCCTCAATTTGCATTCCTGAGCTTTTATCCTGGTTGCCCTCAAACTCAGTCGGTACTTCTGTCTTCCGTACAGACACTGTTGCTCTGCGTTCTTTATTGTGCACTGAAGGTTGTTTCTCTGTCTTTACAGAACTGGAGCCTCCCATGTTCAAAAAGGCGAAGCTTGGGTCATTGCGTATTTTAGCTTGATTCACAATGAATTTTGCGAGGAAGGAGAAAGGTGGAAATGCTACCTGATGATCTTCCTTGTATTTTGATGCTTGCGTGATCCATCTTTCTTGTAAGCTGTAAGGAAGCGTCTCGATTACCGGTTTCACTCCACGTGCTGTATCCAAATATGAGAGGCCTGGCAGGTATCCACCAGCCTTTGCCGCCTCCAGCTCTAAAAGTATGTCACCAAGCTCTCTCAGCTTCTGATTGTCTTTGTTTGTTATTTTTGGATAATTTTCAATTTTCTTCAGAAGTGCATCTTCAATTACTTCAGATGACCCATAGCAGTCTTCCAATCTCTGCCATACCATTGTAAGCCCTGCTGTCGCATCATGAACATGTACTGACCTGATTCTTTTGGCTTGCTCAGTGGACTCTGGTCCGAGCCATTTGGAGATTAGATCAAGCTTTTCCCTGTCTTTCAGATTTAAGTCTTGGGTGCTGCTTAGAAAAGATGACTTCCAGGCCCAATAGTTTTCTGGATGGTCATCAAACTTCAGGAGACCAGAGCTCACCATTTCACGGCGTATCAAGTATTTTGTCACATCTGTGACTCCTGCTGCCTCAGGTGGGCATTTTCTGGGAACAAACACAGGGCATGTCTGTGGCTGGTAAGACGGTTGGGATGCTTTGTTAAACCCACTATAGTCATGTGGTTGTTCTCGTTTACTGCAAGTCTTTCTGCTATAGGCTGGATTACTGTATTTTTCCGTGTATAAGACGCTACTTTTTCCTAAAAATTTTGACTGAAAATCGAGCAGCGTCTTATACACGGTCAGTCAGCCTGGGAGAGAGCCGCGCGGGTGCGTAGCTGGTCATAGCGGCTTCCTCCAATCACGAGCCGAATGTTAATGACATCAGCTGGAGGTGGAGGCAGAGGTCGAGAGGGCGCTGATGCGATCCTGTTCGTCGTGGAGCTTGCGCAGATGCATCAGGGAGCGGAGAGCGGAGAGTTTTGACAAGATGTCACAGAGTAGTAAAAGTATTGTCTTATTCTGCAAAATTCAAACTCAGTGTAGTTAGCTATGCAAAAGAGCATGGGAATAGAGCTGCAGAGAGACAGTTTGGACCTCCGCCCCACTGAGAGTATGATCAGACAGTGAAGAAAGCAGGAAGAGCAACTCCTTAAGATGCCAAAAAAGAAGAAGGCATTAAGGGGAAAACCAGCAAAATGGCCAAATTTGGAGCAGAGGCTTAAAACGTGGATTTTAGAGCAGCGCCAGAGTGGCTTATGTGTGTCAACCAAACTTATTCAATGTCAGGCAAGAATGTTTGCAAGTGAAATGAACATTGTTGATTTTACAGGAAAGGCAAAATGGTGCTTCAATTTTATGAGGAAAGAAGGGTTGGCCATGAGAACACAAAGTTAGCTCAGAAAAATGCCACCAGTTTATGAGGATAAAATCCAACAGTTTCACTCCTATGTCATACAACTTAGGAAAAAATATGATTTTGAACCAAATCAGATTGCAAACATGGATGAGGTTCCTCTCAATTTTGATGTGCCCTCTAACAGAACTGTTGATGTGAAATGAATCAAAACAGTGGCAATTAAAACAAGTGGCCATGAAAAGACACACTATACTGCTGTGCTTTCATGCTGTGCAGATGGTACTAAACTGCCTCCTATGCTTATTTTCAAGAGAAAAACCTATCCTAAAGAGACCATACCACCTGGCATTATTGTGCAAGTTCAAGAGAAGGATTGGATGAATGAAGACATTATGGCCATTTGGTTTGCAAAGGTTTGATCCAGAAGACCTGGAGGGCTCTTAAAGAAGCCAGCTCTGCTTGTTTTTGATCAATTCCGAGCACATTTAACAGAAAAGACTAAAAGGGTTGCATCAGATTTGCGAACACACCTAGCAGTTATTCCTGGTGGACTTACAGGTCAGCTACAGCCACTAGATGTTTCAATCAAGAAGCCTTTTAATGTCCTGATGAGAGAAGAATGGAGTAGATGGATGCAAAAAGCAGGTGATAACTTGACACCGGCAGGAAGAGTGAAAAAACCAACCATTACTGAGGTCTGCAATTGGGTCCTTAACTCATGGTATGGCATCAAACAAGAGGTGATTGTGAAGTCCTTCAAGAAATGTGGAATCAGCAATGAAATGGACAGAACTGAGGATGATCTCACATATATAGACAGTGACTCAGAAGACAGCAGTGATGCACAAGAAGTTGAAGAAATTCTGTCTGGCACTATTGATGAAGAAGAGAACATTGATGCAACAGAGGCTGAATAAAGTGATATGCTGCATAATATACTGGTATGTAAACTTTTACCTGCGGTAATTACTAAATAAAAATGTGTTCTGTTTTACCTGTTTAAAATATTGATTTCTTAATTTTGGGTTGGAAAAGTGGGGGGCGTCTTATACATGGGGGCATCTTATACACGGAAAAATACGGTATGTCACCATTCGTTTGATTTCCTGAAGGACCAACAGATTGGTCGCTGAGTATGTAACTACTTGGCTTGTTAAAGTAAAGTTCTGGTTCAGTCTTATAGCATCGAGCGATATCAAAGTTGCCTGCTGCTAGCGGGACCCTGGATGATTCTAATGCATCATTAGACTGTTGATCAGTGTCCATGTTCGCGTGCAATTGTACATACTCACAAGTGCGTTGGATTGCACTGAGTGGTGTCATCTGGGTATCTATCACAGAGTGCTCTCTGTACTGTTCTTCGGCAGCTCTCATGAGCACCTCGGCTTCAGCTAAGGCTGCTGAAGCTGTTTTTTCTTGCTTGATAATATGTAAAGATGCTTTCACCTCTGCTTTTCTTCTAAGTGCTTCAGCTTTACTTTTAGCTTTAATCATATGACGGTCTTCATCTATGCAGCCCTGTTCTCTTATCATTTCAGCTTCACGTATTGAATAGGAAGCCAGTGCACGTGCGGCTTCTGCTTTTCCATGGGCCCTGGCAGCTGCAGCACTGGTGGACGACAGGTTAGAGCAGCTTGAATGTCTAGAGCTAGTGCGCTTGGACCTGGCAGATTCAGCACTAGCTGATGTCTGATCCGACTGACTAGAGACTCTGGAGCTTGTGCAGCGTGACCTGTTGGTTGGCATATTGTGTATGCTTTCCTCTGCTTGTGTATGCTTTCCTCTGCTTGTGTATGCTTTCCTCTGCTTGTGTATGCTGAGGGATGACTGGTGTAGTATCCTTGTCTGTGTGCCGTATGATGAAACAGATGACTTCTTAGTAATGTCTGTGGCTGTAGAGGTTAGCTGATGATGAGCGGAATGAATCCACTCTTCTTTAGACTAGGCCCGCTGTGTTAAAAGTCTTTTTTACTGTTCTGCCCTCACAATGTGTTCAAAGTACAAGGCTTGGCAGACAGCTAACAGTCTCCCAATAAAGACTCAGGAGGAAGGGCTAATAGTTGTAATCTTTACTGAGAAAAAGGTTTTTTTTGTAAAACTGCAAAACACAAATTATAAAAATATGCATTAGCATTTAACACTACATCACAAATGCAAATAGTAACAGGCATGCTACAATACTGTTAAGGCACTAGCTAGCAAAAATGTGGCCTAGCTGAATGAACTTCCTGACAGAAACATCCCACCAAACAAACAGATGAAATGTAGTTGAATTAGTAGAACATATACTAATTAATTGAAAACTAATGACAGCCTACTTACAGACTTATGCTTCCAAGGCCAGTATTAAGAAATAGTGGAGGTCTTTAACATGCTTCCTTCACTGTAGAAAGATCATCTGATAATGTCTGCTGGGCAGGAAGTGGGTGTAATATACTACATTTCCTGTTAATAATGGATGCCAATTTAAAGCAACAGTACGATCAGTAATTATATACCTTATAATCAGTGGCGTCGCTAGAGGGTGGCTTTTGGGGCTATAGCCCCGAATCTGGGACCCATAGCCCCAAGTCTCTGCAGGGGTCCCCAAGGGGAGGGGAGGCTCTCTGGGGACCCTGATGTAAGTGGGGGGCTCTCCGGGGACCCTGATTTTAAGGGAGAGGCTCTCTGGGGCCCCCCAATTTAAGGTGGAGGCTCTCTGGGAATCCTACTGTAAGTGGGTGGGGATCTCTGGGTACCCCAAAGCAAGGGAGAGGCTCTCTGGGGACCCTGATGTATGGAGTGGCTCTCTGGGGACCCTGATGTAAGGAGGAGGCTCTCTGGGGACCCTGATGTAAGGAGTGGCTCTCTGGGGACCCTGATGTAAGTAGGGGGGCTCTCTGGGGACCCTGATGTAAGTTGGGGGGGCTCTCTGGGGATATATACACACACACACACGCGTATATTACTGTATATACATGTGTATGCCTGCCCAATCGTATGACTTTCTTTACTTCGCTGCTATGGGCTCCAGCCCCAGATCTTTTGTAGACCTAGCAACGCCCCTGCTTATAATGATCAGAACAGACCCACTTAACCACTTAAGGACCAGCCTCGTTTTGAGATTTTGGTGTTTACAAGATTAAAACAGGTATTTTTTTGCTAGAAAATTACTTAGAACCCCCAAACATTATATATTGTTTTTTCTAACACCCTAGAGAATAAAATGATGGTCATTGCAATACTTTTTTTCACACCGTATTTGCGCAGCGGTCTTACAAGCGCACTTTTTTTTTGGAGAAAATTCACTTTTTTGAATAAAAAAATAAGACGACAGTAAAGTTAGTCCAATTTTTTTTTTTATATTGTGAAAGATAATGTTACGCCGAGTAAACTGATACCCAACATGTCACGCTTCAAAATTGCGCCCGCTCGTGGAATGGCGTCAAAATTTTACACCTTAAAAGTCTCCATAGGCGACGTTTAAAAAATTCCACAGGTTGCCTGTTTTGAGTTACAGAGGAGGTCTAGGGCTAGAATTATTTCTCTCGCTCTAACGATTGCGGCCCCACATGTGTGGTTTGACCACCTTTTTCATATGCGGGCGCTACTCACGTATGCGTTCGCTTCTGCGCGCGAGCTCGTCAGGACGGGGCGCTTTAAAAAAATAAAATTCTTATTTATTTTACTTGATTTTATTTATTTTTTTTTCACAGTTTTTTTTATAAAAAAAAAAAATTGGTCACTTTTATTCCTATTACAAGGAATGTAAACATCCCTTGTGATACAAAAAGGAATGACAGGACCTCTTAAATATGAGATCTGGGGTCAAAAAGTCCTCAGATCTCATATTTGGACTTAAATGCAATAAAAAAAAAATGTCTTTGAAAAAATGGCCCTTTAAAGTGGTTGTAAACCCTTATGCCGCGTACGCACGAGCGTACTTTACGGCAGACTTTGCCCGGCGGACTGGATTTCGTCGGACAATTCGATCGTGTGTGGGCTCCAGCGGACTTTGTTTTCTCAAAAGTTGGACGGACTTAGATTTGAAACATGTTTTAAATCTTTGCATCGAACTCGAGTCCGGTCGAAAAGTCCGCTCGTCTATATGCTAGTTCGACGGACAAAAAGCCATGCTAGGGCAGCTATTGGCTACTGGCTATGAACTTCCTTGTTTTAGTCCGGTCGTACGTCATCAAGTACGAATTCGAAGGACTTTGGTGGATTGTGTGTAGGCAAGTCCGTTCATTCAGAAAGTCCGTCATAAAGTCCGTCGAAAAGTCCGCCGGGCAAAGTCTGCCGTAAAGTCCGCTCGCGTGTACGCGGCATTACAGACCACTTTTACCTACAGGTAAGCCTAGATTAAGGCTTACCTGTAGGTGCAAGAAATATCTCCTAAACGTACATGGTTTAGGAGATATTTCCAAAAGACAGGCCCCGATGCCTACGGCGCATGCACCGTAGACAACGGCGCGCAGGCGCACTGAGCGTGCCGTCTCTAACGGCGATTATGTGGCACCAGCGGCACCAGCGCACATGCGCGGGAGTGACGTCATCGCGGCTCCGGCCAATCACAGCGCCTTCTCCAGGTGACCTTCTCCCAGCACTGACAGGAAGAATACCCAATAACTGACAGAGGTAGAAAATGGTTTCACAAACACTGCTGAGAAAATCACACAGCTGTATTCTTTATAGTACAAAATATTCAAATAATACATTCTGTGGTTTTCCTACTAGGTTGCCATAAAGATAGAATTATGACTTTACTAATATTATTTGTCTACAATAAATTTATCTTGATTTATCTGCAGAATGCAGTTAATATAATGCCAGAAAGGAATATTTATAACACCTTTTAGAGACAGAAAATGTTACCGATAAATACATACAATGAACTTTTTTTTTGTTTTGTTTGCTACAATTCAAATTGGTGTAAACCGGCGACCTTTGCATCAGTCAGTCAATGGGCACCACTTTCTTTCCTCTATACATTGATAATCCAGCGACAAGGTCAGCAGCGTCTCATTAGTATACAAGAATTATTTTTCTCTCCTCGCTGTCTTCTTGATCACAAACATCGCAGCTCTCTGATAAAGTAATTTTTGTGCATAAAAAATGCTGTTTACATTTATTTTGAACATACAGGGAAAAAAAAAAAAACATTCAGAGATGTGAAATAATTATCTCTTGTACTTTTAACAAAGAGGGGGAAAAAAACTGCTGAAAGGGCCATTTTTCCTTTGTTTATTCTTGTGTATTTAGATTTATAGGTACCTTTTTGTGTTTGCCATCAAATCCTGAGAGAACAAATAATAGACTTTAATGATCCAATTAATTTTTCACCGGGTTATTCGGAAACGCATGGTACTTCGAAAGAAACATTTGTTGTGTTTATGGTGTTCGTGGCTTAGCAAAAAAAAAATATAAAAATAAAATATTTATAATAAAAAAAATATATAAATTAATATTAAAAAAAGAAATATATATACCAGTGTATGTATATATATATATATATATATATATATATATATATATATATATATATATATATATACAGTATCTCACAAAAGTAAGTACACCCCTCACGTTTTTGTAAATATTTTCTTCTATCTTTTCATGTGACAACACTGAAGAAATGACACTTTGCTACAATGTAAAATAGTGAGTGTACAGCTTGTATAACAGCAGGGCCTTTTTCAGCAGGAAGGCGGGGGAACGCAGTTCCGGCACCTCTAGATCTGAATGTATGTAATGGCAAGGGGTGCTGGGGTTTACTGGAAGGTCTTTTGATGCTGGCTGCTGGGGGATCTATTGTTGCTGGAGGGGATCTATTTTTACAGGGGAGAGTCTATTGTTGCTGGGGAGGTCATTTGTTGCTGCTGGGGGATTTATTGTTGCTGGGGGGGGGCTTGTATGCTACTGGGAGACAATTGTTTCTGGAACCAAGTGGAACCAAGGAATGGTGCTCGGAGGTGGGTAGGGGTAGAACCAAGAAATGGTGCTCGGAGGTGGGTAGGGAGTAGAACCAAGGAATGGTGCTCTGAGGTAGGTAGAGAGTGGAACCAAGGAATGGTGCTCAGAGGTGGGTAGGGAGTGGAACCAAGGAATGGTTCTCGGAGGTAGGTAGAGAGTGGAACCAAGGAATGGTGCTCAGAGGTGGGTAGGGAGTGGAACCAAGAAATGGTGCTCAGAGGTGGGTAGGGAGTGGAACCAAGGAATGGTGCTCGGAGGTGGGTAGGGAGTGGAACCAAGAAATGGTGCTCGGAGGTGGGTAGGGAGTGGAACCAAGGAATGGTGCTCAGAGGTGAGTAGGGAGTGGAACCAAGAAATGGTGCTCGGAGGTGGGTAGGGAGTGGAACCAAGGAATGGTGCTCGGAGGTGGGTAGGGAGTGGAACCAAGAAATGGTGCTCGGAGGTGGGTAGGGAGTGGAACCAAGGAATGGTGCTCGGAGGTGGGTAGGGAGTGGAACCAAGAAATGGTGCTCGGAGGTGGGTAGGGAGTGGAACCAAGGAATGGTGCTCGGAGGTGGGTAGGGAGTGGAACCAAGGAATGGTTCTCGGAGGTAGGTAGGGAGTGGAACCAAGGAATGGTGCTCGAGGTGGGTAGGGAGTGGAACCAAGAAATGGTGCTCGGAGGTGGGTAGGGAGTGGAACCAAGGAATGGTGCTCGGAGGTGGGTAGGGAGTGGAACCAAGAAATGGTGCTCGGAGGTGGGTAGGGAGTGGAACCAAGGAATGGTGCTCAGAAGTGAGTAGGGAGTGGAACCAAGAAATGGTGCTCGGAGGTGGGTAGGGAGTGGAACCAAGGAATGGTGCTCGGAGGTGGGTAGGGAGTGGAACCAAGAAATGGTGCTCGGAGGTGGGTAGGGAGTGGAACCAAGGAATGGTGCTCGGAGGTGGGTAGGGAGTGGAACCAAGAAATGGTGCTCGGAGGTGGGTAGGGAGTGGAACCAAGGAATGGTGCTCGGAGGTGGGTAGGGAGTGGAACCAAGAAATGGTGCTCGGAGGTGGGTAGGGAGTGGAACCAAGGAATGGTGCTCGAGGTGGGTAGGGAGTGGAACCAAGAAATGGTGCTCGGAGGTGGGTAGGGAGTGGAACCAAGGAATGGTGCTCAGAGGTGGGTAGGGAGTGGAACCAAGAAATGGTGCTCGGAGGTGGGTAGGGAGTGGAACCAAGAAATGGTGCTCGGAGGTGGGTAGGGAGTGGAACCAAGAAATGGTGCTCGGTGGTGGGTAGGGAGTGGAACCAAGAAATGGTGCTCGGAGGTGGGTAGGGAGTGGAACCAAGAAATGGTGCTCAGAGGTGGGTAGGGAGTGGAATCAAGAAATGGTGCTCGGAGGTGGGTAGGGAGTGGAACCAAGGAATGGTGCTCAGAGGTGGGTAGGGAGTGGAACCAAGAAATGGTGCTCGGAGGTGGGTAGGGAGTGGAACCAAGAAATGGTGCTCGGAGGTGGGTAGAGAGTGGAACCAAGGAATGGTGCTCGGAGGTGGGTAGAGAGTGGAACCAAGGAATGGTGCTCTGAGGTGGGTAGAGAGTAGAACCAAGAAATGGTGCTCGGAGGTGGGTAGAGAGTGGAACCAAGGAATGGTGCTCGGAGGTGGGTAGAGAGTGGAACCAAGAAATGGTGCTCGGAGGTGGGTAGAGAGTGGAACCAAGAAATGGTGCTCGGAGGTGGGTAGAGAGTGGAACCAAGGAATGGTGCTCGGAGGTGGGTAGAGAGTGGAACCAAGGAATGGTGCTCGGAGGCGGACACAAGAGGAGACTCAGAAGGAGGGAGTTCCTGCACCTATTCTCTGAGAAAAAAAGCCCTGTATAACAGTGTATATTTGCTGTCCCCTCAAAATAACTCAACACACAGCCATTAATGTCTAAACTGCTGGCAACAAAAGTGAGTACACCCCTAAGTGAAAATGTCCAAATTGGGCCCAATTAGCCATTTTCCCTCCCCGGTGTCATGTGACCCGTTAGTGTTACAAGGTCTTAGGTGTGAATGGGGAGCAGGTGTGTTAAATTTGGTGTTATCGCTCTCACTCTCTCATACTGGTCACTGGAAGTTCATCATGGTACCTCATGGCAAAGAACTCTCTGAGGATCTGAAAATAAAGAATTGTTGCTCTCAGGGCTTTTTTTCTCGGAGAATAGGTGCAGGAACTCCCCCCGTCTGAGTCACCCCTTGTCTCTGCCCCTACCCACCTCTGACCACCGTCCCTTGATTCCACCCCCTACCTACCTACCAGTACTGCCCCTTTTAGAGAATACAGAACCAAGTATCATTTTGTGGTGCTAAATCATTTGTATGGAACATGTTAATGATAAAAAGAAAAGCAGTAAAATAGATCCCCTGCAGCCAGCAACAATAGAATCCCAGCAATAGATCCCCACACAACAATAGGCTCCCCCAGCAACAATGGACTCCACCCCAACAACAATAGATTCCCTGCAGCAACAGTGAACTACCCACAACAAAATATCACACCCAGTAACAAAATAACCACCCAAGTAACATTAGACCCCCCCCCAGCAGCAACAACAGATCTCCCAGCAGCCAGCATCAATAGAACCTCCAGCAACCAGGAAAATAGACCTCTCCCTCAACAGTAGATCCCCTCAGTAACAATATATTCCCCATCAGCAAAAATAGACCCTCACACAAAATCAGATCCCCACCAGTGACAATAGATCCCCCAGCAGCCAACATCAATAGACCCTCCAGCACACCCCACACCCCATGCTATTACATACATTCAGTGCTGGAGGTGCCGGAACTGTGTTCCCCCGCGTTTCCGCTGAAAAAAAGCCCTGGTGGCTCTACAAAAAGATGGCCTAGGCTATAAGAAGATTGCCAAGACCCTGAAACTGAGCTGCAGCACGGTGGCCAAGACCATACAGCAGTTTAACCACTCAGAACAGGCCTCGTCATGGTCGACCAAAGAAGTTGAGTGCACGTTCTCAGCGTCATACCCAGAGGTTGTCTTTGGGAAATAGACATATGAGAGCTGCCAGGATTGCTGCAGAGGTTGTAGGGGTGGGGGGTCAGCCTGTCAGTGCTCAGACCATACGCCGCACGCTGCATCAAATTGGTCTGCATGGCTGTCGTCCCAGAAGGAAGCCTCTTCTAAAGATGATGCACAAGAAAGCCCGTAAACAGTTTGCTGAACACAAGCAGACTAAGGACATGGATTACTGGAACCATGTCCTGTGGTCTGAGGAGACCAAGATAAACTTAATTGGCTCAGATGGTGACAAGCGTGTGTGGGGGCAACCAGGTGAGGAGGACAAAGACAAGTGTGTGTTGCCTACAGTCAAGCATGGTGGTGGGAGTGTCATGGTCTGGGGCTGCATGAGTGCTGCCGGCACTGGGGAGCTACAGATCATTGAGGGAACCATGAATGCCAACTTGACTCCCAGGTCAATTCTGACACTTCCCACATACACTATATTGCCAAAAGCATTGGCTTTCTTGCCTTTATACACACCCTTTAAAGCTATAACAGCTTTAACTCTTCTGGGAAGGCCGTCCACAAGGTTTAGGAGTGTGTCTATGCAGTGGCGTAGTGTGGTTTGTCAGCGCCCAGGGCAAGGCAAGTAATTTGCGCCCCTAACCTGTGGACTTTTAGCCCTCCCCGAGTCCTGTCCCTTCCCTTCCTACAATAGTACTAACCAACCTGATTCCTATACTGACCACTACACTGTCCACTATACTGACCACTACACTCTACTGTCCACTACACTGACCACTATACTACACTGAGTACTATACTGTCCACTACACTATACTGCCCACTACACTGACCGCTATACTGTCCACTACACTACACTATACTGTCCACTACACTATACTGTCCACTACACTATACTGCCCACTACACTATACTGCCCACTACACTGACCACTATACTGTTCACTATACTACCCACTACACTATACTGCCCACTATACTGTCCACTACACTATACTGCCCACTACACTGACCGATATACTGTCCACTACACTATACTGTCCACTAGATAACTAGTAAGTAAAGGGACAGGGGATTATAATGGTGCTAAGGTAATATAATGCAAAAAGGAAGAGAGAATATTAAAATGACAAAATTACAAAATTTTATTTGATAATGTTACAAACTGTCCACTACACTGACCACTATACTGTCCATTACACTATACTGCCCACTACACTATACTGTCCACTATACTGCCCACTACACTATACTGTCCTCTATACTGTCCACTACACTATACTGTCTGCTATACTTACCATTACACTATACTGACCACTATACTGTCCACTACACTATACTGTCCACTACACTATACTGACCACTATACTGTCCACTACACTATACTGACCACTATACTGTCCACTATACTATACTGTCCACTACACTATACTGTCCACTACACTATACTGTCCACTATACTATACTGTCCACTACACTATACTGTCCACTACACTATACTGTCCACTACACTATACTGACCACTACACTATACTGTCCACTACACTGACCACTATACTATACTGTCCACTACACTGACCACTATACTATACTGTCCACTATACTGCACTGACCACTTTACTGTCCACTACACTATCCTACCTACAGTATTCCTATACTGACCACTACACTGCATGACTCTAGCTTCTCTTCTACTCACTCTCTATCTCTGGCTGGCTGCTCCCTCTTCCCAGACCGTGTCCCCAACCCCCCGGGCCAGCAACACGACTCTCATCACGAGGGAGTCTCACCTTTTCTTCTTTGTTTTCCATCGGTCCTGAGGGGAGCAGGAGGAGGAGGAGACAGCGGCGGCTCAGAATCTCAAATTTTTGTGTCCCCCGCGCTCCGCCATGTTTAGTCTCCAGCACCTTGTGATTGGTTGTATGGGGTCATGTGCGGCGGCGGGGCTGGCCTGTTAATGCTCGCGCTTGCTCCTGGAGTCCCGCCTCCGCACATGACCCCATTTACCCAATCACAGGGTGCCGGAGACTGAACATGTGCAGAGGCGGGACTCCAGGATGTACTGCGATCGTGGACAGGCCACTCGCACCGCCGCACATGACCCCATACGGCCAATCACAGGGCGCCAGAGACTGAACATGGTGGCCAGAGCGTGGGGACACAGGGCAGTGAATTTACGAGGAGGCAGTCAGTAGTCACACACTTGCGCGGAATTGCGCCCCCCTAAATGTTGCACCCGGGGCCACGGCCCCCTCCGCACCCCCCACGCTATGCCACTGTGTCTATGGGAATGTTTGACCATTCTTCCAGAAGCGCATTTGTGAGGTCAGGCACTGATGTTGGACAAAAAGGCCTGGTTCGCAGATTCTACTCTAATTCATCCCTCTAATTCATGAATTGAGCTGAGGCTTCTTTTAGCTGCTTTTACCTGTTACCCACTTGGTAAGGTGTTCGTTGGCCAGGCTATCTCTTCCCATTTTGCAGTATGCTTTGGGTCTGGAAGTACCTTTCCTCAGCCTGCACTCTCACTAGCCAGCGGCATCCAACTCTTCGGACCTTGACAGCCCGAGCGGGGACCCTTAAGCATTTGCCATGGGTCATTAACATTGCTCCCATACGAAGGTGTTGGGTCTGTTGCCTGGCACTTTCCAACATGTTTCAAACTTTTCTCTTGTCCCACAAGCTTGTTTGTCATAAACAAAGCAATAAAGTTCACGACACAGAGAAGATGTTAAACATCTGTTAAATGTTAAAAGGCACCCCACAGCATCTGCAATCTCTCACTCCAGCTCTTCCACCCAACATTCCCCCCCCAGCTAGGTTGACCCTAAGTATTTAAGCAGACCTGCCCGTGCCAATCCGTATTGGGGATTGGTCAGGGCTCCTCAAACACCCCAGGTGGCTCCATCTCCCCTCCCACCTCTCATTCCAGAAAGCACCAGAGGATACTGGAAAGAAGTGGGAGGTCCTAATGACACCACCTGTGAGTCACCCAGCACTACTCTGAGCCACTCCCAGCCCAGAATGAAAACAAACAGGCCTAGCTACCAGCCAGGCCTGCTTAAATTTACCTATCCTCTCCAGCACACTACCGGAGGGTGCTCCATACCACCAAACCCAGTCCCTGGCAAATACGCCACCATGTGCACCACCATGCATTGACGCAGGGAGGCAAAACACGGACCCCTGCCTTGAGGTTGGAATTTTGTGGCTTCAAATCCGCATTCAAAATTTAGACTTAGAATGGAAGTCGGTCTCTAAATGCCAGATACATAAATCCCTGGGCCAAGAAAATTCCTCGAACCCTCTGTGAAAAAAGGATAGTAGCGGCCCGGCCTGTATAGGTTTTGTTCTGGATGCAGCGTGGAGTGAATGCTAACCACTTCCATACCGCTGGTAGGTCATATAACGTCCTGGGCTTTCAGTGGAGATATCTGGATGACGGGTGCAGCTGCAGGCATCATTCAGATATCTTTTTTTTTCTGCCGGCAATTCCCTGCCCAGTAAAAACAATCATAGCAGCAGTGTAGCCGCTTGACTGTTTTTACAGATGGCGGGAGGGGCCACCCACCGGTTTCTCTTACCGGCGAGCCAGGAAAGGAATCTGCTGGCGGCAGAGGTTTACCATAGAGCTGCCTGAGGACCAGAGGGTCCCTGGTCCTCTCTATGACTCTCGGAGGCTGGGGGCGCAACGTTATGATGTCACGTTCGGCCCCGGCAGTTGTAAACACTGCTGTGAGTTCGGCTGAAAATGCTGAGATCGTTTTTTGTTTTTTTTATCTCAGGCTTTCCAGCCTAGAGGAGAGATGTGGGGACTTATAGACCTCAGATCTCTCCATAAAGAGGACCTGTCATGCCCTATTCCTATTACAAGGGATGTTTACATTCCGTGTAATAGAAATAAAAGTGATAAAAAAAGAAAAATTTAAGGGTAAAATAAATAAATAAATAAATAAATAAAAATTAAAGCAACACCGTCCCCTCGTGCTCGCACGCAGAAGTGAATGCATATGTAGGTTGCGTCCGCACATGTAAACGACGTTCAAACCACACATGTGAGGTAACGCTGTGAAAAATAAAGCGAGAGCAATAATTCTCCTCTGTAACTCTAAACTGGTAACCTGTAAACAAAATAAAAATTTAAACGTAGCCTATGGAGATTTTTAAGTACCGAAGTTTGGCGCCATTCCACAATTGTGCGCAATTTTAAAGTGTAACATGTTAGCTATCTATTTACTCGGCGTAACATCATCTTTCACATTATACAAAAAAAATTGGGTTAACTTTACTTTCTTTCTTTTTTTAAATCATGAAAGTGTTTTTTTTTTCCCCCCGAAAAATTGCGTTTGAAAAATTGCTGCGCAAATACCGCGTGACATAAAATATTGCAATGACCACCATTTTATTCCCTAGAGTCTCTGCTGAAAAAAAAAATATATATATAATGTTTGGGGGGTTCTGAGTAATTTTCTAGCAAAAAAAAAAAAGATGATTATTTTTACATGTAGGAGAAGAATGCCGGGATAGGCGCGGTATGGAAGCCGTTAAAATTCCTTTATTTCCTAGCGCAGGTCCTCTTTAAAGCCCTATCTCGCCCATCATCGCTGTAAAAAAAATGAAATCAGAAGCTTCGATCGGACAATAGCTCTTCCATCACACTGTATCGTGTCTGTACGATATAATTTCCTATACATAACAGGAGCTTTGCGAACCTAATCCCAGATGACTGATCCTATCGCCATCAGATTAAGCCGTGTATTTAGTCGCCTGGGGATTTTTCAGTCAACAGTCGGATTGTGTGTGCGGGGGGAAGACAGATAATGTCACCAAAATATGTAAATACCCTTGTTAGATGTTTTACTTGATAAGCCGACAAAGTTTGCTGAAAGTGTTTATTAGGGAAGCAGAGGGGGGGGGGGGGAAAGTAAAACGGGGGATTAGAGCAGGTTTGCCGGTGGCTAGTGTTTGCTTGGAATCCCTATAAAAAAAAAAACGCTCTTTGGAAAGACTGTCTGCAGGCTGCTCAGGTGTGCGCAGGAGATAAAAATACTTCTATGGAAAAGAAGCCAAGTAAACCTGCTGGGGTCACGTGCAGAGGTAGATTATGAGCCACGGGAGACCGGCGAAGGGGAAACAAACTTGCGAACAATGCATATTGCACAGGCAGAAGTTACAAAAAGTAGATAGTTTGTGGAAGAGGAAAGTTAAAGGCGTTGCAACGAGCTGAACCAACAGTTTTAACTTTTAAATCGGGTTATACATCCAAGTTCTCCTCCTTTTATAAATTTCGGAAACGTGCATAGGAAAAAAATATGACCGACGCGTTTCAAAGTTGGACCCCCTACCGGGCTAAAGGCCGGCGACAGTGAATAACAACCCCCTGCTTTCTGCTGTAATGATAAGTGCTGTCCTGTAAAAAAAAGGGAAATTCTGAACAATTCTGGTGTTCTGGTAGGTAATCCGTGTCTTTGGGATCTTCCTGGTAGATCCTGATGACTTGACCTCCAGAGGAAGCTCAGCAGTAGGGATGGACCGAACACCCCCCCCCCCCCTCCCAGGTTCGGTTCGCTCTAGAAAATCGCAAACAGGCAAAACGTTCTAGCGAACATGCAAACTCTATTAAAGTCTATGGGACACGAACATGAAAAATCAAAAGTGCTGATTTTGAAGGCTTATATGCAAGTTATTGCCATAAAAGTGTTTGGGGACCCGGGTCCTGCCCCAGGAGACATGGATCAATGCAAAAAAAAAAGTTTTTAAAATTATAGTTTTTTTCAGGAGCAGTGATTTTAATAATGCTTAAAATGAAACAATAAACATGAAATATTCCTTTAAATATCATGCCTCGGGGGTCCCCTTAGTCTGCCTGTAAAGTGCCGCAGCAATAATTACATTTCTAAAGGAAAAATGGCATTTAACTGCTTGCCGACCAGCCGAATGGCACAGGCAGGCGAATCGCCGTTATGTTACGTCGCTCCTTCTGGTGGCCACTAGGGCGGCGAGTGCATGCGCCCGCAGCTAGCCAAAACTCCCACGATCGCACGTAACACAGCGAGAACCGGGATCTCTGAGTGTAAACACAGAGATCCCAGTTCTCTGAGCGAGAAGAGACTGATCGTGTGTTCATACAAAGTATGGACAGCGATCTGTCATCTCCCCTAGTCAGTCCCCCTCCCCCTTCAGTTAGAACACACACTAGGGAACACAATTAACCCCTTGATCGCCCCCCCCTAGTGTTAACCCCTTCCCTGCCAGTGACATTTTTACAGTAATCAATGCATTTTTATAGGACTGATCGCTGTATAAATGCCAATGGTCCCAAAAATGTGTCAAAATTGTCCGATGTGTCCGCCATAATGTCGCGGTCACGATAAAAATCGCAGATCGCCGCTATTACTAGTAAAAAAATAAATAATAATAAATAAATAAAAATAAATAATAAATAATAATAAAAATGCTATAAATCTATCCCCTATTGTGTAGACGCTATAACTTTTGCGCAAACCAATCAATATGCGCTTATTGCGATTTTTATTACCAAAAATATGTAGAAGAATACATATCAGCCTAAACTCAGAAAAAAATTAGCTTTTTATAAAAAAAAAGGGGATATTTGTTATAGCAAAAAGTAAAAAATATTGAGTTTTTTAAAAAAATGACCTTTTTTTTTGTTTATAGCGCAAAAGATAAAAACCGCAGAGGTGATCAAATACCACCAAAAGAAAGCTCTATTTGTGGGAAAAAAAGGACGTCAATTTTGTTTGGGTACAACGTCGCATGACCGCGCAATTGTCAGTTTCATGTGACCCAGTGCCGAATCGCAAAAAGTGCTCTGGTCAGGAAGGGGGTAAAATCTTCTGGGGCTGAAGCGGACTTTCTCGCGGCTGTACTGTATTGCTGGCTCCCGGCAATATAGTGTCAGGGCTGGGCTCAGCCCTTTCTTCTCTGAGCTGGCTGCTCAGCTGTCGGCTATTTGCCAGCTCCTATCTCTCCACAGTGACTCAGCTGTTGATGATATCCTGCTCGTCAGTCCTGCCTACATAAGCCTTCCAGTCCAGAGGAGCTCTGCCTTGGTCAACATCACAGAAACTATTCTTCTGCGATCCTGGTCAAGACTTGCTTTGCTGACATCTCTTCTGGCTCCAGATCCTGCTTGCTGTTCCACTACATTGATCCCTGACTTCTGGCTTGGCTGACTATCCGTTCCGGTTACTGAACTTTGGCTATGTTTTGACTACGTTTGTTCTTTTTACTTTTATTATTTAACAAGTGTGATTTTACTGTACTTCTGTCTCGGCCTGATTTTATGGTTTCTGACTTATAGATGAAAAATCGAGGAATAAAACGAGCGACTACCCCCCCCTCCTGAACCATACCAGGCCACATGCCCTCAACATGGGGAGGGTGCTTTGGGGTCCTCTAAAGCACCTTGTCCCCATGTTGATAGGGACAAAAGCCTCTTCCCAGCAACACTGGCCGGTGGTTGTCGGGATCTGCGGGCGGGGGGCTTATTGGAATCTGGAAGCCCCCTTTAACAAGGGGGCCCACACATCCTGTCCCCCCTATGTGAATGGGTATCGGGTACATTGTACCCCTACCCATTCACCAAAAAAAGTGTCAAAAAGTAAAAACCACAGCAGACAGTTTTTGACAATTTCTTTATTAAAAAAGAAGAAAAGAAGTGTCCGGTGATGTCCATCCATCTTCAATCACGCCGCCCGACGGACCCGAAAAATAGAAAAAAACTAAAAAACTCCGCCTCCATGGGAGGCCTCCCGGCAACTGCTGTCTTCTCGCTTTGACAGCTCTTATATAGGCAAGAACAGGGCCACCCGCAGATGTAACTGGGTGACCCAGCCCCCCACCCAGCTGAGTTTTTTTAATTTTTCTATTTTTCGGGTCCGTTGGGCGGCGTGATTATAGATGTACGGATATCGCTGGACACTTTTTTTTTTCTTTTTTAATAAAGGAATTGTCAAAAACTGTAGTTTTTACTTTTTGAAACTTTTTTGGGTGAATGGGTAGGGGTATAATGTACCTGATACCTATTCACATAGGGGGAGGGGGTGGGATCTGGAGCTTCCAGATTCCGTTAAGCCCCCCTGCCCACAGACCCCGACAACCACCAGCCAGGGTTGTCGGGTAGAGGCTCTTGTCCCCATCAACTTGGGGACAAGGTGCTTTGGGGGCCCCCCATGTTGAGGGCAAGTGGCCTAATATGGTTCAGGAGGGGGGGCACTCATCCCCCCGTTTCCTGGCCTGCCAGGCTGCTTGCTCGGATAAGGGTCTGGTATGGATTTTGGGGGGACCTCACACCAATTTTTTTTTACCTTTTGGCGTGAAATTCCCCTTAAAATCTTTTCCAGGCCCAAAGGGCCTGGTATGAATTTTGGAGGGGACCCCACGCTGTTTTTTTTTTTAAATTGTCGTGGAGTTCCCTTTGATATCTATACCAGACCCTAAGGGCCTGGTATAGATTTTGGGAGGGGACCCCACACCATTTTATTTCTTAATTCTGTCATAGGGTTCTTCTTAAGCACTTCAATACACTGTATTATATACGCTTCAATGCATTATATACCCTGCACTGTATTATGTATACTACACTGCACTGTATATTCTCCACTGTATTATATATACTACACTGACTGCACTATATACTCTGCAATGTATTATATATGCTACACTGGTGGGACTTTAAACTCTCCACTGTATTATATATACTACATTGACTGCACTATATACTCTGAACTGTATTATATATACTATTCGGACTGCACTATATACTCTGAACTGTATTATATATACTATACGGACTGCACTATATACTCGGAACTGTGTTGTATATACTATACGGACTGCACTATATACTCGGAACTGTAGTGTATATACTACACTGACTGCACTATATACTCTGAACTGTAGTGTATATACTACACTGACTGCACTATATACTCTGAACTGTATTGTATATACTACACTGACTGCACTATATACTCTGCACTGTATTATATATACTATACGGACTGTACTATGTATCCGCCACTGTATTATATATACTATACAGACTGCACTATATACTCGCCATTGTATTATATATACTATACGAACTGCACTATATACTCGCCACTGTATTATATATACTATACAGACTGCACTATATACTCACCACTGTATTATATATACTATACGGACTGTACTATATACTCGCCACTGTATTATATATACTATAAGGACTGCACTATATACTCACCACTGTATTATATATACTACACTAACTGCACTATATACTCTGCACTGTATTATATATACTACACTAACTGCACTATATACTCTTCACTGTATTATATATACTACACTAACTGCACTATATACTCTGAACTGTATTATATATACTACACTAACTGCACTATATACTCTGCACTGTATTATATATACTACACTAACTGCACTATATACTCTGCACTGTATTATATATACTACACTAACTGCACTATATACTCTGAACTGTATTATATATACTACATTAACTGCACTATATACTCTGAACTGTATTATATATACTACACTAACTGCACTATATACTCTGAACTGTATTATATATACTACACTAACTGCACTATATACTCTGCACTGTATTATATATACTACACTAACTGCACTATATACTCTGAACTGTATTATATATACTACACTAACTGCACTATATACTCTGAACTGTATTATATATATACTACACTGACTGACTGCACACTACACTACCTGCCTAATCTCCATTCATTCACTATGTACGGCCGTCATGTAAGCTGCAGCCTTATATAGCGCGGGGCGTGGACTTGAGCTGCACCCTGCCTTTGGCCAATCATGGCTCTCACAGCACATCGCGCACCGGGCGAAAGCATGCAGTGCATTGTGGGACGCTCCGCTGTGTTGGAACTTGCCGCGAGCGCCCCATATGTTCATTTGTTCTACGGACTAAGGAACACCCGGTGTTCGGCTCGAACATTGGGACGATTCCTACTCAGCAGTCAGCATCTTCTTGTTGAACATCTCCTGATATTATTGTGTATTGCCATGTCTATTTAAGTGATTTTCATTTTCATATATACATTTATATTGCCAAAAGTATTGGGACGCCTGCCTTTACACGCACATCAACTTTAATGGCATCCCAGTCTTACTCCGTAGGGTTCAATATTGAGTTGGCCCACCCATTGCAGCTATTGGAGAGCTCATGCCCAACCTTTACTGAGAGGGCAAGCACGTGCTCCTCTTCACAGGAAGGTCAAAATAACATGTCAGACCGTGAATTTATACCATTGGGATGGACTTTTAGTCATGGTTGACAGAGCTTTTTGTATCGCAGGTCCCTCTGACAGAGGTCTAAGAAGGGCATAAGAATCGTTTTGCCCTTGTCTGCTCTGGTAGAGTTTTGATACACCTAATTATATGAAGTTGTAAATAGAAGAGAAAAGCAGAATGCAGTGGCCTCATAAAGCACGATCGACAATTTAATAAATAAAACTAGAAAATGTATATATCTACATACTGTATACACTATATCACCAAAAGTATTGGGACGCCTGCCTTTACACACACATGAATGGCATCCCAGCCTTAGTCCGTAGGGTTCAATATTGAGTTGGCCCACCCTTTGCAGCTAAAACAGCCTCAACTCTTCTGGGAAGGCCGTCCTCAAGGTTTAGGAGGGTGTCTATGTGAATGTTTGACTATTTTTCCAGAAGCGCATTTGTGAGGTCAGGCACTGATGTTGGACGAGAAGGCCTGGCTCGCAGTCTCCACTTGGGTTGAGTTGAGGACTCTGTGCAGGCCAGTCAAGTTCCTCCACCCCAAACTCGCTCATCCATGTCTTTATGGACCTTGATTTGTGCACTGGTACACATGTTTTTGGTAAAAAAAAATCCCAGTAAGCGTATATTGATTGGTTTGCACAAAAGTTATAGCGTCTACAAACAATGGGATGTATTCATTTATTTATTTATTTTTTACTAGCAATGCCCAGATCAGCGACTTATAGCAGGACTGCAACATTGCAGCGGACAGTCAAGACACTACCTGACACTTTTGACACTATCTGGGAACCAGTGACACTAATACAGTGAACAGTGCTAAAAATATGCACTGTCACTGTACTAATGACACTGGCAGGGAAGGGGTTAACATCAGGGGTGATCAAACGGTTAAATGCGTGCCTGACCAATGCTTTACTACTGTGGGGGAGGTGTTTGTACTAGGGGAAGGCATGGATCAGTGCCTCTGCTTAGCAGAGACACAGGATCCATGCCTTCTGTAGGGACAGAACGGCGATCTGCCTTGTTTACATAGGCAGACCGCCGTTCTGTCAGTGTACCAAAGCATCGGCGGGTGTCGGCGGACATTGAGTCTGTAGTACACGCTAATGCCTCGAGTGCCCCAAACCTGGTAGTGCAGGATCAGGTACTAGGTACGTGATCCTGCGCAGGAGAACCGCCTTGCCACCGTATCTACATTATGCGGTCGGCATGCGGTTAATGGATGAATCTGTGGACCGCACATTGGTTCCATTTTGGGTCCTCATGCCCTTTACAATTCAGGTAAGTATACATCTGGGAATGGATGGAGGGGTGGTGGTGTTTTGCTCCAAGGGTGTATTGTAAAAAGAGCTCTTTGGCCTTTGACTAGAAGACAAAATGGCTTCATGAAAATAACTGTTCAATACGACTCTTAAAAGGATCTCTTGGGGCTCTTTATCCCTCTTTTTTGCCATGTCTATGCTGACCTGGAGCACCCTTGACTTACCTGAATTGGATAGCCAGAGCCCTCGTCAATCTCCAGATCCTCCCACCGAAATCTTCTTGGAGTTGCCCAAACCCACATTGGCTTTTATGCAGGAGATGCTCAGGAGATGGCCTCATAGAAGTCCATCTCAAATGCGTAAGCATGGCCAGCCAGCACATTATATTGGAGAAATTATATACTGTTAGGTTTTCTTCTCATTTTTTTTATTCTGAGACTATGGTTGACCTGACCAGCCAAATTAGAAATGGCTTAATGAAAATAACTTTTCGATACGACTCTTAAAAGGATCTCTTGGGGCTTTTTATCCCTCTTTTTTGCCATGTCTATGCTGACCTGGAGCACCCTTGACTTACTTAAATTGGATAGCCAGAGCCCTCATCAATCTCCAGATCCTCCCACTGAAATCTTCTGGGAGTTGGCCAAACCCACATTGGCTTTTATGCAGGAGATGCTCAGGAGATGGCCTCATAGAAGTCCATCTCAAATGCCTAGGCATGGCCAGCCAGCACATTATATTGGAGAAATTACATGCGGTTAGGTTTTCTTCTCATTTGTTTTATTCGGAGACTATGGTTGACCCGACCAGCCAAATTAGACAACATATTCTTTGCTTGCAAAACTGTGGATTTTGGGCATTTGCATCTCGGAGCCCCGTGTCGAAAATAAAGCCGTGTGTTTAAAGAGTTTCGCAAAAAAAGATGTTTATGAGCAGATCCTTATAAATCAAAGCTTTAATTTACCTCCTGTGACCACTGTAGTAAACATCTGTGAAGCAGCGGGCGATGCTTTGCATTAGCAGTTGATGGTTGCTAAGTTAGCCGCGTTTCCAAGAAAGCTGTTTTTTCTTCCCGTCCTTTATCTATATCTTCCCCAACCATCTTTGCAATGCGGTAATAGGAAGAATTTTGTAGTATGTTCAAATTTCTGTGGCTGACAAAGAAAAAGCAATTTGTACACAACTGTTGTCTGGCACCTGCATGATGGAGGTCAGCGCTTGTAATAACAGAACTTGCCTAACTCAACAATGTCCCCGGTAATATGATGGACGATTCCAAAATAGAGATAGGAGGAAGTCATTTGTAGTTAAGTACAGCGCTATAAATAGACATGGGGCCATATGCTTATATCTTTACCACTCACCTGGGTGCAGAGAAATGCTGCCTGGTCCGGAGCCAGGAGGTCCCTTTCCAATAACTGTGGGGTCAAATACACTTGTGGCCGGATGATGTGATGAATACTACATATGGTATAGTTAGAAAACAAAAACTTCACCTCAGACGGCTCCTAGGATTACTGTGATGAAAGGGATTCACTTTCAGAGCAGCCTAAGATATAGTATTGGCATGCTTTAAAATGGTAAAAGGGACGAAGACCCCATCTAAAAAATACAAAGAACAATGTTGTTGTAGCAAAAATCATTTTTGTTTCAAAAAACGTAACATCTTCGCCTTCCTTCTTTCCGTCCTTCCTTCCTTCCTTCCTTCCTTCCTTCCTTCCTTCCTTCCTTCCTTCCTTCCTTCCTTCCTTCCTTCCTTCCTTCCATCCTTCCTTCCTTC
>JBBDGP010002012.1:1217500-1627500 GCA_037952835.1 Lithobates septentrionalis
CACCGATCTCATCCAATCACGGCTGATCACGATGTAAACAGGATGAGCCGTTTATCGGCTTTTCCTCACTCGCGTCTGACAGAGGCGAGTAGAGGAGAGCCAATCGGTGGCTCTCCTGACAGGGGGGTCTGCGCTGATTGTTTATCAGCCCCCCCCCCCCCCAGGAATGCCCACAGTGGACTACCAGGGATGCCCACAACAGATGGATGACCAGGGATCCCACCCTAGACTGCCAGGGATGCCAGTAAGTGCCCAAATAATGATAATCAGTGCCCACACATCTTGCCAGTCAGTGTCAGTCAGTCAGTGCCTGACAGATGTCTCCTCATCAGTGATGCCCGGCAGTGCCATCTATCAGTGTCCATCAGTGCCATCTATCAATGCCCATCCATGCCCATCAGTGCCCACCAATCAGTGCCCACCCGTGCCACCTATCAGTGTCCATCAGTGCCACCCATCAGTGTCTATCAGTGCCACCTATCCGTGTCCATCAGTGCCCACCAATCAGTGCCCACCCGTGCCACCTATCAGTGCCACCCATAAGTACCCATCAGCGCCGCCTATCAGTGCCCATCATTGTCACCTATCAGTGTCCATCAGTGCCGCCTATCAGTGCCTATCAGTGCCGCCTATCAATACCCATCAGTGCTGCATACCAGTGCCACCTATCATTGCCCATCAGTGCCACTTATTAGTGCCCATCAGTGCCACCTATCAGTGCCCATCAGTGCCACCTATTATTGCCCATCATCAGTGCCCATCAGTGCCACCTCATCAGTGCCAACTCATTGTTGCCA
Organism: Lithobates septentrionalis; assembly: GCA_037952835.1. NCBI lineage: Eukaryota > Metazoa > Chordata > Amphibia > Anura > Ranidae > Lithobates > Lithobates septentrionalis. The sequence continues at coordinate 1,218,298 of JBBDGP010002012.1, forward strand.
CCTCATCAGTGCCAACTCATTGTTGCCACCTCATCAGTGCCAACTCATTGGTGCCACCTCATCAGTGCCAACTCATTGTTGCCACCTCATCAGTGCCAACTCATTGTTGCCACCTCATCAGTGCCAACTCATTGGTGCCACCTCATCAGTGCCAACTCATTGTTGCCACCTCATCAGTGCCAACTCATTGGTGCCACCTCATCAGTGCCAACTCATTGTTGCCACCTCATCAGTGCCAACTCATTGGTGCCACCTCATCAGTGCCCATTAGTGCAGCCTCATCAGTGCCCATCAGTGAAGGAGAAAACGTATTTATTTACAGAATTTTATAACAGAAACAAAGAAAAACTATTATTTTTTTCAAAATTTTCGGTCTTTTTTGTTGCACAAAAAAATAAAAATGCCAGCAGTGATCAAATACCACCAAAAGAAAGCTCTATTTGTAGGAACAAAATTATAAAAAATTTGTTTGAGTACAGTGTAGCATGACCGCGCAATTGTCATTCAAAGTGTGACATCGTTGAAAGCTAACAATTGGCTTGCGCAGGAAGGGACAAAAGTGCCCGGTATTGAAGGGGTTGAAGAAATTAATAATATATATATATATTATTTGGCAATTTTACACCCAAAACATTTACTTGTGCGGTCATGTGACAGACTGGGTCCTTATTCTCTGTTCCTCTACTTTGCAACAAAGTTCTTAGTAGTGTGTAGACAGGTGCAGTCTATTTTCTCCACTGATGGTGGCGCTCATCCTCAGTGGTAATACAGATGAGGAGGAAGTCAAGAGAGGAACCTAGTTCCTCTATAGTTTTCTCAGTCACAGAGAGGCAGCTATCTGATTAGATACAAGTAAAAACAATTTGCAAGCTGCTATGTTCAAACTGTGCCAAATAAATTGTGACTTTAGTGGCCATCTTGGGTCAATCATTGTCTATTTAAAACCCTGGCTCCTGGATTGAGGAGGAAGTCGAGAGGAACCTAGTTCCTCTATAATTTCCTCAGTCACCAAGAGGCAGCTATCTGATTAGATACAAATAAAAGCCATTTGCGAGCTGCTATGTTCAAACTGCGTCAAATAAATTGTGACTTTGGTGGCCATCTTGGGTCAAGCAGAGTCTATTTATATCCTGGCTCCTGGATTTGGTGTGCAATTTTTTTGCAAGTGGCTAGTGTAGGGACAGGATACCCATCTGTCAAGGGCAGTACTTATCATCAGGGAAAAGTTGCAGAGGAGTAAGGAAGGTGCAGGGACACGCCATCCGGTTTCCAACTGTCAATAAATTTGCAAACAGTTTGTAAAATCTGTAACTTTTTGCATCTGTCTGTGAATTTCCCATTATGGACATGCAGACTGCCATGGACAGATGCAAAAATTGCAGATTTTGCAAACTGTTTGTAAATTTACTGACAGTTGGCAACCCTGCATGCCAACCTTCCTGGAAGCCTCCCCATTTGGGTGCGGAACGGCCAAGCTGCACGTCGCTCCTTTTTGGCAAATGTTGTCGGCATTTATGGGTCTTCAGATCACTGTCACCTCGGTGTTACTTTCTGTAAGTGGCTCCGGTCTGGTTGAATCCTTGCCTGTTTGTGTTGTGCCAAACCTTCTACCATATACATTTTTTTTTCATTGATCTTGGACTCTATGTGCTCACTGCCCACCACACCACACTGCACCACACTGCCCACCGCACCACACTGCACCACACTGCCCACGGCACCACACTCCCCACCACACCACACTGCACCACACTGCCCACGGCACCACACTCCCCACCACACCACACTGCCCACGGCACCACACTGCACCACACTGCCCACCACACCACACTGCATCAAACTGCCCACCACACCACACTGCATCACACTGCCCACCGCACCGCACTCCCCACCACACCACACTGCACCACACTGCCCACGGCACCACACTGCACCACACTGCCCACCACACCACACTGCATCACACTGCCCACCACACCACACTGCATCACACTGCCCACCGCACCACACTGCCCACCGCCCCACACTGCCCACCGCACAACACTGCTCCACACTGTGAGATAAAAAGGTGCGCCAATCTAAGTGCAGTATCCAAAAAACTTTATTAATTGTATAAAAAAGAACAGCCAAATGGCTACTCACAATAGGTCAGTGGGGATAAGGCATGTAGTACATAAAGATGGCCCATAGGCAAAACCTCAGCAACTCTCAGTGCGGGGTCCCAAGGTGGTGTGAGACGCTGTGGGTGATGTAGACAAGCAGTCCGTGGTGTGTAGTCTTCTGCTGGTGGGGGCTTTGGTATGGGGGGAGAGGAGTACCCACGGTGTCAGCAAGGTCGGACCGGCGTCTCCTCAGGACCGGAAAACAGAAGTCGGAGCGAGGTGAAACCAGCCTGGAACGCACCATACACTGGAGAGGGAGTTGGGCTGTTTCTATATGAGGGATTTATATAGTGTCCTAAGACTATAATGGTCCTGCTTTCCTCTGTGGACCTCAGTTGAGCAGGCTCAACGGGATCTTTCTTCTGCCTGGGCTGGCAATGAAGACCTATCCGAAGAAGAGGATCTTCTACTCTATAGGGAGCTGCCGCTGGTGCTCAGTATCAATTTTATTTTGAACTTTGTATTTGGGACTTCAGCTCTGCAGCGTATATAATAGACATTTTCTTTTTCATATACGCTAACATTACGGTTTTATACCGTTCTCCTGGACATTATCATCATTTTTTTACATATTTTATTCTGTTTGGTCTTTTCATGTGTGGCTGGTTTTTGCGCCATTTCTCCCTTGTTGACACTGCACCACACTGCCCACCGCACCACACTGCACCACACTGCCCACCGCACCACACTGCCCACCGCACCACACTGCACCACACTGCCCACCGCACCACACTGCCCACCGCACCACACTGCACCTACCCACAAGTAAACCCTTTGCTTCCTGGTTTCCCATAGTTAGGCTTTCAAAGCAGGAGAGATCATATTTGAAAGTTTTTTGAAAAACCCAGAAGGAGGGACACGCCTTCTTCCTCTGTCCTGCAGCGACGGCTCTGGCAGGTATAGTCAATTATATCGAGATTTCAAGCAAGCAGCAACCATCGATGGGTTCTATTTCTTGCTTTAACCCCTTTTACATCATACATCATCCAGAGCCAGCACATTAAATAAGCTGTGACACCCCGAGCTGGTAGGTGGGGTAGGCGGGGATCCCTATCTTGCCACACTGTGATTGGTCAACAGTGCTAATGCCGTCAGAAGCCATGCCTACTGGCTCCCGATTGTTAGTAGTTAACTATGAGCTGACAGTTCGATGACTCTACGAAGGAAAGAACCCCAGAACAAGACAGCAAAGCATATATGTGGCTGAATGTTAAGGCCCACCTTCCCTGCTGTCCCGTATGTAGCGGTGCAGTTGCCACTAGTAACAAACATCCACCATATCACCCCGCTGCCAGACTCCCATATATCACTTCAGAGACAATGATCAATTATTTGCTTTGTTTAGTTTAGGGAAAGGGGTCTATGGGATGCCCATAGAGCAGATCACTTTGCCATCATATTTAGAGATTGTATAGATTAGTATATACCCTGTTTCCCCGAAAATAAGACCTAGCGTGAGTGTCGGTAATGGCTGCAATATAAGCCCTACCCCCCAAATAAGCCCTACCCTGTTTCCCCGAAAATAAGCCCTACCCTGAAAATAAGACCTACAAGGACTTTAAATAGGGCTTATTTGGGGAGTAGGGCTTATATTGCAGCCATCGCCGACACTCACGCTAGGTCTTATTTTCGGGGAAACAGGGTAGTTTGAGCCTGAAGGAATGGTACGCATGTTTAACAGCTACAGTTCTCTTCCTGCATCACCATGCAGACTTTTGCTTCTCCTCTGTGTAACTCCTGCAGACTATTGCTCCCAGGAATTCCTCATTAGTTACCGACTTACCGTGTAAAGAATAAGGACTTCACCAAGACTGTGTAAGGGTGAAGTTCCCAGAAATCCTCTCCTCCTGCACAAACTGCAGGTAACCTGAATGACCGGTGGGGAGGGGGAGGCTTTGAGTGCATTGTTTGCCCCCCTTAAATACACCACCTGCCGCCACTGCTCCTGATATCCCCCCCTACAAACAGGGCTGTTAAAATAATGAAATTGTAACAAAACAAAAAATGGTGGCTCATTCACCCAGGTACTCTGGCAGCGTGAACGAGTGGTTTAATCACGTGGCTGGTGTCACCTGCGAAGACTCGTACACACGATCGGACTCATCGGACTTTCCGACGGGAATTGTGTGATGACAGGCTGTAGGTGTAAAATCCGACCGTTTGTACACTTCATCGGACAATTGTTGTCTTTTCTCCCGCGGACAAATGTTGGATGGCAGGTTTTACCGTTTTCCGCGGACAAATGTCTGTTGTCGGATTTTCCGATTGTGTGTACACAAGTCCGTCGGACAAAAGTCCAAAGTACAAACACGCATGCTCGGAAGCAAGGACGAGCCGGAAGCGGTCGGTCTTGTAAACTAGCGTTCGTAAAGGAGAATTAACATTCGTGACGCGGCAAATTAAGAAATCTAGAAATGCAGCGCACAATTCTCTTCTTCTTTAATGGGATAATAATGAAGCTGCTTTGCCGATGATACTGGTGGAGTTATTGAAAACTAATTTTCAAAGGCTTTTTTTTTTTCTAGTGATATCAAGAATAATATTATTATGTTTTTTTATTTTTTTTATTTGGGCAAGTTACCACAACACCATTATCCCGTAGTTTTTAAGATCAAAGATACAACTATGTTGGTGTCCCTTGTCAATTTTACATTGTATTTTTTAAATGTAACTGCCGACTCCCAAACTGTCATTTGAAGTAAGACACACAGCCAAGTATTATTCTACACAATTTTTTTATTGTGCATTAAAAAAAAGAAAGCAAAAATAAAATTAGACATGATATCTGCCAATAGAACTTAACCAAAAAGTGCATTCTATGCATCCAAAAATATAGAAAATATAACAAATCAAATCATTATTATTCAACCAAAAAATAAAATAAAAGCCTCATGCATGTGTCCTTCTTCTTAATATAAGGGGGTCAGCAATGCCAAGAGTTGGTGAAAGCAGGGGTCCGTCATCCGGAGATAATTCCGAAAATCATCCGGATTATTCTCCTGGAGCTCCCGCAGCAAAGGCATATGACATAATTGGTCACGATAAATAAAGCAAACAATTTTTAAATAACACGTTATCTCCGATTCTGCAACATGTCTGCTTGACGAATGGCCATTCCGAAACGAACTGAAAAGTGCGAAATGAAAAGGGCGAATCAACACTCACCAAACTTCTACTAACACGAAATTAGCAGAAGGAGCACAAAGGGTGGTGCTAAAGAGCTGAAAAACCACGTAGTACGTCATTACATTCGTAATTGTTGGCCGACAATTCCTTGCTTGACGAACGACTGTCCACAAGGTTTAGGAGTGTGTCTATGGGAATATTTGACCAATCTTCCAGAAGCCCATTTGTGAGGTCAGGCACTGATGTTGGACAAGAACGCCTGGCTCGCAGTCTCTGCTCTAATTCATCCCAAAGGTGTTCTATCAGGTTGTGCAGGCCAGTCAAGTTCCTCCACCCCAAACTCGGTCATCCGTGTCTTTATGGACCTTGCTTTGTGCACTGGTGCGCAGCAGTGTTGCCAACCTACCAGGTTGAAATTTACTGGCACGACACCCCAAATTTCCCAAGTTTTTTGCTGGCATATCCAAAAGTTAGAAAATTACAGTTTTTTAAGTGCAAATTTTAGTATTTAGGCTACAAACAAGTACAATATGCAATTAGCAATGTGATTTAAGGTAGATATTAGGGCAACATTTATTTTCGGTATAATAAGTGAGTAGCTCAGGGACAGGACTCAGGAGGGCAAGAAATTAGAATAGGAAGGCACACACACAGGAAGTGTGACTCTCACAGTGACACTGACAGAAGTGTGCAGCAGCACATATGATGCTGATTTCTCACCGGCATGACATGTCCCCCTCCCGAGTCACAGTGACAGTCTCTCTCCAAGCCAGGTGGTCCCTTCAGTCCACTACAGTCTAAACAGCACTGACAATCCCGCTCCCGACCTGCCCTGCTCCTGTCCTGCAGACCCGCACACGAGGCTCTGGCTGCTCTGCTTGACTCCCTTGCACCTTGACATCATACGTCACGCTCGGGCACCGCCTCCACCAGAGCTACCCGAACACACTGTAGCAGGCACTCGGATGGTCTCGGCCGGCTCTGAACCAAGCTAAACATCACAGCCATATTTTTTACTGGCTACCTTTTCCTTTTACTGGCATTTACTGGCAGGAGAAAATTGCCCGTTTTTTACTGGCTGCCAGTAAAAATACTGACGGTTGGCAACACTGGTGCGCAGTCATGTTGGAACAGGAAGGGGCCGTCCCCAAACTGTTCCTACAAAGTTGGGAGCATGAAATTGTCCAAAATGTCTTGGTATGCTGACGCCTTAGGAATTCCCTTCAATGGAACTAAGGGGCCAAGCTCAACCCCTAAAAGACACATCCACACCATAATCCCCATTGGAGAAGATTTGGAGAAGAGTTTTGCAGAAGAGTAGCCTCAACCCACGTGGTGACTGCAAGCCAGGCCTTCTCAACATCAGTGCCTGACCTCACAAATGCGCTTCTGGAAGAATGGTCAAACATTCCCATAGACACCCTCCTAAACCTTGTGGACGGCCTTCCCAGAAGAGTTGAAGCTGTTATAGCTGCAAAGGGTGGGCCAACTCAATATTGAACCCTACCGACTAAGACTGGGATGCCATTAAAGTTCATGTGCCTGTAAAGGCAGGCGTCCCAATACTTATGGTAATATAGTGTAGCTTAGAGGTACTTGAATGTGACCACATGTTACATGTGCTTTCAGAAATCCCTTTCACTCTTCCAAACAAGCACCGTGTTCGGTAATAGTCATCTGCTTGTCTAAAAACAACATGAATCTAAAATTTTACAGTACCTGCCGGGGATGATCAGTGTCATCTATTTAATCCCTTATGTGAGCCTTTGGGCATTACACACCACGCATTAGACATTTTATGTAATGTTACATAAAAACGAACTTCATGTTACTGGACCTGAGAAATAAAGACCTATTTTTTTTTTTTTCGCAATGCTTTTATACATCCAGCTGACGCAGTTTGAAACCTATGTACTAAATGTAATTCTCAGAAGCTATGCATGAGTGAATGAGAGGTCAGAAGAGGGATGTCAACCATAAAATGTAAACTGTCATTTGCAGCACATAAGTTTGTCCATTAAAGCTGTGATGTACACCCACACATTACGTTCGTTCGCTATACGTTGTTCCTCTAACACAGTCAGGGATAAGTCCTGCGGGGCAATTCAGATGAGTGTTTTTCAACGTGAAGGCAGATAAAAGAAAAAGCCGATGATTGTTTATAAAAATAGATGTCAAGCGAGAATCGCCATTTAATATGTTTCACTCTGGAGGTGTCTGATATTATTCAAGGGATAAAGATGTATTGATGGTGGAGATACATGAAAAGCGAAGCCAGATTGAGTGGTGTCTATGGAGACTGCGGGATTAAAAGTGTCTACTGATATATATATTAAATAAATAAAAAAAAAAAAATATATATATATATATATATATATACACAGTATATATATACACACAGTATACAGTCAGGTCCATAAATATTGGGACATTGACACAATTCTAATCTTTTTGGCTCTATACACCACCACAATGGATTTGAAATGAAATGAACAAGATGTGCTTTAACTGCAGACTTTCAGCTTTAATTTGAGGGTATTTACATCCAAATCAGGTGAACGGTGTAGGAATTACAACAGTTTGTATATGTGCCTCTCACTTTTTAAGGGACCACAAGTAATGGAAAGATTAACAATCATCCATCAAACTTTCACTTTTTAATACTTGGTTGCAAATCCTTTGCAGTCAATTAGAGCCTGAAGTCTGGAACGCATAGACATCACCAGACGCTGGGTTTCATCCCTGGTGATGCTCTGCCAGGCCTCTACTGCAACTGTCTTCAGTTCCTGCTTGTTCTTGGGGCATTTTCCCTTCACTTTTGTCTTCAGCAAGTGAAATGCATGCTCAATCAGATTCAGGTCAGGTGATTGACTTGGCCATTGCATAACATTCCACTTCTTTCCCTTAAAAAACTCTTTGGTTGCTTTCGCAGTATGCTTCGGGTCATTGTCCATCTGCACTGTGAAGTGCCGTCCAATGAGTTCTGAAGCATTTTGCTGAATATGAGCAGATAATATTGCCCGAAACACTTCAGAATTCATCCTGCTGCTTTTGTCAGCAGTCACATCATCAATAAATACAAGAGAACCAGTTCCATTGGCAGCCATACATGCCCACGCCATGACACTACCACCACCATGCTTCACTGATGAGGTGGTATGCTTTGGATCATGAGCAGTTCCTTTCCTTCTCCATACTCTTCTCTTCCCATCACTCTGGTACAAGTTGATCTTGGTCTCATCTGTCCATAGGATGTTGTTCCAGAACTGTGAAGGCTTTTTTAGATGTTGTTTGGCAAACTCTAATCGGGCCTTCCTGTTTTTGAGGCTCACCAATGGTTTACATCTTGTGGTGAACCCTCTGTATTCACTCTGGTGAAGTCTTCTCTTGATTGTTGACTTTGACACACATACACCTACCTCCTGGAGAGTGTTCTTCATCTGGCCAACTGTTGTGAAGGGTGTTTTCTTCACCAGGGAAATAATTCTTCGGTCACCCACCGCAGTTGTTTTCCGTGGTCTTCCGGGTCTTTTGGTGTTGCTGAGCTCACCGGTGCGTTCTTTCTTTTTAAGGATGTTCCAAACAGTTGATTTGGCCACACCTAATGTTTTTGCTATCTCTCTGATGGGTTTGTTTTGTTTTTTCAGCCTAATGATGGCTTGCTTCACTGATAGTGACAGCTCTTTGGATCTCATATTGAGAGTTGACAGCAACAGATTCCAAATGCAAATAGCACACTTGAAATGAACTCTGGACCTTTTATCTGCTCCTTGTAAATGGGATAATGAGGGAATAACACACACCTGGCCATGGAACAGCTGAGCAGCCAATTGACCCATTACTTTTGGTCCCTTAAAAAGTGGGAGGCATATATACAAACTGTTGTAATTCCTACACCGTTCACCTGATTTGGATGTAAATACCCTCAAATTAAAGCTGAAAGTCTGCAGTTAAAGCACATCTTGTTCATTTCATTTCAAATCCATTGTGGTGGTGTATAGAGCCAAAAAGATTAGAATTGTGTCGATGTCCCAATATTTATGGACCTAACTGTATACAGTAAAACACAAAATGCAAGGGAATTGTAGCATAACACAAAACAGCATCAACCAATATAAAAAAATATATATAAATATATATATATATATATATATATATATATATATATATATATATATATATATATATATATTATAGAGGAGTCCAGGGATTGCTGCACTTGTAATTTACAGAATTCATCCCCCTTGAAATTTTGTCATGTTACAACCAAAAACATAAATGTATTTTATTTTGATTTTAAGTGATAGGCCAACACAAAGTGGCTCATAATTGTGAAGTGGAAGGAAAATGATATTTTTTTTTACAAATAAGTGTCTGAAAAGTGTGGGGGGCATTTGTATTCAGCCCCCCTTTGCTCTGATACCCCTAACTAAAATCTAGTGGGGCCAATTGCCTTCAGAAGTCACCTAATTATTAAATAGAGTCCACCTGTGTGTAATTTAATCACTGTATAAATACAGCTGTTCTGTGAAGCCCTCAGGTTTGTTAGAGAACCTTAGTGAACAAACAGCATCACGAAGGCCAAGCAACACACCAGACAGGTCAGGGATAAAGTTGTGGAGACGTTTAAAGCAGGGTTAGGTTAGAAAAATAATATCCCAAGCTTTGAACATCTCACGGAGCTCTGTTCAATCCATCATACGAAAATGGAAAGAGTATGGCACAACTGCAAACCTACCAAGACATGGCCGTCCACCTAAACTGACCGGCCGGGCAAGGAGAGCATTCATGAGAGAAGCAGCCAAGTTGTCAAGTCCTGCTGGAAAATGAAATCAGCATCTCCATAAATCTGGTCAGCAGAGGGAACCATGAAGTGCTCTGGAATTTCCAGCTAGAGGGCTGCGCTGACTTTGAACTTGATAAAACACAGTGGGCCAACACCAGCAGATGACACGGCTCCCTAAATCATCACGGACTTGGGAAAATGTTGCATTTCATTTGGAGATGAAGGTCGCAGAGTCTGGAGGAGGAGTGGAGAGGCACAGAATCCAAGTTGCATGAGATCCAGTGTGAAGTTTCCGTAGTCAGTGATGATTTGGGGAGCCGTGTCATCTTCTGGTGTTGGTCCTCTGTGTTTTTATCAAGCCCAAAGTCAGCGCAGCCCTCTTCCAGGAAATTCTAGAGCTCTTCATGCTTCCCTCTGCTGACCAGCTTTATGGAGATGCTGATTTCTTTTTCCAGCAGGACTTGGCATCTGCCCACACTGCCAAAACTGCCAATACCTGGTTTAATGATCATGGTAACGCTGTGCTTGACTGGCCAGCAAACTCCCCTGACCGAAACCCCATAGAGAATCTGTGGGGTATTGTCAAGAGGAAGATGAGAGACATCAGACTCAACAATGCAGATGAGCTGAAGGCCGCTATCAAAGCAACCTGGGCTTCCATAACACCTCAGCAGTGCCTCAGGCTGATCACCTCCATGCCACGCGGCATTGATGCCGTAATTCCTGCCCCGACCAAGTATTGACTACATACTATACTGTACATGGACAGACTTTTCAGTAAGCCAACATTACTCTATTAAAAATCCTTTTTATTTTAATTGGTCTTATGTAATGTTCAAATTTTCGGAGATACTGAATTTTGGGTTTTCACTAGCTGTAAGCCATAATCATCGAAATTAAAAGAAAGAAATGCTTGAAATATATCACTCCGTGTGTAACGCATCTATATAAAATATATGAGTTTCACTTTTTGAATTAATCTACTGAAATAAATTAACTTCTTGATGATATTCACATTTATGAGATGCACCTGTATATATATATATATATATATACACCGTATTTATCGGCGTATAACACGCACTTTTTCCCCTTAAAATCAGGGGAAAATCGCGGGTGCGTGTTATACGCCGATCCCCTGCGATCTGGAGCTGCCAGATCTTCAAAATAGCCAACCGCGATTTGAAAATGGCGCCGCCGGCGCCGAAATACACACAGCCGGTCCTCGGCTCTTCTCGGCCACTTTCGGCTTCACTGGAGTGCCACCCGAACCTAGCCGAGTGTACTCGGCTAGGTTCGGATAGCTCCACTCATAGTCACGCCCATCCCGAGTGGAGCCGAAAGTGAACGAGAGCCGCCGAGAAGAGCCGAGGACCGGCTCTGTGTATTTCGGCGCCGGCGGCACCATTTTCAAATCGCAGTCGGCGATGTTGAAGCCCAGGATGGCAGGGGTCCGGGATCACAGGATCGAAGGCTGCACTGGGGAAGGCTGCACTGGGGAAGGCTGCACTGGGGAAAGGCTGCACTGGGGAAAGGCTGCACTGGGGAAAGGCTGCACTGGGGAAGGCTGCACTGGGGAAAGGCTGCACTGGAGAAAGGCTGCACTGGGGAAAGGCTGCACTGGGGAAGGCTGCACTGGGGAAAGGCTGCACTGGGGAAAGGCTGCACTGGGGAAGGCTACACTGACAAGGCTGCACTGGGGAAAGGCTGCACTGACAAGGCTGCACTGGGGAAGGCTGCACTGGGGAAAGGCTGCACTGGGGAAGGCTGCACTGACAAGGCTGCACTGGGGAAGGCTGCACTGACAAGGCTGCACTGACAAGGCTGCACTGGGGAAGGCTGCACTGACAAGGCTGCACTGGGGAAGGCTGCACTGACATGGCTGCACTGGGGAAGGCTGCACTGACATGGCTGCACTGGGGAAGGCTGCACTGACAAGGCTGCACTGGGGAAGGCTGCACTGACATGGCTGCACTGGGGAAGGCTGCACTGACATGGCTGCACTGACATGGCTGCACTGACAAGGCTGCACTGACAAGGCTGCACTGACATGGCTGCACTGGGGCAAGGCTGCACTGAGAAGGCTGCAATGATGGGCATTTAAATGTAATTTTTTTTTCCTTCAACTTCCCTCCTAAAAGTTTTTTTTTCCTCAAAATTCCCTCCTAAATTGGGGTGCGTGTTATACGCCGATAAATACGGTATATATACCTGCACTGGGGAAGGCTGCACTGGGGAAAGGCTGCACTGGGGAAAGGCTGCACTGGGGAAAGGCTGCACTGGGGAAGGCTGCACTGGGGAAAGGCTGCACTGGAGAAAGGCTGCACTGGGGAAAGGCTGCACTGGGGAAAGGCTGCACTGGGGAAGGCTACACTGACAAGGCTGCACTGGGGAAAGGCTGCACTGACAAGGCTGCACTGGGGAAGGCTGCACTGGGGAAAGGCTGCACTGGGGAAAGGCTGCACTGGGGAAGGCTACACTGACAAGGCTGCACTGGGGAAAGGCTGCACTGACAAGGCTGCACTGGGGAAGGCTGCACTGGGGAAAGGCTGCACTGGGGAAGGCTGCACTGACAAGGCTGCACTGGGGAAGGCTGCACTGACAAGGCTGCACTGACAAGGCTGCACTGGGGAAGGCTGCACTGACAAGGCTGCACTGGGGAAGGCTGCACTGACATGGCTGCACTGGGGAAGGCTGCACTGACATGGCTGCACTGGGGAAGGCTGCACTGACAAGGCTGCACTGGGGAAGGCTGCACTGACATGGCTGCACTGGGGAAGGCTGCACTGACATGGCTGCACTGACATGGCTGCACTGACAAGGCTGCACTGACAAGGCTGCACTGACATGGCTGCACTGGGGCAAGGCTGCACTGAGAAGGCTGCAATGATGGGCATTTAAATGTAATTTTTTTTTCCTTCAACTTCCCTCCTAAAAGTTTTTTTTTCCTCAAAATTCCCTCCTAAATTGGGGTGCGTGTTATACGCCGATAAATACGGTATATATATATATATATATATATATATATATATATATATATATATATATATATATATATATATATATGTATATATATATATATATATATATATAGATATATATATATATATAGATATATATCATCCTTCATCCTTGATGTATATTGTGACATTTCAGGAATTTATTTAAACATTACTGTTGGGCATCAGCATGATCACTGCATTCACAATGCACATACAGTTATCCGAACCATCATCAACATACAACAATCACATACTTCAACAGTCCATACCGTTAGTTCTCTGTATACTTAGTATACGGGGCGACTATCAATAACGGTCACAAGTATGGGAACCATCTGGTATGCGTACGGTTGATGCCGTGAATAAATATGTATTGTAATGCCGAGGCTTTTAAAGAATAAAAGGTTAAAACTTGATCTTACCGCTTAATATTGCACGGGTGACAATAAAAGCAAACTGGTTTCCATGGAGGGTACTGTTTGACCTTTAATAGACAAATATCATCCGTAATATCAGGAATAAAAAAAAAAATAATAATCATAAAAAAAAAAAAACATAAAAAATATGCGGTTTTATTTCCATAGTAATCTTGTTTTTCGTTCGGTTTGGAGTTCAGTGCTATAAAACACAAAACAAATTTTGGTTTCTAAGAAACAGCGGTGAGGATTATCAACTCATTCATAATATATAGACCCTCTACAGGCTGCAAAGAGAAAAGGGGATAAAAAAAAATAAAAAAAATATATATATACATTTTCAGGCAAGTTTATGGGCAATATTTTTTATTACATTACAGATGTACAAGAAGTCTGGTTGGCCGTATTCAATTATTAAAGGAAGCGAGATCTGATGCTATAGGTATTCTTTATAGCATGCATTTTATTTTAAATCAGTTGCACAATTTATTGGGCTGGGAGTGGGGGGGTTCTCTGGTCCTTCAAGGGACCTAAATCACTGGAATGTAAACTGTGTAAAAAAAATATATATATATTTATATATATATATATATATATATCTATAGATATATATATCTATAGATATATATATCTATAGATATATATATCTATATATATATATATATAGATATATATATATATATATATATATATATATATATATATATATATATATATATATATATATAAAAATATGGCTTTTATGTTGTAGTTCCCATTTAGGGACGACATGGAAAAGCTTTTACCTTCTTATTCATATAGGGTCCTGGGGGCTGTAAAGTAAATGTGCTGCAACCTAATTTCGTATGTTCAGATACATAGTCTAAGGGAAAGAGGTATAATACATGCACAATAAAGGTAGATGTTTCACTTTATTAGCCATTTGCATTTGCTTTATGTTCTCCTTTAAAAGGGTCAGTCAACCCCAAAGCAGTATTTAGGTAGTAACAGTAGATGATAGATAATGAATTCACAAAATTGAATTTCCTGGTCTACCGTGACCTTTTTTCTTTCTTTTTTTTTTTTACAGAACAGTGCAGTGCTTGTTGAGGCCCTGTGAACAAAAAAGGTGAAGCGTGCAGAATAGGACCAATCTCTGAAGAGGAAGGTGACTTGTCAATGTGCAATCCAGCCCACATATGTGGATGGGAGGATTAGCATTTTTTGTAATAGTATATAAGTCTGGCCACAGACACCATATCTCTAGCTCTGATGAAGAGGGGTTACCCCATGAAACCTGTCAGCCATAATGGACCTCACTGGTTTCTTCCCATGCTGGGGAGCAAGTGCTACAAATTTGGTGCCTGTGGCTTTGAATACATCCATTGGCAAACGTTTTGAGAATGACACAAACATTGATTTGCACAAAGTCTGCTGCCTCAGATTTTATGATGACAATTTGCATATACTTCAGAATATATAATATATATATATATATATATATATATATATATATATATATATATATATATATATATATATATATATATATATATATATATATACAGTATATATATATATATATATATATATATATATATATATATATACACACACACACACACAGAAAGCTGTGTCTTTAGTTTAATCTGGATTGTGTGGTTCTGGATCGGAACCTTCAATCTTGTGTCCAGAGTTTACCAGATGTCTGCAGCCTGAGTACACAGGTGTGCAGGGTCATTGTATACTCAAGCCTGAGGATAGCTCAGAGCTCCCAATTTGGAGACAGCTCCCAGTTTGGGAGACAAGAGGTCTCACCCAGGGGTCAGAAGAGCCCCAACCAGGAGTCAAGAGACAGGAGGTCTCACTGAGGGGTCAGAGAAGCCCCAGTCAGGAGTCAAGAGACAGGAGGTCTCACCGAGGGGTCAGAGGAGCCCCAGTCAGGAGTTAAGAGACAGGAGGTCTCACCCAGGGGTCAGAGGAGCCCCAGTCAGGAGTTAAGACACATGAGGTCTCACTGAGGGGTCGGAGAAGCCCCAGTCAGGATTTAAGAGACAGGAGGTCTCACTGAGGGTTGAGGGGAGCCTCAACCAGAAGTCAAGAGACAGGAGGTCTCACTGAGGGGTCAGGGGAGCCCCAACCAAAAATCAAAAGACAGGAGGTCTCACCCAGGGGTCAGAGGAACCCCAGCCAGGAGTCAAGAGACAGAAGGTCTCACTAAGGGGTCAGAGGAGCCCCAACCAGGAGTCAAGAGACAGGAGGTCTCACCCAGGGTTCACAGGAGCCCTAGTCAGGAGTCAAGAGACAGGGAGTCTCACTGAGTGGTCAGAGGAGCGCCAACCAGGAGTCAAGAGACAGGAGGTCTCACCCAGGGGGTCGGTCGGAGTTGCCCCAGCCAGGAGTCAAGAGACAAAAGGTCTCTCCACAGGGGTCAGAAGAGTCCCAGCCAGGAGTCAAGAGACAGGAGGTCTCACTGAGGGGTCAAAGGAGCCATAGCCAGGAGTCAATAGACAGAAGGTCTTACCCAGGGGTTTAGAGGTGCCTCAGCCAGCAGCCAGGAGATAGGAGGTCTCATTCTAGGAGTCAGGTAGGCTCCTATCAGGGTGTCAGTAGAACCCCTATCCAGGAGCCAGGATTGGGCTGTGCAGCAGGGCGAAGCAACTAAAGGCTGAGTGAGCTAAGAAAACCAGGAGAGCTGGGCATCACATTCAGAGGGACTGGTTAGAAGAACAGCAGTGCTGCCAACAAGGGAGCCAGGTGGCTTGGCATTTTCATTTGAATGTTCATATTGATGTGAAAGAACCCCCTGATTGGGCAACTGATGTCTATGTGGACTTCCCATTTTATTTAATGAAAGTATTCTGCCATGCCCTAAAATATAGTTTGAACTGGGGAAACTCATTGAAAAAGCACCTACTATCAGAATATAATCAACCCAATACCTTTATATATATATAATTCCTTCTTACATAGTTGCATAGTTGGTCTGGTTGAAAAAAGAGTCCATCTAGTTAACTAATAAAAGGGGAAACTTTTTTTTTTTTTTTACAATCCTATACCCTTTCTTGATCCCGCAAGAAGCAATCAGATATTCCCTGGATGAACTTTACCTATAAATGTTAGTATCCTGTATATTATGTTATTATTATTTTTACACCGTGAAAAAATAATGCATCTAAAGCAGCCAAAACATCTAATGCCAAAAACTGTATCACACTCAGAGAATTGAGAGACTATTGAAGACCTTCAAAAATACAAAGTTCAAATTCAAAAATATTTTTGTTATTACATTTTTATTGTATTTTTATTTTTCATACGGTGGCATCTAAAGCAGCCAAACATCTAATCCAGGGACTATTGAAGACCTTCAAAAGCACAAAGTTCAAATCCAGGAATTTATTTTATCTTTAATTTATTTTTTGCTATTATTCTTCTTCACAGAGTGGCATCTAAAGCAGCCAAATATCTAATGCTAACAATGCTAAAATATCAAAATCAAGAGGCTATTGAAGACCTTTAAAATAGGTGAGAGGATGCAGCAGGGGCTGACCTGAATAAGACATCTAATGCCGCGTAGACACGAGCGGACTTTCCGTCAGAGTAGACTCTGACGGACTTTCTGACGGAGTTCCCGCGGAGTTACGCTGAAACGGACTTGCCTACACACGATCACACCAAAGTCCGATCGTTTAGAACGTGATGACGTACAACGGGACTGGAAAAAGGAAGTTCAATAGCCAGTAGCCAATAGCTGCCCTTGTGTAGTTTTTGGTCCGTTGGACTAGCATACAGACGAACGGTTTTCCCGATAGGTATTGAGTCTGTCGGAAAGATTTGAAACGTGTTCTATTTCTAAGGTCCTTCAGAATTTTCAAAAGAAAAGGTCCGATGAAGCCCACATGCGATCAGAATGTCCGACGGAATGATTCCGTCTGACCTTTTCTGCCGGAAAGTCCGGTCGCGTGTACGTGGCATAAGACGGCATCTCATTCCAGGTTTAGGTAGCCCTAAATCAGTGGTTCTCAACCCCTGTCCTCAATAACCCCCAACAGGCCAAGTTTTCAGAATTTCTCTTAGATAAAATAGCTGTCCAAAATACCAAGCCATTGACTCTGATTTAAATCACCTGTGCAAGATAAAGTCAAACCGGCACACATGGCCTGTTGGGGGTGCTTGAGGACAGGGTTGAGAACCACTGCCCTAAATGATGCCTGAAAAAAAGATGGCTTCTTCCCATTGAAGGGAAAAGTAGATGAAAACATTGTGTCTGGATGTGGATGATACGCCGGCCACTTTATTAGGTACACCTGTTCAATTGCTTGGTAACACAAATTGCTAATCAGCCAATCGCATGACAGCGACTCAATGCATTTAGGCATCTGGATGTGGTGAAGATGACTTGGTGGAGTTCAAACTGAGCATCAGAATGGGGAAGAAAGTGGATTTAAGTGACTTGAATGTGGCATGGTTGTTGGTACCAGACGGGCTGGTCTGAGTATTTCTGGGATTTTCACCCACAACCATGTCTCGGGTTTTTCAGAGAATGGTGGAGAAAAGAGAAAATATCCAGTGACCGGCAGTTGTGTGGAGGAAAATGCCTTGTCGATGTCAGAGGTCAGAGGAGAATGGGCAGACTGGTTCCAGGTGATAGAAAGGCAACAGTAACTCAAATAACCACTCGTTACACCCAAGGTATGCAGAATACCATCTCTAAACGCACAACACATCCAACCTTGAAGCAGATGATCTACAGCAGCAGAAGACCACACCGGGTGCCACTCCTGTCAGCTAAGAACAGGAAACTGAGGCTACAATTGGCACAGGCTCACCAAGATTGCACAATAGAATATTGGAAAAACATTGCCTGGTCTGATGAGTCTGTATTTCAGCTGCAACATTCAGATGGTGGGGTCAGAATTTGGCGCATGGATCCATCCTGCCTTGTATCACCGGTTCAGGCTGGTGGTGGTGGTGTAATGGTGTGGGGGATGGGATATCACCGGTTCAGGCTGGTGGTGGGGGGGATATTTTCTTGGCACACTTTGGGCCTCTTAGTACCAACTCAGCATGGGTTAAACACCACGGCCTACCTGAGTATTGTTGCTGACCATGTCCATCCCTTTATGACTACAGTGTCCCCATCTTCTGATGGCTCCTTCCAGCAGGATAATGCACCATGTCACAAAGCTCCAATCATCTCACCACTGGACAATGAGGTCTCTGTACTCCAATGGCCTCCACACTCACCAGATCTCCATCCAATAGAGCACCTTTGGGATGTGATGGGAACGGGAGATTGGCATCATGGATGTGCAGCCGACAAATCTGCAGCAACTGCGTGATGCTATCATGTCACTATGGAGCAATTTTTTTTTTCATTATTATTATTATTATTTATTTATTTTTTACACAGTTGGATCTGAAGCAGCCAAATATCTCATGGAAAAAAAAAATATCTGTATCAGAATAATAAAAAAAAAAAAATCCAAAGAATTTTAAAATAAAATTTCTAATGTATGCTTTTTTATTTTCATTTTTGTATTTTTTTTTCTCTATCATTCATAGGAGTAAGAATGCATCAAGCAGATTGCCCTGTCCTGCTGACTGGGATGGCATATATTCAGCTGGTGCCAGAGCTGTTTTGGCTGGCAGCGTATTAGGCACCAGCGGAGAGGCAATATGGGGCAGAGATTTCATTATACCAGCAAGACATTAAAGCTTATGCTTAACACGACTATAAAAAAATAAAAAAATAAATAAAAAAGGAAAAAGCCCTGAAATTAGATAATTAGGAAGAGGAATAAGGAAATAATCAACCTGCTTGTTTTATTTTTACATTTGCATGATATAGAAATCTGGCAGTCATATGGTAAACCTAGAATAGGTAAACCGTGTGTTTATTGCATAATTTTGGTGGATCTGTCCAGAAATGCGAAGGTCTCTGGGTTAATTGTATGGCACTCATTTGCCTCCTGATGGTAGCCTGCCCTTGCTGCCGGTTATATACGACTCACAGCAGCAAGCACTCAAGTCTCCAAAAAGGTTGCTAAACAATTTTTATTTTTTTACATGTCTTATCTTACAAGAGCTTTCAGGATTTTATTCCTTTCTAAACCGCCTTCAATTCTTTAATATACCGACAAAAATTAAACACATTTGCATTATAAATCTTTAATTATGAGCCTTCTTTAACCGCTTCAGCCGCGGAAGAATTTACCCCCTTCCTGACCAGAGCACTTTTTGCGATTCGGCACTGCATCGCTTTAACTGACAATTGCGGAGTCGTGCGACGTTGCACCCAAACAAAATTGATGTCCTTTTTTCCCCGCAAATAGAGCTTTCTTTTGGTGGTATTTGGTCACCTCTGCGGTTTTTATTTTTTGCGCTATAAACAAAAAAAAGAGTGACAATTTTGAAAAAAAACACAATATTTTGTACTTTTTGCTCTAATAAATATCCCCATTTTTTTTTAAAAAAGCAAATTTTTTCCTCAGTTTAGGCCGACATGTACAGTAGGTGCTGCCGATATTGTGTCAATCTCGCCGCTGTTATCGGCGAGATTGACACCTGCGAGCCCCGTCGCGGGAGCCAGCGCTGAGCTCTGTCGCTCCTCCCGCTCGCCGCCCTCAATGGATTCCTATGGATGCGCGGCATCTCGTGGGGGGCGGTGAGTGCGAGAAGCACAGCCACGCAGCGGTGATCCCATCGTGCTGGGAACACAATATCGGCGGCAGGTACTATATTCTTCTACATATTTTTGGTAAAAAAAAATCGCAATAAGCGTATATTGATTGGTTTGCGCAAAAGTTATAGCGTCTACAAATAGGGGATAGATTTCTAGCATTTTTATTATCATTTTTTTTTTTTTTACTAGTAATGGAGGCGGTCTGCGATTTTTATCGGGACTGCAACATTATGGCGGACACATCAGACAATTTTCACACATTTTTGGGACCATTGGCCTTAATACAGTGATCAGTGCTATAAAAATGCACTGATTTACTGTAAAAATGTCACTGGCAGTGAAGGGGTTAACACTAGGGGGTGATCAAGGGGTTAATTGTGTTCCCTAGTGTGTGTTCTAACTGAAGTGGGAGGGGACTGACTATAGGAGATGAGAGATCGCTGTTCATACTCTGTATGAACAGACGATCTGTTACTTCTCCCCTCAGAGAACCGGGATCTCTGTGTTTACACACAGAGGTCCCGGTTCTCGCCGTGTTACAAGTGATCGCGGGAGCCCGGCGGTTTTGATGACCGCCGGGCTCCCGTGATCACTCGTGACACTCGCATCGGCTCCTGGGGAGAGCGGTGGGCGCATGCGCCCCTAGTGGCCGCCTTAGGAACCGACGTAACATAACGGCGATTCACCTGCCTGTGCCATTCTGCCGCAGTACAACTGCGGCGGCTGGTCGGCAAGCGGTTAAAATGTGTAACAAATGTGTACAGTAGGTGTTGTGCAGTGTAGTGCAGCGGCAATAATTCACACAGTCCTGTGCAATGAAAAACTTGAATTAAAATAGTACAGCAACAGTTCACAACAATCCCGGTAGGAAGCCTGCCCAAACGGGTGCAGTCACGGTTTCCAGTAATGGGAAGGGAGTGGGGGTCAGCCAGACCGACAGTATCTGTAAGGAGAGCAGGATATGGCCTGGCACCTTTCCATGTTGCTAATACTGTCCCTAACAGGCTGGGTACCTGTCCTTGCTCTACCAATTCGCAAAAGCATGCCAAATCTGGGAGCCAGGGCCCTTAAATAAGCTCTGTCTGACCCAAGATGGCTGCCAGAGTCACATGGGCCTGGGAAAAGTGAGTGTGCCGCTCAGGCTCGATAGGGAGGGGGTATGTAGACCGTGCGTCCACAGCTGCTGCTGGAGTGCTGACAGGGGATGGAGCCCATCCTGGCTCCTGCATGAGTTCGAGGAAAGAAGGGTAACCACTGGAAGTCGCATATCTCTGGTGTCCTACTACGAATGAATGGGGTGGCAACCTCAGCCTGGACTCTGACCAAGCCACACCCCCAACATGTTTCATTTTGCCCCCTGAAGCTTAGTCATGGGGCGCCAGCATCCCCAGAAGATGGCTATATTCATTTTATTTTATTTTATTCTATTCTATTGTAATCTATGCTAGTTTTTTTTCTATTCCACATTGTTTCCATTCTATTATTTGTTTTTCAATTCTACTCTTTTCTATTCTATTCTGTTTTATTCTAAACTATTATATTTCCTTTATTTTCTATTATATTCTGTTTTATTTCATTCTATTCTATTTTGTTTTATTCTGTTCTATTCTATTTTATTCTATGCTATTCCTTTATTTTCTATTGTTTTCTATTCTATGCTTTTCTATTCTATTCTATTCTGTTTTATTCAATTCTGATCTATTTTGTTTTATTCTGTTCTATTCTATTTTATTCTATGCTATTCCTTTTTTTCTATTCTATTCTGTGCTATTCTATTCTGTTCTATCCTATTCCATTTTATTCTCTTTTATTCCATTCTTTTCTATTTTGTTGTATTCTGTTCTATTCTATTTTATTCTCTTCTATTCATTTATTTTCTATTCTATTCTATTTGATTCTATTTTGTTCTATCTTATTCCATTCTATTCTGTTTTATTATATTCTATTATTTTCTATTCTGTAAAGATGCCTAAGTAGAAACCATCATCTTATTTCACATTTGTACCTTAATGTATTTACTGAAATATGTTTCAATTTCAAATTCATTTTCAAATTCAAATTAATTTTCAATTATGAATTTATATGAATTTTCAAATTGAAATAAATTTTAAATTTTGAATTCAAATTTATTTTCAAATTCAAATTCATTTTCAATTTTGAATTTAAAAGAATTTTTTTAATGTTTTTCAAATTCAAATTAATTTTCAATTATGAATTTAAATTAATTTTCAAATTCAAATTCATTTTCAATTTTGAATTCAAATTAATTTTCAAATTCAAATTCATTTTCAATTTTCAATTTAAATGTATTTTCAAATTCAAATTTATTTTCAATTATGAATTTAAATTCATTTTCAAATTCAAATTCATTTTCAATTTTGAATTCAAATTCATTTTCAAATTCAAATTCATTTTCAATTTTGAATTTAAATTTATTTTCGAATTTAAATCATTTTCAAATTTCAATTAAAATTCCTTTTCAAATTAAAACTCATTTTCACATTCAAATTCATTTTCAAATTCAAATTTGGATAATTGTTTTATTATAATTTATTTCAGATTTGTTTTAAATGCGTTACTATTGTGATTTGGAAATTCAGATACATCTGAATCTCCAAATAAACGAAAATTTAGTTCGCATTTTGATTCATAACTAAACATATTGGACATGTCTAGTCCGAGGTTCTGCAAGTACCTGGCACTCGTGTTCCTCCTGTCCCTCGACACTGTCTGTTCCACTTGCAGGGCTGTTTGGGGAGAAGATACAAGAAGGGCCACCCTTGTCATTTCAGTCTCCTATCAGGTACGTAACGTATGCTGGCAAAAGAAAAAAAAAAGAAAGCTGAGCTTGTGTTTAAAAAATGTAAGAAAAAAAAAAGCTGAAACCTCACTGTGAGATATTTATCATAGTAAATCAAACATAGGTAAAGAATTGCGTTACGCTAATAAACATGTAACCAAGTAGTGTTCAAATACAAATATCAGTCAAACTAAATAAATCCATGTGTTATAAAAATACCATCATTTCAAGTATAAATTGCTGATCTATTTATTGAAATAAATCAAAATAAATGCCCAATTCATAAAGTGTCAGTAAATACAAATAAATAAAAATAAATGTCAAATTTATAATAAAGTGTTAGTAAATACAAATAAATAAAAATAAATGACCGATTCATAAAGTGTTAGTAAATACAAATAAATCAAAATAAATGTCAAATTTATAATAAAGTGTTAGTAAATATAAATAAATACAAATAAATGTCCGATTCATAAAGTGCTAGTAAATATAAATAAATAAAAATAAATGTCCAATTCTAAAAGTGCTAGTAAATATAAATAAATAAAAATAAATGTCCACTTCATAAAGTGTTAGTAAATATAAATAAATCACAATTAATGTCCAATTCATAAAGTGTTAGTAAATACAAATAAATCAAAATAAATGTCAAATTTATAATAAAGTGTTAGTAACTATAAATAAATACAAATAAATGTCCAATTCATAAAGTGCTAGTAAATATAAATAAATAAAAATAAATGTCCAATTCATAAAGTGCTAGTAAATATAAATAAATAAAAATAAATGTCCAATTCATAAAGTGTTAGTAAATATAAATAAATTAAAATTAATGTCCAATTCATAAAGTGTTAGTAAATATAAATAAATCACAAATAATGTCCAATTCATAAAGTGTTAGTAAATACAAATAAATCAAAATAAAATGCCAAATTTATAATAAAGTGTTAGTAAATATAAATAAATACAAATAAATGTCCAATTCATAAAGTGCTAGTAAATATAAATAAATACAAATAAATGTCCAATTCATAAAGTGATAGTAAATATAAATAAATCACAATTAATGTCCAATTCATAAAGTGTTAGTAAATACAAATAAATCAAAATAAATGTCAAATTTATAATAAAGTGTTAGTAAATATAAATACATAAAAATAAATGTCCAATTCATAAAGTGTCAAATCCAAGTGAAAGAAAGAGAAAAAAAATAAAAAATAAAAATGTATCCACAGTTTGTGCTCAATTGAAATTCCACATTAATGGTGCATTCCACCGCTACTTCTTGAGATTCATGTGATTGAACCGCCACTTCAAAGGTACAAATGCAGACTTACCAGCATTAAATGGCTCTCTAGCTAAAGAGAAGTCATAAAGAGCATGTGAGATGGAAACTCATCCAGACCGCATCGTTACTGCTAGCTCGTATTTAAAGCAGAGCTCCACCCATAAGGGGAAGCACCGCTTGTCTGCCTCCTCCCCCCTCTGCTGCCACATTTTGCACGTTTTGACAAGTACCCTTCCCCCCAGTCTTCTGCGACATTTCACAGGTCCCAGAAGACTGTGGCTTATTCACAAAGAGCAGTTCGCTTTGCGCATGCTCATTAGCTAACCGGCTGTGAAGCCACAAGCCTTTGCTGACCGTTTCCCTAAGTCAAGATGGCGGTGCCAGCACCCGATAGCCGATTGACGAATCGGCTCAGGTGAGGACACCGCTGGATGCCTGGACAGGTAACTGCCCTAATATTAAAAGTCAGCAGCTACAGTATTTGTAGCTGCTGACTTTTAATTTTATTGGGGGGAGCTTGGAGCTCCTCTTTAACATCCTCTTCTGGTTGTCATCCATCTGATAGTCAGTAGGGAATGATAAAGCAATCACTCCACATAGTGTAAAAACCTTATTAAACACTTTTATTATATTAAAAATGCACTTAACATATAGGCAGGAGATATTAGCCAATGAGAACATTTGGCCGGCAAACAAAGCAATTCCACTGTCACTTCTGGTAAACGCGATGACGTCAGCATGTAGCTCCTCCCTACACGTTTTGTCAAATATGACTTATTCTGAAGCACCGATGAGTGTATTTTTAATATAATGGGTTTTTTCTAATAAAGATTTCACACTATGTGGAGTGTTTGCTTTATCATTCCTTTCTGAGGATCGGTGGATGACAACCAGGGGAAGATGTTAAATGCGAGCCAGCAGTAGCGATG
Organism: Lithobates septentrionalis; assembly: GCA_037952835.1. NCBI lineage: Eukaryota > Metazoa > Chordata > Amphibia > Anura > Ranidae > Lithobates > Lithobates septentrionalis. The sequence continues at coordinate 1,243,471 of JBBDGP010002012.1, forward strand.
AGGTCTAGATGAGTTTCCATCTCACATGCTCTAGCTAGAAGTAATTTAATGCTGGTAAGCCAGCATTTGTACCTTTGAGGTGGCGGTTCAATCACTCAGATCTCAAGAAGTAGCGGTGGTGCTGGAATGCACCATTTCTCCACTCCAACTACAAAAAAAACAAAAACGACAAAGCAACAAAAATTGGTTACATAGTTACATAGTAGGCGAGGTTGAAAAAATACACAAGTCCATCAAGTCCAACCTATGTGTGTGATTGTGTGTCAGTATTACATTGTATATCCCTGTATGTTGTGGCCATTCAGGTTAAAGTTGACACTTCCATAACTCTACATGCATGAAGAAATCTTTGTCACAATATACAGCAAAAGTATAATTTTCCTATACAACTCTACCTTTTATCTTTATAAAGTCATTTTTGGGCACCAATAGATCAATAGATGACTGAGATGATCCAATGAGAGTGCCAAAAAAATCCAAGGTTTTCATTTATGAAATTAATTTGTAGTGGAAAAGGCCAAAAGCTGTTTTGGGGGCCAAACACACTTGTAACCTTGGACTCTTGGGCATTTGTTTGGCGCTCTCATTGGATTGTATGTATGTATGTGAATTTTCAACTCTGGGCCCTTAAGGGCAGTACACCATTTAGTGGATTACTACCGAGCTGGAGCTAGTGGTGTGCCCAGTGACAATTTCAGTGATACCTTTGAAAATCCGAATCCAGCTCCCCATTTTTTCTTTTTGTTTAAGCTAAGAAGATGTCATAAACTGCAGGCAGGAGAAAGCATTTCCTCAGTCCCTTTCTCTACTAGACTTGTGCATGGCGGAAAATTTTGTTTCATTTTCATTCGTAAAATACAAAATGTAAATAAAATATTACTGCGCTAACTTCTAATGCCCTGTACACACGATCGGACATTCCGACAACAAAATCTATCAGATTTTTGGGCCAAACTTGTCTTGCATACACACGGTCGCACAAAGTTGTCAGAAAATCCGATCGTTCTGAACGTGGTGACGTAAAACACGTACGTAGGGACTATAAACGGGGCAGTAGCCAATAGCTTTAGTCTCTTAATTTATTCTGAGCATGTGTGGCACTTTGTGCGCCGGATTTGTGTACACACGATCGGAATTTAAACGATCGGATTTTGTTGTTGGAAAATTTTATATCCTGCTCTCAAACTTTGTGTGTCGGAAATTCTGATAGAAAAAGTCCGATGGAGCCCACACATGATCGGAATTTCCGACAACACAATCCGATCACACTTTTTCCATCGTAAAATCCGACCGTGTGTACAAGGCATAAAACAAGGTGAGAAAAGCTGCTACATAAACAATGTGACAAGAATGCTGAAAAGTGAAAAGTAAAAAATGTGAGTCCGTCACCAAATAGTGACTAATCAGAGATGGAATACACTGGCACTGTCTGGCAATGATTGTATCAAAGGTGGTACATCTTCAACCAAAAAACAGGAAAAGTATATCTACTCTTACCAGAACAGGTGGACTCAAATGTCAGCAACAACAAGTCATAAAGGCAAGAATATTGAGGATTGGCAGATCAACAAAACTCCAAGGGACCCAGGACCTCCAAACACGACTCCAAAGGATGTTGTAGACAGCCACAAAAACTGACCTCAGATGTTGAGAACACCAGAACTGGAACTTAGGCAACGAAGATCGAACTGGACCACAAAGGGGCTCTCATCCAGGAGTTTATGCAAAGAAAAAATGCCTCCATATGGTGTAGGTCAAAGAGTGGGTTTTTTACTTCTAAAAATCAGCATACATGAATAAGAACAAAGACTGTGAACACAGAATAAAAAATGAGGGGCAATGTGAGAAGCAGTAAGCCAAGTCCGACGCGTTTCGTCCCAAAGGACTTCAACTGGGGCATTCGTAAAATACATAATTTTGTTCTGTTATATTCCTTATGTTTAATTAGTTTTCGGATAATTCGTTATTTCTGTAGAGTATAGATATTCGTTATAACAAATCAATTCATTTTATTGTTTAATTATTTTGTTTTTGGATAATTGGTTATTTATGTATATCTATATATTTGTGATGACGAATCGTAATTCGGAAAATCGTTTGTTTTTTGGATCCATTCACACACACACAATGACAATGTCTCTTCTGCTGCTTCTTAAAACTCCCCTCCTCTGCACAAATACAACACCCTTCTCACTCAGTTCTCAGGAATGCACTTTGCCAGTAGGGATGAGCCGAACACCCCCCGGTTCGGTTCGCACCAGAACCCGCGAACGGACCGAAAGTTCGCACGAACATTAGAACCCCATTGACGTCTATGGGACTCGAACGTTCGAAATCAAAAGTGCTCATTTTAAAGGCTAATTTGCATGGTATTGTCCTAAAAAGGGTTTGGGGACCCGGGTCCTACCCCAGGGGACATGTATCAATGCAAAAAAAACTTTTAAAAACGGCCGTTTTTTCGGGAGCAGTGATTTTAATGATGCTTAAAGTAAAAAAAAAAAAGGGAAATATTCCTTTAAATATCGTACCTGGGGGGTGTCTATAGTATGCCTGTAAAGTGACGCGTGTTTCCCATGTTTAGAACAGTCCCTGCACCAAATGTCATTTTTAAAGGAAAAAATCTCATTTAAAACTGCTTGCGGGTTTAATGTCATGTCGGGTCATGGCAATATGGATGAAAATCAGTGAGACAAACGGCATGGGTACCCCCCAGTCCATTACCAGGCCCTTTGGGTCTTGTATGGATATTAAGGGGAACCCCGCACCCAAATTAAAATAAGGAAAGGTGTGGGGCCACCAGGCCCTATATACTCTGAACAGCAGTATACAGGCGGTGCAAACAAGACAGGGACTGTAGGTTTGTTGTTAAGTAGAATCTGTTTGTAATTTTGAACATTTTTAACGTGTTTAGCTCCAGCCAAAAAATCTTTTCTAAGCTTTTTGGAAAACATAGGGAAGGGTTATCACCCTTGTGACATTTGTTTTGCTGTCTTTCCTCCTCTTCAGAAGATTTCACCTCACTTTTTTGTCCCAATGAAAAATGTTTTTTGAAAATTTGGGTTTTTTTGTGGAACAAGGATTGGAAAGCATCAGTGGAAAGGAGAAATTGTTTTCCCATATTAACTCTTACAGGAGAGAATTTCCCTTCCTAGGGGTAGATTTAATCTCACTTCCTGTTGTCTCCTTCCGTTTGCAAGTAGGAGTCGTTTGTAAGTTAGATGTTTGAAAGTAGGGTCCTGCCCTATATACTCAGCAGAAATTTGGGCCTTAGGTGTTGCTGTGGCCACAACACTGTAAGCCCTCACAGGGCCCTGCTGTGAAATATTAGATCAAGAATTGTAATTACATGCCCCTGTTGAACAGGAGCTGAAAAATTAGGCCTTAGGCACTGGTGCTGGTGCCACAACACTGCAACCCCTCACAGACACTCTAGTTGGAACGCAGGAACGAGCCCTGCTGCAAAGTATTGCTTCAAAACTTGTAATTACACGACCCTGTTAGACAGGGGCAGAAAAATTGGGCCTTAGGCACTGGTGCTGGTGCCACAACACTGCAACCCCTCACAGACACTCTAGTTGGAACGCAGGAACAAGCCCTGCTGCAAAGTATTGCATCAAAAATTGTAATTACACGCCCCTGTTAGACAGGGGCAGAAAAATTGGGCCTTAGGCACTGGTGCTGGTGCCACAACACTGCAACCCCTCACAGACACTCTAGTTGGAATGCAGGAACGAGCCCTGCTGCAAAGTATTACATCAAAAATTGTAATTACACGCCCCTGTTAAACAGGGGCTGAAAAATTGTGCCTTAGGCACTGGTGGTGGCGCCCAGAACCAAAAATGTTCTTACAAGCTATCAGCGTGATGATTGAGGAGGAAGAGGATAATTACTCAGGGATAGTCACTCAGCATCAGCATAGGCAGTCTTTGAAGGGATCTGAGATTTCAAAAAAAATTATTCGGTTACATCAGCATAAGGTGCTTGGTAGCTGGTGGTGATCCAAGACTGATTCATTTTTATGAAGGTCAGCCGATCGACCGAGTCGGTGGACAGACGCACCCTGTGATCGGTTACCACGCCTCCAGCAGCACTGAATGTGCGTTCCGAAAGAACGCTGGATGCAGGACAGGCCAGTAGCTCAATTGCATACTGTGCAAGCTCTGGCCAGTGATCCATCCTCAAGACCCAGTAACCCAGAGGATTTTCGGTGGGAAAGGTGTCCAAGTCTGATCTTGCCCCTAGGTATTCCTGCACCATGTAAAACAGACGCTGGCGATGGTTGCTGGAACCGATCATACCTTGGGGCTGCGGACCAAAAAATTGTCTGAACGCATCGGTCAGACGGCCACCTTCTCCACCGCTCCTTCTTTGACTGACCGAAGCCTCAGCAACACGTTGTCCAGAAACAGGAGTTTGTAACCTCCCAGTCTCTGGGAACGCGTTGCACAGACCTTTCTGCAAGGCCTCCCGAAGATGTTTCATCCTCTGCTCCCTCTGCGATGGCAAGATAAGGTCCGCAACCTTACCCTTGTAACGTGGATCAAGGAGGGTTGCCAGCCAGTATTGGTCCTTCTCCTTGATACCACGAATACGAGGATCCTTACGCAGGCTTTGCAGGATCAGGGAGGCCATGCAGCGTAGGTTTGCTGAGGCATTCGGTCCGGAGTCCTCTGGGTCACTAAGGACAACAACGTCCGCAGCCACCTCCTCCCAGCCACGTACAAGTCCATGTGTTCCTTGGGACTGATCCCTTAAAGACTGCTGCTGATGCTGAGTGCCAGGCTCCACCTCCATACTGACACAATCTTCCTCCTCCTCCTCCTCCTCCTCTTCCTGTGTGATCGGCGGGCACGCAGGAACACTGTCTGGATAAAGGGGGCCTTGAGAACTAAGGAAGTCCTCCTCTTCCTGCCTCTGTTCTGCCTCAAGTGCCCTGTCCATTATTCCACGCAGCGTGTGCTCCAACAGGTGGACAAGGGGGACAGTGTCACTGATGCATGCACTGTCAGTGCTCACCATCCTCGTGGCCTCCTCGAATGGTGACAGGACAGTGCATGCATCCCTGATCATGGCCCACTGGCGTGGGGAAAAAAAACCAAGCTCCCCTGACCCTGTCCTGGTGCCATAGTCGCACAGGTACTCATTGATGGCCCTCTGCTGCGTGTGCAGCCGCTGCAGCATGGCCAACGTTGAGTTCCACCTGGTGGGCATGTCACAGATTAGGCGGTTCTTGGGCAGGTTAAACTCCTTTTGGAGGTCCGTCAGCCGAGCACTGGCATTATATGACCGGCGGAAATGCACACAGACTTTCCTGGCCTGCCTCAGGACATCCTGTAAGCCCGGGTACCTGCCCAAGAACCGCTGCACCACCAAGTTAAGGACGTGAGCCAAACAGGGCACATGGGTCATTTGTCCCTGTCGGAGGGCAGAGAGGAGGTTGGTGCCATTGTCGCAAACCACCATTCCTGCCTTAAGTTGGCGTGGCGTCAACCACCTCTGAACCTGCCCCTGCAGAGCTGACAGAACCTCTGCCCCAGTGTGGCTCCTGTCCCCCAAGCACACCAGCTCAAGCACCGCATGGCATCTTTTGGCCTGCGTACTTGCGTAGCCCCTTGAACGCCTACGGAGCACCGCTGGTTCCGAGGAAGAGGCCATGGAGGAAGAAGAAGAGGAGGGGGTGGAGGAGAGAGGTGTGTCACAATCAGCATTTTGGAGGCGTGGTGGCGGAACAACCTCCAACACTACTGCACCTTGTCCTGCATCCTTCCCAGCTGCCAGCAGAGTCACCCAATGCGCCGTGAAACTTAGGTAACGTCCCTGTCCATGCCTGCTGGACCATGAGTCAGCGGTAATATGCACCTTACCGCTGACCGCCCTGTCCAGCGAGGCATGGACATTGCCTTCCACATGCCGGTAGAGAGCCGGAATCGCCTTCCGTGAGAAAAAGTGGCGTTTGGGTACCTGCCACTGAGGAACCGCACATTCCACAAACTCACGGAAGGGGGCAGAGTCTACCAACTGAAAAGGCAGCAGTTGAAGTGCTAGCAATTTTGCCAAGCTAGCATTCAACCGCTGGGCATGTGGATGGCTGGGAGCAAACTTCTTTTGGCGGCGCAGCAGCTGGGGCAGGGAAATTTGCCTGGTACAATCTGACGTCGGTGTACCAAAAGCAGATTGCCCACAAGTACTTGGCTGTGACACACCTAATTCTACACCTTCATTCCTCTCACTGCAGGTCTCAGAGAGGACTGAAGGTCTAGTGGGGTTGGAAATCTCAGCTGATGAGGAGCAAGGAGAGATCCTCTTTGTTCTTTGGTGTGGGTCTTTTAGATACGCTTGCCAACGAACTGCATGGCAGGTCAACATATGTCTGGTCAAGCATGTGGTACCCAAGCGGGAGATGTTTTGGCCACGCGAGATACGCTTGAGACATATGTTGCAAATAGCAGCGGTGCGATCTGATGCACTCGTCTCAAAAAAGGCCCACACCAAAGAACTTTTTGAATAACGCGCAGAGACTGCAGCGCCCTGCACATGTGGAGCTTTGGGGTGTGATGCAGTCAATGTGCTGCCCTTAGGCTGGCCCCTGGAGGGCATCCTGCCTCGTTGGTGATGTGCCGCCTCCTCCTCCTCCTCCTCCTCCTCCTCTCTCCTATCAGGCACCCACGTTGAGTCAGTGACCTCATCATCCCCTCCCTCCTCATCACTGGAGCAAACCTGGCAGTATGCTGCAGCAGGGGGAGCATGACTGCCAGATTGCTGTCCTTCTTGGGCACCCCCTCTGTCCGTGCTCATGTTACTGCCTTCATCGAGCTCAGTATCATCATCAGAGCCTTCCAAACGCTGGGCATCCTCCTGGAGCATGTACCCAACACTGTGGTCAAACAGTTCGAGGGAATCCTCAGGAGGACATGGTGGAGCTAGGGAAGGAGTCACTGATGACATTGAGCTGAGGGAAGAGGCCGCTGCTTTGCCAGACAAAGCACCCTGGGCATGGGTGAGAGAGGATGAGGAGGATGAGGACGGCTTGGTCATCCACTCGACCAAGTCTTCCGCATGTTGCGGCTCAACACGGCCAGCTGCCGAAAAAAAGGCCAAGCGTGTCCCATGGCCACGTGCTGATGAGGATGCACCGTTTCCACGACCAGCACTAGACACAGAGCCTGCTTGCCCTCTCTTATTGGCTTGTGACTGTCTGCCTCTCCTTCTTGGCCTTCCAGACATACTAATGGCCTGTAGCTGCACTAAGCTGGGATAGAACACCTGTAATTTTCTTCAGGTAGCTTTATATACTGTAACCAGACAAGCCTGCCTGTCAGTAGGAAGATAACAGGAACGGATCTAGCTGAACACTGTGAGCAGGACGCACTGTACTAAATGTAAATAGTTTAGCTGCCTGACCGTGGTACTAATAGGATCAAATAGAACACCTGTAATTTTCTTCAGGTAGCTTTATATACTGTAACCAGACAAGCCTGCCTGTCAGTAGGAAGATAACAGTAACGGATCTAGCTGAACACTGTGAGCAGGATGCACTGTACTAAATGTAAATAGTCTAGCTGCCTGACCGTGGTACTAATAGGATCAAATAGAACACCTGTAATTTTCTTCAGGTAGCTTTATATACTGTAACCAGACAAGCCTGCCTGTCAGTAGGAAGATAACAGGAACGGATCTAGCTGAACACTGTGAGCAGGACGCACTGTACTAAATGTAAATAGTCTAGCTGCCTGACCGTGGTACTAATAGGATCAAATAGAACACCTGTAATTTTCTTCAGGTAGCTTTATATACTGTAACCAGACAAGCCTGCCTGTCAGTAGGAAGATAACAGGAACGGATCTAGCTGAACACTGTGAGCAGGACGCACTGCACTAAATGTAAATAGTCTAGCTGCCTGACCGTGGTACTAATAGGATCAAATAGAACACCTGTAATTTTCTTCAGGTAGCTTTATATACTGTAACCAGACAAGCCTGCCTGTCAGTAGGAAGATAACAGGAACGGATCTAGCTGAACACTGTGAGCAGGACGCACTGCACTAAATGTAAATAGTCTAGAAGATAACAGGAACGGATCTAGCTGAACACTGTGAGCAGGACGCACTGCACTAAATGTAAATAGTCTAGAAGATAACAGGAACGGATCTAGCTGAACACTGTGAGCAGGACGCACTGCACTAAATGTAAATAGTCTAGAAGATAACAGGAACGGATCTAGCTGAACACTGTGAGCAGGACGCACTGCACTAAATGTAAATAGCAGGAACGGATCTAGCTGAACACTGTGAGCAGGACGCACTGCACTAAATGTAAATAGCAGGAACGGATCTAGCTGAACACTGTGAGCAGGACGCACTGCACTAAATGTAAATAGCAGGAACGGATCTAGCTGAACACTGTGAGCAGGACGCACTGCACTAAATGTAAATAACAGGAACCTATCTAGCTGAACACTGTGAGCAGGACGCACTGCACTAAATGTAAATAGTCTAGAAGATAACAGGAACGGATCTAGCTGAACACTGTGAGCAGGACGCACTGCACTAAATGTAAATAACAGGAACCTATCTAGCTGAACACTGTGAGCAGGACGCACTGCACTAAATGTAAATAGTCTAGAAGATAACAGGAACGGATCTAGCTGAACACTGTGAGCAGGACGCACTGCACTAAATGTAAATAGCAGGAACGGATCTAGCTGAACACTGTGAGCAGGACGCACTGCACTAAATGTAAATAGCAGGAACGGATCTAGCTGAACACTGTGAGCAGGACGCACTGCACTAAATGTAAATAGCAGGAACGGATCTAGCTGAACACTGTGAGCAGGACGCACTGCACTAAATGTAAATAACAGGAACGGATCTAGCTGAACACTGTGAGCAGGACGCACTGCACTAAATGTAAATAGCAGGAACGGATCTAGCTGAACACTGTGAGCAGGACGCACTGCACTAAATGTAAATAGCAGGAACGGATCTAGCTGAACACTGTGAGCAGGACGCACTGCACTAAATGTAAATAGCAGGAACGGATCTAGCTGAACACTGTGAGCAGGACGCACTGCACTAAATGTAAATAGCAGGAACGGATCTAGCTGAACACTGTGAGCAGGACGCACTGCACTAAATGTAAATAGTCTAGATAGAAGATAACAGGAACGGATCTAGCTAAACTGAATACAGTGTATATATATATATGCAACACCTGGGATGCATATATATACACAATACACTGTAAGTGCAGCTAACTGACTGACTGTTCTGCCTAATCTATCTAACTCAAATCAAATGACACTGTCTCTCTCTCTCTCTATCTCTCAGCACACCGGAACACACACTACACAGGGCCGCCGTGCAGGCGGCCTTATATAGTGTGGGGCGTGTACTAAATCCCCTGAGCCATAATTGGCCAAAGCCACCCTGGCTTTGGCCAATTACAGCTCTCTCTACTGACGGCGCTGTGATTGGCCAAGCATGCGGGTCATAGTGCATGCTTGGCCAATCATCAGCCAGCAATGCACTGCGATGCCGCAGTGAATTATGGGCCGTGACGCGCCACACGAATTTGGCGCGAACGGCCCATATCGTTCGCAATTCGACGGACGGTCGAACAGCCGATGTTCGAGTCGAACATGGGTTCGACTCGAACACGAAGCTCATCCCTATTTGCCAGTATTAGTAATCCAACCTCCAGCACAAAATGAATCAGCTGATTGGGCTGCAAGATTTACTCCGAGTCAACCTGCTGTTTCACTAGACGTTTAACGAATTAACGAATCCTGCCAAATTAGTTTGTTATTAGTTCTTTGGTATTAGTTGAAATTTGTTTTTCTTCTGCAAACAAATCACAAACTAAATGTAAGTGTATCAGCACTCAGTGACATCAGATGGAATACAAAATACAAATCATATACTAATACATGCAAAAAGCTTAGTCCATATAGTCCATACACAGCTAGAGGATAATTGGAGGCAGGGAGAAACAGGGGCCAAATGGATGATTTAGCAGGTGGTAGTGAAGGGAACACATAAGCTGGCAGCTCCTAGGACAGCGATGGCGAACCTTGGCACCCCAGATGTTATGGAACTACATTTCCCACGATGCTCAACTACACTGCAGAATGCATGAGCATCATGGGAAATGTAGTTCTAAATCATCTGGGGTGCCAAGGTTCGCCAGCACTGTCCTAGGAGGTGTGGGATCCCTCAGAGACAAACGAAAAGGAGAAAGGGCGACAGGTCAACGTGGGTTAAAAACAGCAACATTTTATGATGAAGAAAGGGCGGCCTCGGAAACGCATTGCAGCCCGCCCCCTCCCCAGTTCATGTCCTGTCTCTGGGCTGCCTGACAGTGGTTTGTGAGAGCCGGGTTGATGCCGTCCCCTTGTTTTGACCCTTTTTTGCGGCCGGCCCTCGGTTGTGCTAGCGGCCACCTTCCTCCATTGGAGTCCCGATCCTTTGGCATCCTGACAGTGGCTTCTTGGAGTCTTCCGATGCCGCCGGTCTCTGATGTTCCACCCAGTGGGTCTGTGCAGTGATAGCAGCCGTCCTCCAGTTTATCCTGTCTACTGCCTTCTTTAACATCTCACCACATTACCTCACCATGCAGCAAGCAAGAGTCTTCTATGTAAGTGAATATTTAATAAAATGTTGTTGCTTTTAGCCCACATCCGAATGTCCAAAAGATGCAAAATTCTACCAAATTTCAATTAGTTACGAAACTAATTGCACATGTCTATTCTATACCAGGGATCAGACTGCATTTCCAGGACCAGTAGCGGCTGGTGGTTTTTTTGTTTGGGGGGTGGCAAAAAAACGGAACCCCCCCGTGACAACTCAAAAACCCCTCACCCCTCCCGCGCTGTTTGCCGATGGGCATCGACGGGCATCCAAGGAGCAGTGGCAGGGATCAGGTATCCAAGGAGTGGCGGCGGGGATCAGGCATCCAGGCATTGGCGGGGACCGGGTATCCAGGAATCGGCCAGCGGCTCTTCTACTCCTCGCTTCCGCCGTGCGTCTCCTCCCCTCCTCCTAGATATCCAATAGGATCACCTGTCCTTTCAGCCAATTGGGTGATGGGTATCAGATGTGCTTCCTGACTGGCCGGGAGGAGGATCAGTGTTGCAACAGTGAATATTCATTCGCTGTTGCAACACACCTGGGTGGGCTCTGGTTGCACTCTCTGCCTCCCGAGCCCACTCCATTTCAAAGCCTATTAGAAACTCTGGCTCTAACCAGGTGCCTTAAAAAAAAAAAACAACCTGGCCGCTGTAACTCACGCATCTGTTGTCTATCCATTGCATATAGGGGGGGGGCCTGGAGAGAGGGGACGGCGCCCGGGCGCCCCTAATGGATGGGCCGCCCCTGCCCAGGACTGATTACAACTGCCCATGCCTCCCTCCAGGTCAGTCTCTCCCCCAGGTCAATCTCCCCCCCGAGTACAATCACCCCAGGTCAGTCTGTTCACCAGCAACCCCGCCCCCTAGGTCAGTCTGTTCACCAGCAACCCCGCCCCCTAGGTCAGTCTGTTCACCAGCAACCCCGCCCCCTAGGACAGTCTTACTTCATATTCCCATCGCACCTGTTCCTGGTATAAGCTCTCAAGAATTGGGTGCTGCAGCAACAACCAGCTGGATACTGGTTCAAGTAACAAAGTAGATATTTGCCAGCACACCAAATGCATGATCACAACACAAGAACGGTGAAACGTTTGGGAGTCACGCAGGACCCCTTCGTCAGGCATGTGATAAACGTGGGGTTAACAGTGAAAATAATTTAAATCAACCAATCAGAAACAAAAGAAAACCAGAGCTCCTCCCATCCCCAGACAGGTATGATGTCACAAATTGCACCAAAAAGACTCAAAAAGTTAGCATAATTAAACACATGTGTTAACCCCTTCTTCTCATACTTTTTTTGGATCTGTTTAATTATGCTAACTTTTTGAGTCTTTTTGGCGGGATTTCTGACGTCATACCTATCTGGGGGTGGGAGGAACTCTGGTTTTCTTTCTTTTCTGATTGGTTGATGGTTACTTAAATACTTTTCACTGTTACCCCACGTTTATCACATGCCTGATGAAGGGGTCCTGCGTGACTCTAAAACGTTGCACCTTTCTTGTGTTGTGATCATGCAATAAACTACCCGTTTGGACCCAGGACAGTCTGTCCCCCAGTACAATTCCTCCCTACCAGGTCAGTCTGTCCCCCAGTAAATTCATGCCCCCAGGTCATTCTGTCCCCAGTACAATAACCCTCCCCCCAGGTCAGTCTGCCCACCAGTAAAATCCCCCCCCAGGTCATTCTGTCCCCCAGTTCATTTCCCTCCAGGTCAGTCTGTCCCTCAGTACAATCACCCCTCTCAAGTCAGTCTGTCCCTCATTATTATTCACCCCCAACATTTACAGACCTCAGAGCAAAGCATGGGTAACCTGCTTCCTCCTCATGAGTGTCATGTGACAGCTCAGAGCTGAGGACGAGGCTAAAGGAAGCTTTCAACGGCTCTCTGAAAGGTGGCAGCAGCCAGCAAAGAGTGATGCCTGCTGCAGCAATGGTGGTGGGGGGGGGGGTTGTGGCATCAGGGACTGTGGCATTGGCGACCCAGAGCACCCCACAGCCCCACAGGAGATACTGGGCATGTGCCCTGGTTGCCTGATTCTAGCGACGCCACTGGCACATGATCGCCAACAGTCACTTTACCCAACACAGAGCATGTTCTGCAGTATGAGCTTCTCATGTAGAGGCGTGTTCCATGCTTCTTTTATTCAGTATACAGTTGATGGTTAAATCGCAACAGTAATAACAGCAGCTGTTCCATGCTAACCCCATGCTATTTTTATCCAAACTGTACACACTCTTGACATTTCCCCGTCTCGCAGAGGTATTACCACTTCCCCAATAAATATTCCATTTCTATTGACTACGTGGGCTTCCAGCAAGTATGGCTCTATATTACTTTAAACTAAAATTGGACAAACAATGGCTTCCTCTCCACTACACTTTACTGTATTTTTTGGATAAGCAAGTACCTTGAAAATTGTCACATAATTCCCAGATGAGCTCTTTGTTCAGCATCTGGCACTAACAGGGATGATGTGAAAAGCCTTTCTTCCCCTTTAGAAGCAGCTATTGAGCATTAATTCACGGGTCAAAGGACATCTGAACACAGAAACCCTTCAGGAGCAAAAGACTTCAAGCAAACCTACTGTTACAATCTGTGAAGGTCTCCGTCCCCCGGGACCTCTCACTGAAACTTTTAGAAATGCCAAAGAAGATTCATATTTTTTTTGTTCACAGGAAAAAATAAAAGGCAAGGATAATGGTTTTCAAACCATCAAAAATAAGTTTGCTACATTAAATATATAAATAGAAAGATGTGTGATTGTTAGTATGTTTTATTAGCTTAATGAAAAATAATCTTACAATATGTAATAAAGTTTCAAAATGAAGAAAAAAAAAATGCTAAAGCTGAAGTCCAAGCACACAAACTTTCATTAAAATATATTATATTCTTTAATAGCAACATAAGATATGTTTTATATATATATTTAGCAAACCTATATATTACCTTATAAAAGTAGCCATGACCTCATCACTGTGCTGTACATAGCCTGTGCAGAGAGCAGAGCTGTGGGAGGGGCCCATCAGGCTCCACTCCACATAGGCTGCCTGCAGAAAACCATGGGAGGGGGCGGAGACAAGACCAGTCACCCTACACCAGGAGCGAGAGCAGAGCTGTGGGAGGGGCCATCAGGCTCCACCCACTACAGGCTGCCTGCAGAAAACTACAGGAGGGGGCGGAGACAAGACCAGTCACCCTGCACAAGAAGAGAGAGCAGAGCTGTGGGAGGGGTCCAACAGGCTCCACCTACTACAGAAAACTACAGGAGTGGGTGGAGACAAAACCAGTCACCCTGCACAAGAAGAGAGAGCAGAGCTGTGGGAAGAACCCAGCAGGCTCCACCTACTACAGGCTGCCTATATAAAGCTACAGGAGGGGGGGCGAAGACAAGACCTGTCCTCATGCACAAGGAGTGTGAGCAGAGCTGTGGGAGGGGCCTAGCAGGCTCCACCCCATATAGGCTGCCTGCAGAAAACTACAGGAGGGGGTGTAGACAAGACCAGTCACCCTGCACAAGAAGAGAAAGAAGATCTGTGGGAGGGGCCCAACATGCTCCACCCACTACAGGTTGCCTGCAGTAAACTACAGAAGGGGGGAGACAAGACCAGTCACCCTACACAAGAAGAGAGAGAAGAGCTGTGGGAGGGGCCCAGCAGGCTCCACCTACTACAGGCTGCCTGCAGAAAACTACAGGAGGGGGCGGAGACAAGACCAGTCACCCTGCACCCCCTTCCCATCACCACCACCCTGCATATGTTTTTACTATGGAATGAATGCTTACCTTACACCATAACAGATAACATCAGTGAGGGGGTGACCAACCAGTAACCCCTTAGACCAGGGGTCTCCAAACTACGGCCCTCCAGTTGTTCAGAAACTTCAATTCCCATCATGCCTAGTCATGTTTATGAATGTCAGAGTTTTACAATGCCTCATGGGACGTGTAGTTCCGCAACCGCCGGAGGGCCGTAGTTTGGAGATCTCTGCCCTAGACTAAATGAACAGTATATCCAGTATATGCAGAGGAAAGGGGCAGACAATATTTATTTGTGTGGCCAGCACTGAATTATATTATAATATATTTGTAGAAAAGTGTATACTATATATTGTTATTCTTTTTTTATTATTATTACTACTATTTTAAAACATTACATATTATTGTATATTATATATTATAATACGGTATATTATATTATAATATATTACAGTATAATATTATAATATATATGTAGAAAAGTGTATTGATCTAGGGAATATCCGGTTGCGTCTCGGGGGATCAGGAAGGAGTTTTTTCCGCCGCTGGAGGAAATTGGTTCATGCTTTGCTGGGGCTTTTGCCTTGCACTGGATCAAATGTGAGTATAGCATTGTGTCCATAGAATTGTATGATTTTTATTTTTTTTTTTTTTTTAAGGATTTCTTTTTCCCTTTTATTGGTTGAACTAGATAGAATTCTGTCTTTTTTTCAACCAGACTAACTATGTGTATACTATACATTATAATATTATTATTATTACTATTATTATTTTATAAGATTATGGCATTATTGTATATTATGTATTATAATGTATTATATATTATATTATAGTATATTGGATTAGATTCTATTATATTAATATATGATATGCAGTGTATCACAAAAGTCAGTACACCCCTCACATTTTTGTAAATATTTTCTTCTATCTTTTCATGTGACAACACTGAAGAAATTACACTTTGCTACAATGTAAAGTAGTGAGTGTACAGCTTGTATAACAGTGTAAATTTGCTGTCCTATCAAAATAACTCAACACACAGCCATTAATGTCTAAACCGCTGGCAACAAAAGTCAGTACACCCCTAAGTGAAAATGTCCAAATTGGACCCAAAGTATCAATATTTTGTGTGGCCACCATTATTTTCCAGCACTGCCTTAACCCTCTTGGGCATGGAGGTCACCAGAGCTTCACAGGTTGTCACTGGAGTCCTCTTCCACTCCTCCATGACGACATCACGGAGCTGGTGGATGTTAGAGACCTTGCGCTCCTCCACCTTCCATTTAAGGATTCCCCACAGATTCTCAATAGGGTTTAGGTCTGGAGACATGCTTGGCCAGTCCATCACCTTTACCCTCAGCTTCTTTAGCAAGGCAGTGGTCATCTTGGAGGTGTGTGTTGGGGTCGTTATCATGTTGGAATACTGCCCTGCGGTCCAGTCTCTGAAGGGAGGGGATCATGCTCTGCTTCAGTATGTCACAGTACATGTTGGCATTCATGGTTCCCTCAATGATCTGTAGCTCCCCAGTGCCGGCAGCACTCATGCAGCCCCTGACCATGACACTCCCACCACCATGCTTGACTGTAGGCAAGACACACTTGTCTTTGTACTCCTCACCTGGTTGCCCCCACACACGCTTCACACCATCTGTACCAAATAAGTTTATCTTGGTCTCATCAGACCACAGGACATGGTTCCAGTAATCCATGTCCTTAGTCTGCTTGTCTTCAGCAAACTGTTTATGGGCTTTCTTGTGCATCATCTTTAGAAGAGGCTTCCTTCTGGAACGACAGCCATGCAGACCAATTTGATGCAGTGTGCAGCGTATGGTCTGAGCACTGACAGGCTGACCCCCCCCCACCCCTTCAACCTCTGCAGCAATGCTGGCAGCACTCATATGTCTATTTCCCAAAGACAACCTCTGGATATGACGCTGAGCACGTGACCTCAACTTCTTTGGTTCCACTGTTCTGAGTGGAACCTGTCCTGTTATATCGCTGTATGGTCTTGACCACAGTGCAGCTCAGTTTCAGGGTCTTGGCAATCTTCTTATAGCCTAGGCCATCTTTATGTAGAGCAACAATTATTTTTTTTTTCGATCCTCAGAGAGTTCTTTGCCATGACGTGCCATGTTGAACTTCCAGTGACCAGTATGAGAGAGTGAGAGCGATAACACCAAATTTAACACACCTGCTCCCCATTCACATCTGAGAACCTGTAACACTAATGAGTCACATGACAGCGGGGGGGGGGGGGGGGTCGGCTAATTGGACCAAATTTGGACATTTTCACTTAAGGGTGTACTGACTTTTGTTTAGACATGAATGGCTGTGTGTTGAGTTATTTTGAGGGGACAGCAAATTTACACTGTTATACAAGCTGTACACTCACTACTTTACATTGTAGCAAAGTGTCATTTCTTCAGTGTTGTCACATGAAAAGAATAAAATATTTACAAAAATATGAGGGGTGTACTCACTTTTAGAGAGCGAACCAGCATGTAGCCATATGATTCTGAATAATGGCAGAAGAAAAACACTTGAGGCTCCGAGGAACTGGGAAGGTGGGATCCCAGAATTGTGTCAGTCATTACAGCACATGCTGCATAAAAAGAACTCGTGGTTGTTGGAGATATTCTGTGGCTTTAATGCCTGTCGAGTGTTTATCTTCTGCTGGTTAGCAGAATGCAATGCCTACATGCTCTTAGGTTTGTGAGTATATATCTTGGGTCATATTTAATTAGTGATTGAACATTCTTCATGAGGCCAGAAAACTCTGTTTTTCTCTTGTTTTTTGCAATCCCAGATGATCCCATCTGTACATGATCTGCTGTCCATTGTTATATTTTGAAACTAAAGAGTATTCACTATGTACCTGTGGGGACTAAGGATCAGCCGAACACCCCTCCTGTTCGGTTCGCAGCAGAACATGCGAACAGGCAAAAAATTTGGCAGAACACACGAACCCCGTTAAAGTCTATGGGACTCGAACATGATAAATCAAAAGTGCACATTTTAAAGGCTTATATGCAAGTTATTGTCATAAAAAGGGTTTGGGGACCCGGGTCCTGCCCCAGGGGACAAGGATCAATGCAAAAAAAAGTTTTAAAAACGGCCATTTTTTCAGGAGCAGTGATTGTTTTAAATGCTTAAAGTAAAACAATAAAAATGAAATATTCTAGGGCTGTTACTGATTACAATTTCCGTGCTCGATTAATCGATTTTTTTTAATCGATTAATCGACTGATTTCGATTAATTATAACGCACATACAGATCCAACTACTTTTAGCTGATTTAGCACTGTTGTTATGGCAACGGCTGAAGCTGGACATAGCAGGGCATGGCTAGGACGTCACACGTCATAAACTCAGCCTCACCGTGCCCATAATCTCAGCCTTACCATGCCCATAATCGCAGCCTTACTGTGCCCATAATGCAGTCTCACCATGTCCATAATCTCAGACTTACCGCGCCCATAATCGCAGCCTCACCGTGCCCATAATTCTGTCTCACCGTGCCCATAATGCTGTCTCACCATGCCCATAATCGCAGCCTCACCATGCCCATAATCGCAGCCTCACCGTGCCCATAATGCTGTCTCACCGTGCCCATAATGCTGTCTCACCGTGCCCATAATCGCAGCCTTACTGTGCCCATAATCGCAGCCTCATCGTTTCCATAATGCAGTCTCACCGTGACCATAATCGCAGCCTCGCCATGCCTATAATCGCAGCCTCACCTTGCCCATAATGCTGTCTCACAGTGCCCATAATGCTGTCTCACCGTGCCCATAATCGCAGCCTCACCGTGCCCATAATCGCAGCCTCGCCGTGCCTATAATGGCAGCCTCACCGTGCCCATAATGGTGTCTCACCGTGCCCATAATGCTGTCTCACCATGCCCATAATCACAGCCTCACCATTCCCAAAATGCTGTCCCACTGTGCCCATAATCGCAGCCTCGCCGTGCCTATAATGGCAGCCTCACCGTGCCCATAATGCATTCTCACCGTGCCCATAATGCAGTCTCACTGTGCCCATAATGCAGTCTCACCGTGCCCATAATGCAGTCTCACCGTGCCCATAATGCAGTCTCAGCGTGCCCATAATGCAGTCTCACCGTGCCCATAATCGCAGCCTCATTGTAGTCAGTGCCTGGATTACACAGTCTGCGGGCATCTCCCGCTGTGTGACTCGGAGCTGGGTGTGAAACAACGGCGCAACTAGAAATAGCAGGGCCCCATAGCAAAATGTTGTATGGGGCCCCCCTGCAAACACCCCCCCCCACAGCTGCCCTAGTGTCAATGCAGCATGACCTGTGCCACATACAGCGTGACCTGTACCCAATGCAGCGTGACCTGTGCCCAATGCAGCGTGACCTGTGCCAATACAGCCTGGTCTGCCTGTGCCCCATACAGCCCCACCTATACAGAGGAAGAGGCAAGCCACCCAGATCAGCAGAGAGCGGGATTTCCCGCTGTAATAGCTTTCATTTGAATTTCCCGTCTTCCCGGGGCTCATCGTCACATAGCCCCACCTCTTGGCCCGACTCCTTTGATGACGTTACATGTCCCGCATTGGATCGGCGTTCTGTCTATCAAAGGCACCGGGCCAAAAGGTGGAGCTATGTGACGTGAGCCCCGGGAACACTGGAAGTTCTAATGAAAGCTCTTACATCAGGCAATTCAGCTCTCTGCTGATACGGACAGCTCGCCTCTTCCTTTCCTCTCTCTTCCCCTGGCTTGGAGACTGTGCCGGCGGTGCTCTTATCCTCACTGGGCCCCACTCGGCTGCGGGCCCCATAGCGCCCACATGGGTCGCTATGGTGGTAGTTACACCCCTGGTGTGAAAACTTTGGCTGCTCTGTGAGAAAAGTCCCACCCTCCTCCTAGATCAGCTCGTGTGATGGACAGAACACTGCGTGCGAGAGACAGAACACTGCGTCTATCATACGAGCTGATCTAGGAGGAGGGCGGGACTTTTCTCACAGAGCGGCCAAAGTTTTCACACTCAGCTCGGAGACACACAGCGGGAGATGCCCGCAGACTGTGTATGACATATAGAAGAGGAGGAGGAGGAGGGAGTGGAGAGCTGCAGCCACAGCTTGGCCCAAAGCGGCCCAGGGCAGACAGCCTATCGATCAAAAAAAAGAAAAAGAGGAGAAAGACGAAGAAGAAGAGGAAGAGTTACTATAGAGGAAGAGTTACTCTAGCAACATGTAAAATTTGAATGACCTATGTATGTAAGGTAAAGTATAACTAAAGGCATTTTTTTCCACAGAGTAGAGATGAATTAGAACCCCTGTGGTTGGGTGGGGGATGGGGGGCGGAGGGTTAAGGAATTCGCTTAATTTGCAGGGTTTTCCTCACACTTTCTGTTTGGCTATTGGATAGGAATTGAAGGCAAATCTCCACAACGGGACACAGAAGGCAAAAATAAACTGATAAGGCTTATAACCCTCCTTTATTCTATTCAAAATGGAAAAAAAAAAAAAGATTTTTGCCTATAGTTTTACTTTAATTTAAAAAAAAAAAATGTTATGCCCACTTTTGCATTACTTTGAGTTGCCAGCAGAGGTCCGGACTTCTGGGCTTCTTGTCTTCTCTTCTCTTCTCCAGATGTTGACACGACATTCTCTCCGGCTGGATTGCTCTCCGAGGGCTGCGTTGTGACTTATATAGGTGGAGACCTCGCCCCCTTTTGATGTCACAGTCCCTGGGCATGCTGGGACTGTGACGTTTTAGGGGGCGTGGTCAACATCACCCAGTGACCACGCCCCCTAAAATGTCACAGTCCCAGCATGCCCAGGGACTGTGACATCAAAAGGGGGCGGGGTCTCCGCCTATATAAGTCACAACGCAGCCCTCGGAGAGCAGTCCAGCCGGAGAGAGCGTCGTGTCAACATCTGGAGAAGAGAAGAGAAGACAAGAAGCCCAGAAGTCCGGACCTCTGCTGGCAAGAGAGCTACCTGAAGACAGCAGAGGAGCCGGCCGAAGAAGTGGAGAAAAGAGAGCGGAGAAGAACCAACCGGACGCCGGGAGAAGATGAAGCGGAGGGACCCCCGAAGCCGAAAGAAGACCCCCGAAGCAGGAGGAAGATCCCCCCCCGGAGCTGTTTAATAAAATATTTTAAAAACCTGTGTAGTGTGTTTTATTACTTACACTTTTTCCCTAGGTGAATGGGTAGGGGTACCATGTACCCCATACTCATTCACATAGGGTGGGGGGGCCGGGATCTGGGGGCCCCCTTATTAAAGGGGGCTCCCAGATTCCGATAAGCCCCCGCCCGCAGACCCCGACAACCAACGGCCAGGGTTGTCGGGAAGAGGCCCTTGTCCTCATCAACATGGGGACAAGGTGCTT
Organism: Lithobates septentrionalis; assembly: GCA_037952835.1. Classification (NCBI taxonomy): domain Eukaryota; kingdom Metazoa; phylum Chordata; class Amphibia; order Anura; family Ranidae; genus Lithobates; species Lithobates septentrionalis. The sequence continues at coordinate 1,264,211 of JBBDGP010002012.1, forward strand.
TGGGGTGGGGGGGGCCCCGCAGGGTGCCCCCCTCCCCCAAAGCACCCACCCCCCATGTTGAGGGCATGCGGCCTGGTACGGTTCAGGAGGGGGGGCGCTCGCTCTTCCCCACCCCCTTTCCTGACCGGCCAGGCTGCGTGCTCGGATCGGGGTCTGGTATGGATTTTAGGGGGGACCCCACGCCGTTTTTTCGGCGTAGGGGGTTCCCTTTATAATCCATACCAGACCTGAGGGCCTGGTATGACCTGCGCTCGCCGCAATAGGAAAATTTGTTTTTCCTATTGCAGCGAGCGCGAGATGCAATACCCTGCCCTCGTGTTGTATCTGGTCCGTCGGACCAGCATACAGACGAGCGGGCTTTCCGTCGGACCAGCACACACACGAGCGGACTTTCCGCCCAAAACTGAGTCCGGCGGAAAGATTTAAAACTTTTTTCAAATCTAGGTCCGGCGGGCTTTTGGGAAAAAGTCCGCCGGAAAAGTCCGCCGGTGCCTACACACGGGCGGATTGTCCGGCACACTCTGGTCCGCCGGACCAAGTATGCCGGAAAGTCCGACCATGTGTACGCGGCATTTGACTCAATGTCTCACTATTTATATTGGAACCAGTTGCTTCAGAAGGGAGAAGAGGCAGTAAGACTTGAGTGTCATCTATTGTCACTGCATGGATATTGTTACAATTACCTGTTTGCTGCTCGAGTATTGTCATGTTTGCCAATGTTTGTCCACATTATGCATAATTGCCCATTTGTTGCCTATTCATTGTCCTGATTGCATATCTGTTGCCCACATAGTCTAACAAGTTTGCATATGTAGTCCATATATTGTAAGGGATGCCTTTTTTGCCTTGTATAGCCAAGTCAATGTTGTTCCTTTAAAGGACCATAATACTATATAATTGAATCTCCTGCAGGCCATCAACTATTAAACCACAGCACTGTTATCTATGGTCACTGTTATACCATTGCTTCCCTTTTGACACATTTCCTATTAGTCCTTCCTCTTTTCCTGCTCTTCATCCTGCCCCAATCTCAGGCTTGCCAACTTTTAACCACCTCATTAGCACACTGTAGCTGAAAGACGGCTACAGTGTGCGCTCTATGGTCCTGGTAGGGTGTCCATGGATGTCTTCCCAGACCCCCCCCACGCACCTCTGGGGCAAAGGACCAATCACAACAGCCCTTTACCATGTGATCAGCCGGGTCCAATCACAGATGATCACCTATAAACAGGCTTGCCGGTTATCATCCTTTTCTCACACGCTGTCTGTGTGGGGAAAGGAGCGCTGATAACCGGCGAGGGTGTCAGCACAATGCTTATACTGATCATCAAGGCACTAATCATCAGTGTAGCCCCAACAGTGCCCATCAGTGCCTATCAGTGCAGCTTATCAGTGCCCATCAGTACAGCTTATCAGTGCCCATCAGTACAGCTTATCAATGCCCATCGGTGCAGCTTATCAGTGCCCATCAGTGCTGCCTATCAGTGCCCATCAGTGCCGCCTCATCAGTGCCCATCAGTGCAGCTTAACAGTGCCCATCAGTGATGCCTCATGAATTCAGCCTCATCAGTGCCCATCAGAGTAGCCTCATCACTGCTCATCAGTGTAGCCTCATCAGTGTTCATCAGTGCAGCCTCATCAGTGCCCATCAGTACAGCTTACCAGCGCCCATCAGTGCTGCCTATAAGTGCCCATCAGTGCAGCTTAACAGTGCCCATCAGTGATGCCTCATCAGTGCCCATCAGTGTAGCCTCATCACTGCTCCTCAGTGTAGCCTCATTAGTGTTCATCAGTGCAGCCTCATCAGTGCCCATCAGTACAGCTTATCAGCGCCCATCAGTGCTGCCTATCAGTGCCCATTAGTGCAGCTTAACAGTGCCCATCAGCACTTCCTCATTAGTGCTCATCAGTGCCGCCTCATGAGTGCAGCCTCATCAGTGCCCATCAGTGTAGCCTCATCAGTGCCCATCAGTCTAGCTTCATCAGTGCTCATCAGTGCAGCCTGATCAGTGCCCATCAGTACAGCTTATCAGTGCCCATCAGTGCTGCCTATCAGTGCCCATCAGTGCAGCTTAACAGTGCCCATAAGTGATGCCTGATCAGTGCTCATCAGTGCCAACTCATGAGTGCAGCCTCATCAGTGCTCATCAGTGTAGCCTCATCAGTGCTCATCAGTGTAGCCTCATCAGTGCTTTTCAGTGCAGCCTCATCAGTGCTTATCAGTGCAGCCTCATCAGTGCTCATCAGTGCAGCCTCATCAGTGCTCATCAGTGCAGCCTCATCAGTGCCCATCAGTGTAGCCTCATCAGTGCTCATCAGTGCAGCCTTATCAGTGCTCATCAGTGCCAACTCAAGAGTGCAGCCTCATCAGTGCTTATCAGTGCAGCCTCATCAGTGCTTATCAGTGCAGCTACATCAGTGCTTATCAGTGCAGCCTCATCAGTGCTCATCAGTGCAGCCTCATCAGTGCTCATCAGTGTAGCCTCATCAGTGCTCATCAGTGCAGCCTCATCAGTGCCAATCAGTGTAGCCTCATCAGTGCTCATCAGTGCAGCCTCATCAGTGCTTATCAGTGCCCATCAGTGTGCATTAGTTCAGCTTAACAGTGCCCATTAGTGCAGCCTCATGAGTGCCCATCAGTGCAGCCTCATCAGCGCAGCCTCATCAGCACACATCAGTGAAGAAGACAAATTACCTATTTGCAAACTTTTATGAAAGTTGAAAATTGGCTTGGGGTGAAAGTGCCCGATTTTGAAGTGGTTAAGCACTAAGCTTTACCATTTTCTAACTCTGATTTATCTTTTTTTTATAGGAGGAAATGAGTGGATGGATCAAGATAAAGGCATGCTAAAAAAAAGTCAAAAGACTCATTATAGTTCAAGAACATAAAGCCACCTGTATTTTCTCTTTGTTTTGAGGCTTGTACAAAGGAGTATAAGGCACAGTGAGTGGTTGTCATAGGTTGCTGTAGAACCCTCTCGAAGAAGCAAGACAGCCAACTGAATGAGGTCAACCAAGCATAGACATGTAAGGGAGAGTCATATTGAAGGTCAGGGAGCAAGCCAAGGTCAGGGCAGGTGAAATCATCAACAAAAGGAAGTCTGAGTCAGTATTAAAGAGCAATCCAAAAGCGTAAAGCAGCAGGACAGGTAGAATGAGGCACCTTTGTTCAAACACTGAATATCTGAACTACATTTAAGCACTCCTGATTGAGGCCAGATGTGCAGCCAGAGTTCAGACTATGGTGACAATGCTACCTTCAATTGGGAGCATTATAACCTAGCAATAGGTTACAAAGTTACCTTCAATAGTGAATTCTACAAGTAGTTTTTACTAATATAATTACATGAAACAAGAGGCTTGTACATGTTGCTCTTTTATTTCTGTAATACCTAAACACACTGATACTAACACTCACACTGACACTACATATATACAGTATCTCACAAAAGTGAGTACACCCCTCACACTTTTGTAAATCTTTTCTTCTATCTTTTCATGTGACAACACTGAAGAAATGAGACTTTGCTACAATGTAAAGTAGTGAGTGTACAGCTTGTATAACAGTGTAAATTTGCTGTCCCCTCAAAATAACTCAACACACAGCCAGTAATGTCTAAACCGCTGGCAACAAAAGTGAGTACACCCCTAAGTGAAAATGTCCAAATTGGGCCCAATTAGCCATTTTCCCTCCCCGGTGTCATGGGACTCATTAGTGTTACAAGGTGTCAGGTGTGAATGGGGAGCAGGTGTGTTAAATTTGGTGTTCTCACTCTCTCATACTGGTCACTGGAAGTTCAACATGGCACCTCATGGCAAAGAACTCTCTGAGGATATGAAAAAAGAATTGTTGCTCTGCATAAAGATGGTCTAGGCTATAAGAAGATTGCCAAGACCCTGAAACTGAGCTGCAGCACGGTGGCCAAGACCATACAGCGGTTTAACAGGACAGGTTCTACTCAGAACAGGCCTCGCCATGGTCAACCAAAGAAGTTCAGTGCACGTGCTCAGCATCATATCCAGAGGTTGTCTTTGGGAAATAGACGTATGAGTGCTGCCAGCATTGCTGCATAGGTTGTAGGGGTGGGGGGTCAGCCTGTCAGTGCTCAGACCATACGCCGCACACTGCATCAAATTCAAAAGCCGCGGAACACCCTTTAAAAGTCTATGGGAGAAATCAAAAGTGCTAATTTTAAAGGTTAATATGCAAGTTATTGTCATAAAAAGTGTTGGGGGACCCGGGTCCTGCCCCAGGGGACATGAATCAATGCAAAAAAATGTTTTAAATACTGACGTTTTTTCGAGAGCAGTGATTTTTATAATGCTTAAAGTGAAACAATGAAAGTGTAATATTCCTTTAAATTTCATACCTGCGGGGTGTCTATAGTATGCCTGTAAAGGGGCGCATGTTTCCCGTGTTTAGAACAGTCTGAGAGCAAAATGACATTTCTAAAGGAAAAAAAGTCATTTAAATGTACTCGTGGCTATTAATGAATTGTTGGTCCGGCAATACACATAAAAGTTCATTAATAAAAATGGCATGGGATTCCCCCACAGGGGGACCCGAACCTAAATTTTAAAAAAAATGCGTGTGGGTCCCCCCAAATTTCATACCAGGCCCTTCAGGTCTGGTATGGATTTTAAGGGGAACCCCGCACCAAAATTAAAAAAGAATGGGGTGGGGGTCCCCCTCAAAATCCATACCAGACCCTTCAGGTCTGGTATGGATTTTAAGGGGAACCCCGCGCCAAAATAAAACAAATGGCGTGGGGTCCCCCAAAAATCCATACCAGACCCTTATCCGAGGATGCAACCTGGAAAAGAGGGGGGGCAATAGAGCGCCCCCCTCCTGAACCGTACCAGGCCACATGTCCTCAACATTGGGAGGGTGCTTTGGGGTAACCCCCCAAGGCACCGTGTCCCCATGTTGATAGGGAGAAGGGCCTCATCCCCACAACCCTTGCCCGGTGGTTGTGGGGGTCTGCAGGAGGGGGGCTTATCAGAATCTGGAAGCCCCCTTTAACAAGGGGACCCCCAGATCCCAGCCCCCCCTGTTTGAAATGGTAACGGGTTCATTGTACCCGTACCATTTCACAAAAAAAGTGTGAAAATGGTAAAAAAAAAAACACACCGTGGGAGAAGTCCTTTATTAAAAAATAAAAAAATAAAACTGTCCCACGTAGTCCATTCAACTCCATCGATGGACCGAAAAAATAAATAAAGAAGATCTGCCTCCATGGGAGGCACACGCCATATGACGCGCCCTCGCAGGTGACAGCTCTCTTAAAACTGTGGGTGGGGCCACATGGTGTCTTCGCCGGGTGACCCAGTCACCCTCTGACGCACGGGGACATCCCTATGGCTTCCCCCATAGCGTCAGAGGGGGTGGGGCCACCCGGTCCGCCCCCCTCTGACGCACGGGGACATCTCTATGGCTAACCCTAACCTTCTAACCCAACCCTAAACTTCTTACACAAATACTAACCTTCTAACCCTAACCCTAATCTTCTAAAACTAACCATTGCCTTTCTAACCCTAACCCTAATTTTCTAGCACTAACCATAACCTTCTTACCCTAAACCTAATCTTCTAACACTAACCCAAACCTTGTAACCCTAACTTTCTCTTCCAAAACTAACATTGATCTTATAAAGCTAACCCTAACTTTTTAACCCTAACCTTAACGCTTATTTTCTAACACTAACCTCAATCTTTTAACACTAACATTAGCCTTCTAAACCTAACCCCTAATTTTTTAACACTTAACCCAACCTTCTAACCCTAGCCTTCTAAAACTAACCCTAATCTTCCAACACTAACACCAATCTTCTAACCCTAGTCTTCTAACCTTAACCCCAATCTTCTAACACTAACCTTAGCCTTCTAAACCCTAATCTTCTAACACTAACCCCAATCTTCTACCTGTAATCTTCTAACTCGAATCTTCTAACACTAACCCTAACCTTTTAACCCTAATCCTAACCCTAATCTTCTAACACTAACCTTCTAACCTTAACCCCAATCTTCTAACATTAACCCTAACCTTCTATCCCTAATCCTAATCTTCTAGCACTAACCATAACCTTCTAGCCCTAACCCTAATCTTCCAAAACGAATGTTAATCTTCTAAAACTAACCATAACCTTCTAACTCTAACTTTAACCCTAATCTTCTTTCATTAACCACAACCTTCTAACCCCAACCCAATCTTTTAACACTAACCTTAACCTTCTAACCCTAACCTTCTAAAACGAACCCTAATCTTCTAACACAAACCCCAAACTTCAAATCTTAATCCTAATCTTCTAGCACTAACCCCAACCTTCTAAGCCTATCCTTCTAACACTAACCTTTTAACCCTAACCTTCTAACCCTAATCTCCTAACACTAACTCTAACCTTCTAAACCTAATCTTTTAACACTAACGCTAACCTCCTTTCTCTAATCTTCTAACACTAACTCTACCCTTCTAACCCTAATCTTCTAACACTAACCCTAAGCTTCTAACCCTAACCTACTATACCCTAACTTTAATCTTTAACACTAACCCTAAACTTCTAATCCTTACTCTGACCTTCTAACCCTAGCTTTAACCCTAAAACAAAGGTTAGGCACTGCCAGGTACCAATCAGTATGAGTCATTTTATGATCTGCTGTTGCAGTTCTCCAATGGAGCTTCTAAAGCCTGGGGATTACCATACTCAAACTAGTTGGTTGAAAAGCGTTGGTGCTGAAGACCATCTCTCGGGCTTCCCATAATACAATGCAGGGCACATCTTTATAGATTGGGATGTGCTGTAAGGAGGCCCTAGGCCAGTGATGGCAAACCTTGGCACCCCAGATGTTTTGAAACTACATTTCCCATGATGCTCAACTACACTGCAGATCGCATGAGCATCATGGGAAATGTAGTTCCAAAACATCTGGAGTGCCAAGGTTCGCCATCACTGCCCTAGGCTTTGACCCTTCCATGGGTTGGTATTGGCATACTGAAGTGTCCTGTCTCCCAAGTTGCAATGGTGGGTTCTAAATGACTGGACTCTGTTGGTATCCACTGACATTAATTTTCAGTTTAGTTTTGGGGTTTGCATGAAGTAAAAGGGTGCACTTCAATTTAAGGATTAACATTTGTTTGTGTCATTCCCATTTACTGTATGAGTTAGCTCTTAGTCAGACTGGCTCATTTCTGATATCTACTTTTCCATCTGCAGCCTTGACTAACTTGACATTATGAATCATTTAGAGGGAAAAAATAGCTTGTCTAAGTAATCTGACATGGAACTGAGATTCTAATTGAACACTGAGGAATATTTTCTTTTTCCCGCAGAATTAAAATGAGTTTTATTCACCTTCGTAGTCTCAGCTACCTGCGGGTCTGCTTCAGATAGAGAAAATTAAATAACACTCGCAGTAAAATGAACCTTCTGTACTAGACTGGAAACCAGTGTGAGACGCCGAGCCCGTGTCTCCTTCTCAGAGGGGAGCTGCTTCTAAAAGCCAACAAGGCTTGCTGGATTAACAACAGCATTGTCTGCAAAATCAAACGGAAAAACAAATCAACAACAGTGCGGCTCTATCACTGCCACAGCCCCGATTTTCCATCCCATCCGGTGACATTTCTTTATTCTCAGGAAAAATTTTAAACGCATTGAAATTGATGAGCTACGTGTTTAACAGAGCAACCAAAACAGAACAAACTCCCATAGAGTACAATGGCCGAGTCATGACCTCAATCCCGCTGAGCTGCTGTGGTGTAATCAGAACAGAGCTGCTACAGCAACATATTCAGAAATTCTCTACACAGTTTCTTATACAGGGACTAAATAGTTCTTTCTTTCTTTCTTTCCCTCCTTTCTTTCTTTCTTTCTTTCTTTCTTTCTTTCTTTCTTTCTTTCTTTCTTTCTTTCTTTCTTTCTTTCTTTCTTTCTTTCTTTCTTTCTTTCTTTCTTTCTTTCTTTCTTTCTTTCCTACCCATCTATCAATCTGCAGTGTCTATCTATCTATCTATCTATCTATCTATCTATCTATCTATCTATCTATCTATCTATCTATCTATCTATCTATCTATCTATCTAATCAATGTATCCCCCCCCATATTTCTGTAGGTGTGTCCTACAGAAGTCCAGAGTCCGGTGGAGAGGACGCAACACATTAAGGAATGTGGCCATAGTGAGTAGAGCAAGCAAAGAAATCTGGGATTTTTAAGGTGCAAAAACACAACACGAAAAAATATATAAAAAATATCAAAATGTTATTTTAACATTAAAAGAATCAACACATTGTCATCATATATATCCTATACATCCATACGGTAGATGGAAAAGGTGCAGTAGATTCCAATTCGCTACATGTTTCGCCATACAATGGCTTCCTCAGGAGACATTTAATCAAGAACTGCATATATGATCACTAACAGTTATAATTAATATATTTTAGACAAAAAAAAAATCAATAAACATAAAAAATAGCATAATTTCAAAAGAACGATGTATATATACTTTACAAAAAAACTAGTTTTTTATCTATCTCAAATGTGTGTGGGGCTGCTAACCATTCCCCAGTCTCTGTTACTTGAGTATTGATGAGTATCTTAAAATCCTATGGAAGTTAGGCTCCAGAATCACAGGGGCAATTAGATAAGGACAATTGGTGAAACCATATAGAGGAAGGCATAATGGCGACCTTAAATGGCCTACCTAGGATGGAGGTTATAATGTAAATTGTCATATCATCATAAAATCAGGCAATTGCCCAGTAACGAGGGACCGGTAACATCGGGACTAGGGATGAGCTTCGAGTTCGAGTCGAACTCATGTTCGACTCGAACAGCGCCGAACAGCGAACAATTTGGGGTGTTCGCGGCAAATTCGAATGCCGTGGAAGACCCTTTAAAAGTCTATGGGAGAAATCAAAAGTGCTAATTTTAAAGGCTTATATGCATGGTATTGTCATAAAAAGTGTTTGGGGACCTGGGTTCTGCCCCAGGGGACATGTATCAATGCAAAAAAAAGTTTGAAAAATGTCAGTTTTTTTGGGAGCAGTGATTTTAATACTGCTTACAGTTAAACAATAAAAGTGTAATATCCCTTTAAATTTCCTACCTGGGGGGTGTCTATAGTATGCCTGTAAAGGGGCGCATGTTTCCCATGTTTAGAACAGTCTGACAGCAAAATGACATTTCAAAGGAAAAAAGTCATTTAAAACTACTCGCGGCTATTAATGCATTGCCAGTCCGACAATACACATAAAAGTTCATTGATAAAAACAGCAATTGGAATTCCCCACAGGGGAACCCTGAACCAAAATTTAAAAAAAAATGACATGGGGGGTCCCCCTAAATTCCATACCAGGCCCTTCAGGTCTGGTATGGATATTAAGGGGAACCCCGGCCAAAATTAAAAAAAAAAAACGGCGTGGGGTCCCCCCAAAAATCCATACCAGACCCTTATCTGAGCACGCAACCTGGCAGGCCGCAGGAAAAGAGGGGGGGACAAGAGAGCGCCCCCCCTCCTGAACCGTACCAGGCCACATGCCCTCAACATTGGGAGGGTGCTTTGGGGTAGCCCCCCAAAACACCTTGTCCCCATGTTGATGAGGGACAAGATGAAGAGAAGAGCGGGAGCCTCCCTCCATGCCATGGATGCGGAGCGGCCCGAGGAGAAGAAGGAAAGAAGATGCCGCAGAGGAGATGCTGGACGAGAACACCAGAGGAAGAACCAGAAGAACCAGAAGAACCAGAAGAAGAAGAAGATGAAGGAAGATAGAAGATAGAAGAAAGAAGAAGCATTTAAATAAAGGAATTGTCAAAAACTGTCTCTTGTCATTTTTAACATTTTTGACAGTTTGTAGTGAAATGGTAGGGGTACTTTTGTACCCCCTTACCATTTCACACAGGGGGGGAGGGAGGGCCGGGATCTGGGGGTCCCCTTGTTAAAGGGGGCTTCCAGATTCCAATAACGCAACCTGGCAGGCCGCAGGAAAAGAGGGGGGACAAGAAAGTGCCCCCCTCCTGAACCGTACCAGGCCACATGCCCTCAACATTGGGAGGGTGCTTTGGGGTAGCCCCCCAAAACACCTTGTCCCCATGTTGATGAGGACAAGGGCCTCATCCCCACAACCCTGGCCAGTGGTTGTGGGGGTCTGCGGGCGGGGGGATTTTTGGAATCTGGAAGCCCCCTTTAACAAGGGGACCCCCAGATCCCGGCCCTCCCTCCCCCCTGTGTGAAATGGTAAGGGGATACCTACCATTTCACTAAAAAACTGTCAAAAATGTTAAAAATGACAAGAGACAGTTTTTGACAATTCCTTTATTTAAATGCTTCTTCTTTCTTATATCTTCTATCTTCCTTCATCTTCTTCTTCTTCTGGTTCTTCTGATTCTTCCTCCGGTGTTCTCGTCCAGCATCTCCTCTGCGGCGTCTTCTTCCCTTCTTCTCCTCAGGCCGCTCCGCATCCATGGCATGGGGGGAGGCTCCCGCTCTTCTCTTCATCTTGTCCCTCATCAACATGGGGACAAGGTGTTTTGGGGGGCTACCCCAAAGCACCCTCCCAATGTTGATGGCATGTGGCCTGGTACGGTTCAGGAGGGGGGCGCTCTCTTGTCCCCCCCTCTTTTCCTGTGGCCTGCCAGGTTGCGTGCTCAGATAAGGGTCTGGTATGGATTTTTGGGGGGACCCCACGCCATTTTTTTAAAAAATTTTGGCCGGGGTTCCCCTTAATACCCATACCAGACCTGAAGGGCCTGGTATGGAATTTAGGGGGACCCCCACGTAATTTTTTTTTAAAAATTTTGGCCGGGGTTCCCCTTAATATCCATACCAGACCTGAAGGGCCTGGTATGGAATTTAGGGGGACCCCCACGTCATTTTTTTTTTTAACCACTTGACGACCGCTCACTGTATATGTACGTCATTTTTTTGAAGATGGATATCTCGGTAACGGCAGCAGCTGCTGCCACAACCGAGGTATCCATCTTTACAGTGAGCGGTTCTGTACACGATAACGGTGGTCTCTGCGGCGGGTTCGCCGCGAGATCACCGTTATCGGCGGCGGGAGAGGTGCCACCCCCCCTCCCGCCGCTCTCCCGCGCCCTCCGCCGCTTACCGGAGCCGTCGGTAGCGGCGGAGGAGATCGGGACCTGTCACTGCCGAGGTACTGAGACGAGTGAGGCCAAGATGGCCCCCACCCGTCTCTATACCACGTGATGGCCGGAGCGACGTCGTTATGATGGCTCCGCCCACTTCTCTTAAAGGCACAATTTTTTGTGTCATTTTTTTAAACGACTTTTTTTTTTTTTTTTGCATTTTAGTGTAAATATGAGATCTGAGGACTTTTTGACCCCAGATCTCATATTTAAGAGGACCTGTCATGTTTTTTTCTATTACAAGGAATGTTTACATTCCTTGTAATAGGAATAAAAGTGATCCAATTTTTTTTTTTTTTTTTAAACAGTGAAAAAATAAATAAAATAAAGTAAAATAAATAATAAAAAAAAAAGTATATACGTGAGTAGCGCCCGCATATGAAAACAGTGGTCAAACCACACATGTGAGGTATCGCCGCGACCGGTAGAGCGAGAGCAATAATTCTAGCCCTAGACCTCCTCTGTAACGCAAAACATGCAACCTGTAGAATTTTTTAAACGTCGCCTATGGAGATTTTTAAGGGTAAAAGTTTGACGCTATTCCACGAGCGGGCGCAATTTTGAAGCGTGACATGTTGGGTATCAATTTACTTGGCGTAACATTATATTTCACAATATAAAAAAAATTGGGCTAACTTTACTGTTGTCTTATTTTTTTATTCAAAAAAGTAAATTTTTTCCAAAAAAAGTGCGCTTATAAGACCGCTGCGCAAATACGGTGCAAAAAAAAGTATTGCAATGACCGCCATTTTATTCTCTAGGGTGTTAGAAAAAAAAACATATATAATGTTTGGGGGTTCTAAGTAATTTTCTAGCAAAAAAACCTGTTTTAAACATGTAAACACCTAAAATCCAAAACGAGGCTGGTCCTTAAGTGGTTAAATTTTGGTTCAGGGTTCCCCTGTGGGGAATTCCCATGCCGTTTTTATAAATGAACTTTTATGTGTATTGTCGGATCGGCAATGCATTAATAGCCGCGAGTAGTTTTAAATGACTTTTTTTCCTTTGAAATGTCATTTTGCTGTCAGACTGTTCTAAATACGGGAAACATGCGCCCCTTTACAGGCATACTATAGACACCCCCCAGCTACGAAATTTAAAGGGATATTACACTTTTATTGTTTCACTTTAAGCATTATTAAAATCACTGCTCCCGAAAAATTGGCCGTTTTTAAAACTTTTTTTTGCATTGATCCATGTCCCCTGGGGCAGGACCCAGGTCCCCAAACACTTTTTATGACAATAACTTGCATATAAGCCTTTAAAATTAGCACTTTTGATTATTCATGTTCGTGTCCCATAGACTTTAACGGTGTTCGCGTGTTCGAACGAGTTTTTTGCCTGTTCGCATGTTCTGGTGCGAACCGAACAGGGGGGGTGTTCGGCTCATCCCTAATCGGGACATACTGTCCAAGTAAGCCGGCAAGGGTCCTACATAAAATGCAGATGAAATATAGAGACTAGTTCAATACACAAATCACCACTTGTGACTTGAAGTGAATTTTACCAAGGCCAAGGCCTCCTTACCTATTGGATGTATCATATTGTGAATATCCCTCCTCTTTCTGATGGAGTCACGGCAAATTCCATAAATCTGCATCTCTTTATACCCCCTCCACCTCCACCAGCAGCCCAAAGGTGCCTGTGGACGTGCAGGTGCCCAAAATAGGCCAGCGCACATGCGCGAGCCGTGTCGGGACTGACATCATGCGCTGCGCGACGTAAACATGTCACATGCTGAAGCCGCTGCGCCATGTTGGAAAATACAACCATAGGGAGGAGCGGTTAGGATGAAAAATACCACCCCCCACCTGACAGCACAAGAAGGACTGTCAGTAGGCAATCCAACAGAGATATCTCGCTATGGGGGCAAAGCAGAACGCCCAGTCAATGGTGCCACCAGGATAGAAAACCGAAGAAATTATTCCCTGCTGACTTCCAGAATGATGTCCCGGGCGTCCGTATGGTCACCTAATCCTAACCAGAACCCCATATTCAGCCCAAAGGGCACCATCTGCTGCTTGAATCTGGAAATACATGATTCAATGTGAAAACATCTCTAAACCAAAAAATACATTAGATTGTTAATTGATAACGGAGCCATTTGTATGAAATACTTAGATGTATTAATTACCACTCAGCTGGAGATCATGGAGAAACTGTAACAGGCACAAACACATACGAGTTACACAGACTCTTCCCTATGTGTTTGTGCCTGTTACAGTTTCTCCATGATCTCCAGCTGAGTGGTAATTAACAGAGATAAGTATTTCATAATTCGGATGATGTCATTTTCAAATTCTTTCAGTAATGATCGGAAATTCATTGTGAATAGCTGTGGTTGTTGGGTATTGGGCCACCACCGCGTCCTTTATAACCATGACCTATCTGCCCCCCTCCGTCAGCAGAATGTAAACAAAAAAAGTGCCGGTTTAAAAAAATAAAAAACTCTTCGGGTCTGATATGGATTTTGAGGGAACCCCACACTAAAAAAGAATTTAAAAAGTAATGGTGTCCCCCCAAAAATCCATACCAGCTCTTTATCTGAGCATGCAGTCCAGCAGGCCTGGACACGCGCAGAATGGCAGGTAAACATGGGAGCGTCACCGGGTGACCTCACCTCCGTGTTTACCTGTTCTTTGGAGGGGTTGTCTTTGGCAGGTGGCATTTTATATTTGTGTGGGTTGACATTCAGTGTGTTTGACGTTGGATCTACTTTTTTTTCTGTGAATGAGTAGGGGCACTATGTACCCCATACTCATTCACATAGTAGGGGGCCAGGATCTGGGGGCATTCTGAAAAGTCACCCCCTGCACCCCTGAAACCACTGGGCCAGGGTTGTGGGGAAGAGGACCTTTTCCTCATTAACATGCCCCCCCCCCCAACGCACCTCCATGTTGAGGGCATGTGGCCTGGTATCCTTCCCCTTTCCTGGTCTGCCAGGCTTCATGCTCAGATAAGGGTCTGGATTAAGGGTGAAGGTGTGGAATTTATGGGGGGGGGGGCATTATATTTTATTTTTAATTTTGGCATGGGGTTCCTCTTAGAATCCATACCAAACCCACCCACCGAGCCCCCTGCACCAAAGTACCTTTCCCTGTGTTGAGGGCATGTGGCCTGGTATGGTTCAGGCAAAGGGAAGCTCACTCATCCCTCCCCTTTCCTGGCCTGCCAGGCTGCATGCTCAGATAAGGGTCTGGACTAGGAGTGAAGGTGTGGAATTTAATGGGGGGGTGACATTTTTTTTAATTTTGGCTTGGGGTTCCTCTTAGAATCCACACCACCCCCCCCCCCCACCAAGCCCCCTGCACCAAAGTACCCCTCCCCATGTTGAGGGCATGTGGCCTGGCATGGTTCAGGGGGGGACGACATTGCTCGTCCCCCCCGCCCTTTCCTGGCCTGCATGCTTGAATAAGGGTCTCTATGGATTTTGGGGAGGCCCCATGGCAATCCATACCAAACCCCCCTACCAAGCCCCCTGCACCAAAGTACCCCTCCCCATGTTGAGGGCATGTTGCCTGGCATGGTTCGGGGACGACGACATTGCTAGTCCCCCCCGCCCTTTGCTGGCCTGCTGGGCTGCATGCTTGAATAAGTGTCTGTATGGATTTTGGGGAGGCCCCATGGCATTTTTTTTTTTTAAATTGGCATGGGGGTTCCCCTCAAAATCAATACCGGACCCGAAGGGCCTACTTTAGGTCACACTTTTTTTGTTTACATTCTGCTGACAGCGGGGAATCCTGCTGACAGCAAATGAGTCATGGTTGTTAAGGCCCCATGCTCATTAACGATAAAGCTATTCCAAGCTATTGCTTATTGCGTTTTTTTTCTTTTTACTAAAGATATGTAAAAGAATATATATCGGCCTAAACTGATGAAGGAATTATTTTTTTGGGGGGATATTTATTGTAGCAAAAGGTAATATATATATATATTTATTTATTTTTGATTGTCGCTCTTATTTTGTTAATATTGCAAAAAAAAACAAAAACCCAGAGGTGATCAAATACCCCCAAAAGAAAGCTCTATTTGTGGTAAAAAAATGACGTCAATTCTGTTTAGGAGCCACGTTGCACGACTGCGCAATTGTCAATTAAAGCGACGCAGTGCCGTAACACAAAAAATGGCCCAGTCCTTAACCACTTGCTTACTGGGCACTTAAACTCCCCTCCTATGCAGACCAACTTTCAGCTTTCAGCACTGACACACTTTTAATGACAATTGCGCGGTCATACAACACTGTACCCAAATGAAATTTTTATCATTTTTTTTGCCACAAATAGAGCTTTCTTTTGGTGGTATTTGATTACCTTTGTGGTTTTTATTTTTTGTTAAAAAAATGTAAAAAGACTGAATTCATTTTTTTTTATTTTTTTTATATTTTGTTTAAAATTTTAAAACAGGTAATATTTCTCCTTCATTGATGTACGCTGATGGGGCGGCACTGATGGGCACCAATAGGTGGCTGTGATGGGCACTGATGGGTGGCAGTGATGGGCACTGATGGGTGGCAATAATAGGCACTGATCGGTTACACTGATAGGAAGAGCTGCTAGGTGGCACTGATTGGCACCACTGGTGGGCATTTATAGGTGGCACTTGTGGGCATTGATAGGTAGCACTTGTGGGCATTGATAGGTAGCACTTGTGAGCATTGATAGGTGGCACTCATGGGAATTGATAGGTGGCACTGGTGGGCACTGTGGGCACTGTCAGGTGGCAATGGCAGGTGGCACAGATGTGGCATAATTGCCTCTTTCTCTTCAGGACCGATGTACCTTGCAGATCAGCCAGTGATCGGCTTTTTTTTCTCCGCGTGCTGTCAGCGTGAGGAGAAGAAAAAACGATCACAGAACTTTTGTTTTGATCATGTGATCAGCTGTCATTGGCTGACAGTTGATCACGTGGTAAGGGGCCGGGACCGGCCCCTTACTCGGATCGGTGATCACCCAAGTCTCAGTGACTCGGTGATCACAGCGCGCTCCGCACGTGCCCTGTAGGGTGCGCGCTGGGCGCGTGCACAGGGAAGGCCGTCATATGACGGCCTCCCGGAAATTCAAGGGGGTGCATCTGAAAATTAAACAAAACAAAATTTCTGGTGTGCACATGTCTAACTAAGGGTGTCACATTTTTGGAAATATTGTTTGCACTTTTGCTAATTCTTTGAATTAAGAACATCGCATTTCTTTTTATTATATAGGATATTATAAGTTTGGAGGCAAGGGTTGGGAGCGCTGCACTTTTTTTACATTTTTATTTTGGTTTACAATCTTCAAGAATATGTCAAGACTAACGGGGTCGATAACGAAGAGCAGTCAAGGAGGCCAAAGCGAAAGCGCACCGCTCTATTAATCTCACTAATTATTTTATTGATACATTCATTACCAAGAATTAATTTCAGTATGACAACCCGTGCGTCGTTTATTGTAGACCTCCCGCTGAGACGATGGGGGGAAATGCCGCACTTTTTTTTTGTGGGGGGTCGGAGATGTATATTTCCCTGTTAATAGGTTTAAAGCAGAGAGCCCTGGACAATTAGATTGTTTATCGCTCTTTACACAGAGATATTGTCTGCTCCGAGGAGGAACGGAGGAAGGCTCACAATAAATTTCTGTAAATGGACCTCGGTGGTTCTTATCAGCGCTCGCTTCCTGCCGCACCACAATCTGCTGCGCTGCATCATAGCAATTAAATTTAATTAGCAAGTAATTGAAGAAAACAATACAGTGTGACGAGAAGGAGCAGCGTGTGTCTTTTAGTGTGTATGGAAGTGGCAACCTGATTTGCTGGTTGTGACTACCGCTAAAACTGCAGATTATTCAGATTATGCAAATACGCCGTCATTAGAACAAATATAGAAGTCGTTCCAGTTGCTGTCTCTGTCTAGAAGCCAGCTTTGCAGCAATGTCGAGTTTAGACCTCCAGGCCTGTCTTGGGATCAATATCCTGTTTTACCAAAGAGGAAGATGTGCAATTAAAGGCCATCTGCGGAAAAAAATGACAAAATTGTATGCTTACCCCTAGTCCCGTCCCCCCTCCAATTCCCCCGAACCACAAATTTTAAATTAAGGGAAAAAAAAAAAAACAGTAGGACCTTTTTTCTTCACCCAAATTCCCCATCATGTGATCGCTTCTCGACCTTTTGGCTAAGATCAAGCGTAGTCATCTGTTCTTATCAGTGATCTAGTGGAGGTTCTGTGCTGTCATTCTCGCCTGACCAAGGTTGGAATGTATGGCTATGAATCTCTGCTAGAGTTATGGGGGCTTGGAAGGTTAGTGTCGCCTGAAGCAGAAACCGGGACGCCCACAGACAGTTGGGGCACAGGAGTAATTCTGGTTTGAATGTTCTACCTTGTCTGGCCATGGGCTGGGAAGGCAGAGGGTCCGTGGTGCCTGTACCCCCTGGGAGTGATCGCCCTAGGGGTGCTCTTAGTAACACTTGGGTTTGGGACCTGTAAAAGAAATTTGTAAGTTCTGTATATAGTTGTATTCTATTTTGTATGTATTGCACACTGTCCTCACTGTGCACACGGCACTAATAAGGCTTTCATTGAATAGAATGTGGTGCTGCGCTAATCCTATTGAGATAGGCGTGTAATGACTCTGTGATGGTGAGTATCTCCCAGTACAACTCAAATGAATATTTACAACTGTAAAAGAACAGTAGAAAGGTAACCTAATGTGACAGTTGTGTAATTGTGTACTGGTGGTATGTATGACCAAATACTAATAATACAGGTACTCAACTGGTGCTGATATATAAAGCATGCAAAGTGATCAGTGCTTAAACATCATGATTACAAAACATAAGTATATATAAATGGATAAATAAAGAGTATATAGCAGCTGGCTTATACCATCGCCAGTCACCGGCTGGCTTAACATATATCTGATATAAATCAACACACTCTCAGGTGCATGTATAAACAAAGTAGAAAGTGCTTAAAGTGCATACAGTGACACTTAAATATGGCTAGGTGCTAGAAAGTTCATTTATATGCATGCAAATCATGCGTGCAAAACAGTATGAGGTGTGATGCTCCGTTCGGCAATAAACAGTTAATCAAAGTCCATAAAAAATAAGTGATCCCTTCAGTGCTAAAAAATGGGTGACAATGGTGATCAATCTTCATGCAGCAACGTGCACACTGGTGGGCAGTGGCCCCTTACCTGAAGGTAATGGGGTAATCGCATTTAGCCACTTTGAGGCATGGCAGCCTTTGTAGAGACCGTGGATGTTACCAACTGTGGGGGGTAGTAGAGATATGGTCCTATCCTGGTCACTTCTCTTGTGGGGGTGTCTGGTCCTTTCAAGTAGTGTCCCAGGGTCACCCAGATAAATTAAAAGGAAGCCCACAATAGTGTAGTATTGTATGGAAAACGTACCACTTTTATTAAAGCATAAGCATATGTACTTACATAAAAACGTTAAAACCGGGTGGAGATCCGACGAGCGGCGAGCTCGTAATACAATAGCTGTCATAGAGTGCCCGGGACAGGCTGTACCCCATTCGGTGTAGGCTGCTTTTCCTTGTTTCACTGAGATTTGGTTCCCCTCCTCCTTTCTCCCTTACCCCGTTTACGATAGCGCAGGAATACCCCATAACCATTTGAAAGGCTTTCATTACATGTTTGCATTCTTTCGAGTCCTGATTAGAATTAGTAAATGGTAGACACTACCAACTCGCGCAAATGGAGGCTGATAGAGCTAATGTAAAATGAATTTATGCGAAATTAATTAATTAAGGAGCAGCACGTTATAACAAAAATAAAAATAAATGGACAATAATTAACGGATTAATTACAAACCGCGTTCCTTGTAAAGTGCAAGTGCAAAATCACACTCTAATGTAAACCAAAACATATATTATAGTGTATAAATAGAGTCTGATTAGAATTAGCCTGCCTATGTTACGCCCCTTGTTATTATACATGTACAGTTGTAATATTAATGTGATACCTACGTAATCCAATGTATAAAAACCTTCAATTGCGTCATAATAAAGCATAACAGTTATTTGGAAAGATGCGGAGTGTACCTTTTGTGTCTGTTCCCTACTGCAGTAGTTATAATTAATTTGGAACCACTAATCAATATGAGGATAGGAGTTGCCTATCTATAAAATTCCATGTCAGACCACACATGGTCACAGCCACTAAAAGCTTTTCATTTGCACAATTTCACTTTTTATTTTCTGTTTATTTTTCTCCCACGTTTGTCACTGCTTTTACTTGTGTGTGTGTTTTTCCTCACTGGATGAAGGGTGTGAGTCCTCCTCGGGCTTGCCCTGATGTCTGGGGGGAGGATGTGTGGCCCTCAGGTTTCTTCCTCCATTGCCTCTGGGGGGGTCTCTCTTCGGGAGAGCCCCTCGACAAAGTATTTGATGGTCGGCTTCGGTTGATCTAGAAGAACGGGATCTGCCAGGCCTTCTGGCTAAGAGGACCATTGGAGACCTTAGTCCCTGTCAGGAGCCTTGTGGGTAGAGTATGGGTTTTTTTGTTTCAGGTTTTTGCGCCACCGTGGACATAATAAAAAAAAATCATGTGACTCTCCACAGTTCCATTTCCGATATCTGCGATCCATCTCTGCAGACCAACCTCTGCAGACAAATCTTATTGTTGCATTTTATGATGTCATAACTCTGTTACGGACGGCCTTCTGGAGCCTGTAAACACCCCATCATTGGAAAATTATTGGGAAATATCCACAGTAACCAGTAAGTAGCGTGGAGACTTGAATAAGGACCCTCCCACTCTGCAGTCCTAAAGAAAAAGGACTCAGGAACCCAACATGTCAGGTAACCTTAGATTTAGGCAATGCATTTACTGCTCATGCGCTAATGTCATTTCCTCTCCAGACTGGCCAATAGTAGTGAAAAACCATCACAAGACATCAGGTGAACCATCTGTTGTCAAAATAAAAATATTTGGGGTGCTTATTTAAAGGGCAACTCCACTTTCGTGGGGTTAAAAAAATAGTAAATAAAGAAAAAATAATATAACATATACAATTGCGACTCAAGTCATATTGTGATTGAATGTTATTAAAAATCACCTTTCTTTTTCAATCTGCAGCCGCTGTAAATTTTTGTAAATGCAATGCAATATGGCCACCTGGAGTTGTTCTGTACACAGAGTGTGTACTGACCACCCCCCCACAGCTGACTGATAATTATGAAACCACTCCCATTAGACCCACTCAGAGGCACAGACATACACACATGGATTTCTTCAGAATAACAAAAGGTAGGAATCTGAAACAACGTTTGTTATAATCCTTGCAATGTACACAGATCACCCAGAGGGGGATGTTTTTTTTTCTCAACAAAGTGGAGTTACGCTTAAAAAAAAATTAAACAATGTGGCCAGGCAATGGAGAAAAATGACTAACAGGAGAAAGGAGGTCCTGATTCCTCTATATAGATCTTTATATCACTATAGGGATCACCAGCAGGAGGGAGGAGGTCCTGATTCCTCTATAAAGATCTTTATATCACTAGAGGAACCACCAGCAGAAGGGAGAAGGTCCTGATTCCTCTATATAGATCTTTATATCACTAGAGGGATCACCAGCAAGAGGCAGGAGGTCCTGATTCCTCTATATAGATCTTTATATCACTAGAGGGATCACCAGCAGGAGGAAGGAGGTCCTGAGTCCTCTATATAGATCTTTATATCACTAGAGGGGTCACCAGCAGGAGGAAGGAGGTCCTGAGTCCTCTATATAGATCTTTATATCACTAGAGGGATCACCAGCAGGAGGAAGGAGGTCCTGATTCCTCTATATAGATCTTTATATCACTAGAGGGGTCACCAGCAGGAGAAAGGGGTCCTGATTCCTCTATATAGATCTTCATATCACTAGAGGGATCACCAGCAGGAGGAAGGAGGTCCTGATTCCTCTATAAAGATCTTCATATCACTAGAGGGATCCCCAGCAGGAGGAAGGAGCAGGGCCATCTTTAATTTTGATTGGGCCCTGGGCAAACATTTTCTTGGGGCCCCCCCTCCATTCTGAGACATACAAAAAATAGCAGGTAGACTCAAAATCAGTTTACTGCAGCAGATCACGCAGCGATTGCAATTGTTTGCCAGAGGTTACAGCCTATCATTACTGCTCAATGGCTGGTTTCTAGAGGTTACAACACATAATTTCTGCTTGCCGATTGGTTGCTAGAGGTTAATGTACATTATTAGCGCTCACTGAGCAGTGGAGCAATCCCAAATAATTGAGCAAGTAAAGGGGCACATTAATACACATACTACAGGAGAGGTTCAGAGACTCCAGAAATACTACAGGAGAGGTTCAGAGACTGCGGACATACTGCAGGAGACAATCAGAGACTGCGGACATACTGCAGGAGACAATCAGAGACTGCGGACATACTGCAGGAGACAATCAGAGACTGCGGACATACTGCAGGAGACAATCAGAGACTGTGGACATACTGCAGGAGAGGTTCAGAGACTGTGGAAATACTGCAGGAGGCACTCAGAGACTGTGGACATACTGCAGGAGATTAACAGACTGCGGACATACTGCAGGAGACAATCAGAGACTGCGGACATACTGCAGGAGACAATCAGAGGCTGCGGACATACTGCAGGAGACAATCAGAGACTGTGGACATACTGCAGGAGATTATCAGAGACTGCGGACATACGGCAGGAGACAATCAGAGACTGTGGACATACTGCAGGAGACACTCAGAGGCTGCAGACATACTGCAGGAGACAATCAGAGACTGCGGACATACTGCAGGAGACAATCAGAGACTGCGGACATACTGCAGGAGACAATCAGAGACTGTGTAAATACTGCAGGAGACAATCAGAGACTGCGGACATACTGCAGGAGACAATCAGAGACTGTGGACATACTGCAGGAGACAATTAGAGACTGCGGACATACTGCAGGAGATTACCAGAGACTGCGGACATACTGCAGGAGACACTCAGAGGCTGCGGACATACTGCAGGAGACAATCAGAGACTGCAGACATACTGCAGGAGACAATTAGAGACTGCAGACATACTGCAGGAGACAATCAGAGACTGCGGACATACTGCAGGACACAATTAGAGACTGTGGACATACTGCAGGAGACAATCAGAGACTGTGGACATACTGCAGGAGATTACCAGAGACTGCGGACATACTGCAGGAGACACTCAGAGGCTGCGGACATACTGCAGGAGACAATCAGAGACTGCGGACATACTGCAGGAGACAATCAGAGACTGTGGACATACTGCAGAAGACAATCAGAGACTGCGAACATACTGCAGGAGACAATCAGAGACTGCGGACATTATACAGGGGATGGTCAGAGAACTTTCAGCAATGCACAGCTTTACAGGTAAATAACACAGCTCAGGGTTTAAACAGTCAGGCATTCTATGGTTGTAAGGACATACCTGGCCAGCCAAACTCACTACATACATTCAGGACTGTGGGCGGGGCTTCCACTCTCTGCTCTCACTAAAGCAGCTGGGAGCTCCACTGATGCTTTGTTGGGGGGCCCACATCACCGTGAATGGTTGCCCCAATCACAACTTTGCAGAGCGCACAGAGGACATGGGAGGATGTATCCCGCGCTAGCCAGCTGAGAGGGGCTCTGACCCTGCCCACGTGCAGCCTGTGTACTGGGAATAGAGCGCCTGTAGTGAGAGCCAGTGATCGGAGTGGGAGTGTCATTGGAGCTCCCGGCCCCGCCCCCAGACCTCTGTATTCACCAGCCAGTATAGAGGGGGCGGGGCCGGAAGCTCCACTGACACTCCCACTCCGATCACTGGCTCTCACTACAGAAGCTCTTTTCCGAGTACACAGGCTGCACGTGGGCGGGGTCAGAGAGTCAGTGGAGCTCCCGGCCCCGCCCCCTCTCACCTGGCTAGCGAGGAATACATCCTCCCGTGTCCTCTGTGCGCTCTGCAAAGCTGTGATCGGGGCCCCAGTTCACGGCTAGCGCGGGCCCCCCAACAAAGATTGGGCCCAGGGCAAGTCCCCCGTGTGCCCTGCGCTAAAGACGGCCCTGGGAAGGAGGTCCTGATTCCTCTATATAGATCTTTATATCACTAGAGGGATCACCAACAGGAGGAAGAAGGTTCTGATTCCTCTATTTAGATCTTTATATCCCTAGAGCACTAGAGGGGTCATCAGCAGGAGGAAGGAGGTGCTGATTCCTCTATTTAGATCTTTATATCCCTAGAAGGTAACCAGTAGCAATGAGTCAAACTGTTCTGGGTTCAGCATAGTTGAACATGTTTGTATTATTGATTACACCACACATTAGAATTAGCCCTAATGCCCTTATCACAGTAATGGCAGCTACCACTTCCTTGAAAAGTTATCTATAGTGTATTGCTTTTCAGAGCACAGTGAAAGAAGGTTTGTAGGAGTTCAGGAGGTGTTAAATTTGCTGCAATGTGATGCAAAGCATTGGGGGTGCGACAATGTGTGCTCATCTGAGAGGCACCATGTCCACTTGTCGGTGGACGGTAAAAACACAGATCAGCCGCCTTCGTTAAAAGGAGCCTCTTACAGGTAAAATATGTAAGAATAACTCCAGGCAATGAACAATGTGTGTTCAAAATTGTGAAATACAAATAATAAAAAAAACAAAAGATAAAAAGACTATAATACATGAACTGGCTTTGACACTGAATCAACGTACCGCAAGGCTTCTTACCTAACACATATTCAATGTCAGTTCATGTATTATATTCTGTTCATTGCTATCTTTTTATTATATGTATTTTATCATTTAAAACTCACATATTATTTATTGTCTGGTGTTATTTATTTATATTCTGTTGGCATTTTGTTCCCTAGCGTATTGCCAGTCTTCCTTATGCTCTGTAATATCACATACCCGGTGAAGACTGGAATGTTGTGGAGGCCTTTCTTGCACAGAGAGCGTAAAGGCAATGAGTGGCACAAGTGCCGTAGTAGCTTGTCCACTCTGTAGGTGGGTAGAGCTGGAAGCCACAGTCCTTGGAACAGGATGCAGGAGCAGCTTGGCACCAGAGCGTGGACGAAAGCAGAACCAGGAGAAGAACAGCAGTCAGTGGCGACCGGGCAGCAAGGCATCGAATCAGCAGGCAAAGCAAGTCCAGGAGATAGGCCAAGGTCGTTAACAGCCAAGCAACATGGTACAGAGTGAGCAGGCAGATCAGATCCAGTAAACAAGCCAAGGTCGGGGGTTGTAGGTAACAGAGCTAGAGCGAGAGCAGAGGCAAGCTGGGTCTTACACAAGTAAGTAGGTACAGCAGATCAGGTCTTGGAAAAACAGGAATGAGCTAATGACCATTCAGCAACTGCTCACAGTGACAGACCAGTTTAAATAGACCACTGGGCGCCAAGTGCTAATTGGTATGTGCACACGAATTTGCGCACGCGTACAAAATCAAATGTTCGCAATGAACTGGCACAGCATAAGTGAGATTGGTCCTTTGCTCATTATTATTAGCACGTGTACAATGTGCACGAGTATGACCGTGAATCCACAATGGCCTTTTGGTGCTAGAAATCCGGTGTACCTTACACAGAGCTGGAAACTCAAATCAGGGATAAAGCAGTAGAGATGTTCATACTGACCAGCAGGATTGGCACACAAGCAGGTCTCCTTGGTGGATGACACAGGCTCAGGTACGGGGTCTAAGCACTAACTGGTATTCACCAGAGCTCCTGATGATGGAGATGAGTTTTGCTGCATGTTAGTACCAGGTCACAGTCCTGAGGATCGACCCACCAGGAGGTGAGCAAACCAGGATCTAGTAGCAGATGTAATAGGTAGAGATTAAGCAGAAGTACAGCCAGTAAACAAGCCAAAAAGATGGTTGCAGGTTGGGATCAAGTGGAAGCATAGTCGAAGAACAAGCCAAAGGCCAGTAACAAGTGGTTGCAAAGATACAGACAGCAGCAGGAGCAAAAGGAGCAAGATATTGGCTGGGGAGTGTAGACACATGGCTAAAAATGAGGAAGGTTATGGGAGGAGCAAGGAGTTCAAGGTTCACCAGAAACAAGACACAAAGCAAGGTTGTCCAAGGAATCGGGCAGGGAGCTGTCCAGCATTTCACGTGGCACAGCGAGAAGAGACACAGCCAGATTTCACAGAGATTCCAGGTTCAGATACGGATGCTGACAGGGAGACCCTCATAATGGGCACAGCAGGTGTGCAGACCTGGGTATTCAGTGCAGGAATGGTGGGCACCCCTTATAATGGGCACAGCAAGAGTGCAGAGCTGGGAACTCACCAATATGATGGTGGGAGCCTCTCATAATCAGACATAGCAGGTGTGCAGAGTCAGGAACTCACCAGAAGGATGGTAGAAGCCACTCATAATGGGCACGTCACATGTACAGTCATAGGAACTTAGCACAGGGATGATGGGAGCACCTTATAATGGGCACAGCAGGTATACAGACCCAGGAACTCAGCACAGGGATGATGGAAGCTCCTTATAATGAGCACAGCAGGTGTACAGACCTAGGAAATAAGCACAGGGTTGCTGGGAACCCCTCATAATTGGCACAGCGGGTGTACAGACCAAGGAACTCACCACAGGGATGGTAGGAGCCCCTCATATTGGGCACAGCAGGTGTAAATACCAAGGAACTCAGCTCAGGCATTGTGGGAACTCCTCATAATGGGCACAGCAGGTGTACAGACCCAGGAACTAACCATAGGGATGCTGAGAACCCCTCATAATGGGCACGGCAGGTGTACAGACCCAGGAACTCAGCACAGGGATGGTGGGAACCCCTTATAATGGGCACAGCAGGTGGTGTGGTGTCTTCTCCTAGGTTGGACTCCAAGAAGTTTAACAGACAGACGGGTTCTCTTTAAACTACCAAAAGTCAGCTTAGCCTTACTCACCTTTTTGTGGTGTCTTCTGCTAGGTGGGACACAAAAAAGTTTAACAGACAGACAGGTTTTCTTTAAACTACCAAAAGTCAGCTTAGCCTTACTCACCTTTTTGTGGTGTCTTCTCCTAGGTTGGATACTAAGATGTTTAACAGACAGACAAGTTCTCTTTAAACTACAAAATGTCAGCTTAGCCTTACTCACTTTCTTGCGGTGTCTTCTCCTAGGTTGGATACTAAGACGTTTAACAGACAGACAGGTTCTCTTTAAACTATCAAAAAGCTTAGCTTTACTTATCTTCTTGTGGTGTCTTCTCCTAGGTTGGATTCTAATAGGGCGTACACACGGTCGGACTTTGTTCGGACATTCCGACAACAAAATCTTAGGATTTTTTCCGACGGATGTTGGCTCAAACTTGTTTTGTCTACACACGGTCGCACAAAGTTGTTGGAAAATCCGATCGTTCTAAACGCGGTGACGTAAAACACGTACGTCGGGACTATAAATGGGGCAGTGGCCAATAGCTTTCATCTCTTTATTTATTCTGAGCATGCGTGGCACTGTGTCCGTCGGATTTGTGTACACACGATCGGAATTTCCGACAACGGATTTTCTTGTCGGAAAATTTCATCTCCTGCTCTCCAACTTTGTGTGTCGGAAAATCCGATGGAAAATGTCCGATGGAGCCCACACACGATGGAGCCCACACATGGTCGGAATTTCCGACAACACGCTCCGATCGGACATTTTCCATCGGAAAATCCGACCGTGTGTACGGGGCATAAGAAGTTTAACAGACAGACAGGTTCTCTTTAAACTATCAAAAGTCAGCTTAGCTTTACTCATCTTCTTGTGGTGTCTTCTCCTAGGTTGAATTCTAAGAACTTTTACAGACAGACAGGTTCTCTTTAAACTACCAAAAGTCAGCTTAGCTTTACTCACCTTCTTGTGGTGTCTTCTGCTAGGAGACACTCCAAGAAGTTCAACAGCCAGACAGGTTCTCTTTAAACTACTAAAGTCAGCTTAGCCTTACTCACCTTCTTGTGGTGTAGTCTCCTAGGTTGGATACTAAGACGTTAATCAGACAGACAGGTTCTCTTTAAACTATCAAAAGTCAGCTTAGCCTTACTCACCTTCTTGTGGTGTAGTCTCCTAGGTTGGACTCGAAGAAGTTTAACAGACAGGCAAGCTCTCTTTAAACGACCAAAGTCAAACCTCCACTTTAGAGTTAAAAAAATAGATATCCAACAAATAGAGATTCAATAACAATGAATCAGGTCATCAGTGGACCAAGGAAACGGCACGGCAATTAAATCGAACAAGACTCGCTACAAGATAATCTGAGAGCGGGGAGGAGGGCTTCACATAAGTGAAAAAGTACAAACACAACCCAACAAAATTACAGGTCAGCCGAACACTGTGACCACTTTTCTCCACAATTGGTTCAATTTAGAAGAGGACATTGTAGCCGTGGTTTCCCCTTATAATTTAAAAGAGAAAAATAAAGGCCGGCTAACAATAGAAGAAGGTGTTTTTCGTAATAACGTGCTGACCATTAGATTGAAAAAAAGCCTTTGAGTCTGTCATAGAGAAGCAGAGGAATTGTGATAAGGCCTCTTTGTCTGTTACAATATTACACACATAAATAATTCTTGATTATCCTGTAATGAAAGCAACAAAGAGGAACCTTAAAAATACATTCCCGGTGATAAATACAGTGCAAATACATACATACCATACTGTTTTCTGCAGTTTGCTTCCTTTTTTTTTTAATAGATCCTTGTGTAAATTTCCAGCTCTCCTTTGAGTTCTGCTCATTTGCACAGACTGGCCTCCTTCCTCCTGAATAGGGATGAGCCGAACACCCCCCCCTGGTTCGGTTCGCACCAGAACCTGCGAACGGACCGAAAATTCGCACGAACGTTAGAACCCCATTGACGTCTATGGGACTCGAACGTTCAAAATCAAAAGTGCTCATTTTAGAGGCTAATTTGCATGGTATTGTCCTAAAAAGGGTTTGGGGACCCGGGTCCTACCCCAGGGGACATGTATCAATGCAAAAAAAACTTTTAAAAACGGACGTTTTTTCGGGCGCAGTGATTTTAATGATGCTTAAAGTAAAAAAAAAAAAAAGTGAAATATTCCTTTAAATATCGTACCTGGGGGGTGTCTATAGTATGCCTGTAAAGTGACGCGTGTTTCCCGTGTTTAGAACAGTCCCTGCACAAAATGTCATTTTTAAAGGAAAAAATCTCATTTAAAACTGCTTGCGGGTTTAATGTAATGTCGGGTCATGGCAATATGGATGAAAATCAGTGAGACAAACGGCATGGGTACCCCCCAGTCCATTACCAGGCCCTTTGGGTCTTGTATGGATATTAAGGGGAACCCCGCACCCAAATTAAAATAAGGAAAGGCCCTATATACTCTGAACAGCAGTATACAGGCGGTGCAAACAAGACAGGGACTGTAGGTTTGTTGTTAAGTAGAATCTCTTTGTAATTTTGAAGGGGTACATTTTTAACGTGTTTAGCTCCAGCCAAAAAATCTTTTTTAAGCTTTTTGGAAAACATAGGGAAGGGTTATCGCCCCTGTGACATTTATTTTGCTGTCTTTCCTCCTCTTCAGAAGATTTCACCTCACTTTTTGTCCCAATGACAAATGTTTTTTTGAAAATTTGGGTTTTTTTTGTGGAACAAGGATTGGAAAGCATCAGTGGAAAGGAGAAATGTTTTTCCCATATTAACTCTTACATGAGAGAATTTCCCTTCCTAGGGGTAGATTTCATCTCACTTCCTGTTGTCTCCTTCCGTTTGCAAGTAGGAGTCGTTTGTAAGTTAGATGTTTGAAAGTAGGGTCCTGCCCTATATACTCAGCAGAAATTTGGGCCTTAGGTGTTGCTGTGGCCACAACACTGTAAGCCCTCACAGGGCCCTGCTGTGAAATATTAGATCAAGAATTGTAATTACATGCCCCTGTTGACAGAGGCGTAACTAGAACCTTCAGGGCCCCGGTGCAAGAAACCATGATGGGCCCCCCTTCCACCCGAGCCCTGGCTTCCAATTTTGGGAGGGTGTCCATGGACATCCTCCCAAAACCGTGCTTCCCACATGACCCCTTGGACATGCATCCAGCGCAATCACATCAGCCCTTTACCATGTGATCAGCTGATCACATGTAAACAGACTGGTTATCCACAGCCCTTTCCTCACACACTGTGTTTGTGTTAGGAAAGGACTGCCATTAACTGTCAAGAATGTCAGTAAATTGTTTACACTGATAATCAGTGCCCCAATCATTAGTGCCCATCAGTGCCGCCTATCAGTGCCCATCACTTCCACCTACAAGTGTTACCTATCAGTGCTCATTAATGCTGCCTATTAGTGCCCATCAATTCTGCCTATCAGCACCACTCATCAGTGCTCATTAATGCCACCTAACTGCGTCCATCAGTGCCACCTATCAGTACTCTTCAATTCTGTCCATCAAAGCCCATCAATACTGCCTGAGTTCTGCCTATCAGTGTTCCTCAGTGCCCATCAGTAACAGCTATCAGTGCCCATCAATGCCACCTATCAGTGCAGCCTTTCAGTGCACATTAGTGCCTCCTATCAGTGCTGCCTATCAGTGCTCATCAATGTGGCCTATCAGTGCTCATCAGTGCCTCCAATAAGTGCTCATGAGTGCCTCCTATCAGTGCCCATCAGAGCCTCCTATCAGTGCCCATAAATGCCTCCTATCAGTGCCCATCAGTGCCTTTTATCAGTGTCCATCAGTGCCTCCTATCAGTGCCCATCAGTGCCTCCTATCAGTGCCCATAAATGCCTCCTATCAGTGCCCATCAGTGCCTTTAATCAGTGTCCATCAGTGCCTTCTATCAGTGCCCATCAGTGCCTTCTATCAGTGCTCATCAGTGCCTTCTATCAGTGCTCATCAGTGCCTTCTATCAGTGCTCATCAGTGCCGTCTATCAGTGCTCATCAGTGCCTTCTATCAGTGCCTTCTATCAGTGCTCATCAGTGCCCATCAGTGCCTTCTATCAGTGCTCATCAGTGCCTTCTATTAGTGCTCATCAGTGCCTTCTATCAGTGCCGTCTATCAGTGCTCATCCCGTGCCTTCTATCAGTGCTCATCAGTGGCCATCAGTGCCTTCTATTAGTGCTCATCAGTGCCTTCTATCAGTGCTCATCAGTGCCTTCTATCAGTGCTCATCAGTGCCGTCTATCAGTGCTCATCAGTGCCGTCTATCAGTGCTCATCAGTGCCTTCTATTAGTGCTCATCAGTGCCCATCAGTGCCTTCTATCAGTGCTCATCAGTGCCCATCAGTGCTCATCAGTGCCTTTTATCAGTGCTCATCAGTGCCTTCTATTAGTGCTCATCAGTGCCCATCAGTGCCTTCTATTAGTGCTCATCAGTGCCTTCTATTAATGCTCATCAGTGCCTTCTATTAGTGCTCATCAGTCCCTGCTATTAATTTCTATCAGTGCCCATCAGTGCCTTCTATTAGTGCTCATCAGTGCCTTCTATTAATGCTCATCAGTGCCTTCTATTAATG
Source organism: Lithobates septentrionalis (assembly GCA_037952835.1). Lineage (NCBI taxonomy): Eukaryota > Metazoa > Chordata > Amphibia > Anura > Ranidae > Lithobates > Lithobates septentrionalis. The sequence continues at coordinate 1,294,776 of JBBDGP010002012.1, forward strand.
CTCATCAGTGCCTTCTTTTAGTGCTCATCAGTCCCTGCTATTAATTTCTATCAGCGCTGTCTGCCTTCTCAGGACAGCACAGCTCTGAGCGGAGATCGTGTGTCATAGATTAATAGCACAGATAACAGATAGACTCCGGCGGCATTAATGTTCTATTTGTCGGTCCTCTCTGGCACAGATGAGAGAGGACACACAGCTCATCTCACGGCTCCCCCTTCTCCCCCCTCCCCTCTCCTGTGTGCTCCGCGGGAAATGTGAGCTCTTTAGCTTCACACTTGAGTGCCCACGGAGCACACAGGAGAGGGGAGGGGGGAGAAGGGGTTAGCCGTGAGATCAGCTGTGTGTCCTCTCTCATCTGTGCCAGAGAGGACCGACAAATAGAACATTAATGCCGCCGGAGTCTATCTGTTATCTGTGCTATTAATCTATGACACACGATCTCCGCTCAGAGTCGTGTGTGAAGATCAACCCCGCTGGGCCCCCCCACAGTGGTGGAATGCCGGGCCCAGTCGCAACTACGACTGTTGCGACCCTGGTAATTCCGCCACTGCCTGTTGAACAGGGGCTGAAAAATTAGGCCTTAGGTACTGGTGCTGGTGCCACAACACTGCAACCCCTCACAGATACTCTAGTTGTAACGCAGAAACGAGCCCTGCTGCAAAGTATTGCATCAAAAATTGTAATTACACGCCCCTGTTAAACAGGGGCTGAAAAATTGGGCCTTAGGCACTGGTGCTGGTGCCACAACACTGCAACCCCTCACAGATACTCTAGTTGGAACGCAGAAAGGAGCCCTGCTGCAAAGTATTGCATCAAAAATTGTAATTACACGCCCCTGTTAAACAAGGGCTGAAAAATTGTGCCTTAGGCACTGGTGGTGACGCCCAGAACCAAAAATGTTCTTACAAGCTATCAGCGTGATGATTGAGGAGGAAGAGGATAATTACTCAGGGATAGTCACTCAGCATCAGCATAGGCAGTCTTTGAAGGGATCTGAGATTTCAAAAAAAATTATTCGGTTACATCAGCATCAGGTGCTTGGTAGCTGGTGGTGATCCAAGACTGATTCATTTTTATGAAGGCCAGTCGATCGACCGAGTCGGTGGACAGACGCACCCTGTGATCGGTTACAAAGCCTCCAGCAGCACTGAATGTGCGTTCCAAAAGAACGCTGGATGCAGGACAGGCCATTAGCTCAATTGAATACTGTGCAAGTTCTGGCCAGTGATCCATCCTCAAGACCCAGTAACCCAGAGGATTTTCGGCGGGAAAGGTGTCCAAGTCAGATCTTGCCCCTAGGTATTCCTGCACCATGTAAAGCAGACGCTGGCGATGGTTGCTGGAACCGATCATACCTTGGGGCTGCGGACCAAAAAATTGTCTGAACGCATCGGTCAGACAGCCACCTTCTCCACCGCTCCTTCTTTGACTGACCGAAGCCTCAGCAACACGTTGTCCAGAAACAGGAGTTTGTAACCTCCCAGTCTCTGGGTACGCATTGCACAGACCTTTCTGCAAGGCCTCCCAAAGATGTTTCATCCTCTGCTCCCTCTGCGATGTCAAGATAAGGTCCGCAACCTTACCCTTGTAACGTGGATCAAGGAGGGTTGCCAGCCAGTATTGGTCCTTCTCCTTGATACCACAAATACGAGGATTCTTACGCAGGCTTTGCAGGATCAGGGAGGCAATGCAGCGTAGGTTTGCTGAGGCATTCGGTCCGGAGTCCTCTGGGTCACTAAGGACGACATGGTCCGCAGCCACCTCCTTAAAGCCACGTACAAGTCCATGTGTTTCTTGGGACTGATCTCTTAAAGACTGCTGCTGATGCTGAGTGCCAGGCTCAACCTCCATACTGACACAATCTTCCTCCTCCTCCTCTTCCTGTGTGATCGGCGGGCACGCAGGAACACTGTCTGGATAAAGGGGGCCTTGAGAGCTAAGGAAGTCCTCCTCTTCCTGCCTCTGTTCTGCCTCAAGTGCCCTGTCCATTATTCCACGCAGCGTGTGCTCCAACAGGTGGACAAGGGGGACAGTGTCACTGATGCATGCACTGTCACTGCTCACCATCCTCGTGGCCTCCTCAAATGGTGACAGGACAGTGCATGCATCCCTGATCATGGCCCACTGGCATGGGGTAAAAAAAACAAGCTCCCTTGACCCTGTCCTGGTGCCATAGTCGCACAGGTACTCATTGATGGCCCTCTGCTGCGTGTGCAGCCGCTGCAGCATGGCCAATGTTGAGTTCCACCTGGTGGGCATGTCACAGATTAGGCGGTTCTTGGGCAGGTTAAACTCCTTTTGTAGGTCCGCCAGCCGAGCACTGGCATTATATGACCGGCGGAAATGCACACAGACTTTCCTGGCCCGCATCAGGACATCCTGTAAGCCCGGGTACCTGCCCAAGAACCGCTGCACCACCAAGTTAAGGACGTGAGCCAAACAGGGCACATGGGTCATTTGTCCCTGTCGGAGGGCAGAGAGGAGGTTGGTGCCATTGTCACAAACCACCATTCCTGCCTTAAGTTGGCGTGGCGTCAACCACCTCTGAACCTGCCCCTGCAGAGCTGACAGAACCTCTGCCCCAGTGTGGCTCCTGTCCCCCAAGCACACCAGCTCAAGCACCGCATGGCATCTTTTGGCCTGCATACTTGCGTAGCCCCTTGAACGGCTACGGAGCACCGCTGGTTCTGAGGACAAAGTACAGGTGGAGGCCATGGAGAAAGAAGAAGAGGAGGGGGTGGAGGAGAGAGGTGTGTCACAATCATTAGCATTTTGGAGGCGTGGTGGCGGAACAACCTCCAACACTACTGCACCTTGTCCTGCATCCTTCCCAGCTGCCAGCAGAGTCACCCAATGCATCGCGAAACTTAGGTAACGTCCCTGTCCATGCCTGCTGGACCATGAGTCAGAGGTAATATGCACCTTACCGCTGACCGCTCTGTCCAGCGAGGCATGGACATTGCCTTCCACATGCCGGTAGAGAGCCTGAATCGCCTTCCGTGAGAAAAAGTGGCGTTTGGGTACCTGCCACTGAGGAACCGCACATTCCACAAACTCACGGAAGGGGGCAGAGTCTACCAACTGAAAAGGCAGCAGTTGAAGTGCTAGCAATTTTGCCAAGCTAGCATTGGGCATGTGGATGGCTGGGAGCGAACTTCTTTCGGCGGTGGAGCAGCTGGGGCAGGGAAATTTGCCTGGTACAATCTGACGTCGGTGTATCAATAGCAGATTGCCCACAAGTACTTGGCTGTGACACACCTAATTCTACACCTTCATTCCTCTCAGTGCAGGTCTCAGAGAGGACTGAAGGTATAGTGGGGTTGGAGATCTCAGCTGATGAGGAGCAAGGAGAGGTCCTCTTTGTTCTTTGGTGTGGGTCTTTTAGATACGCTTGCCAACGAACTGCATGGCAGGTCAACATATGTCTGGTCAAGCATGTGGTACCCAAGCGGGAGATGTTTTGGCCACGCGAGATACGCTTGAGACATATGTTGCAAATAGCAGCGGTGCGATCTGATGCACTCGTCTCAAAAAAGGACTGCAGCACCTGCACATGTGGAGCTTTGGGGTGTGATGCAGTCAATGTGCTGCCCTTAGGCTGGCACCTGGAGGGCATCCTGCCTCGTTGGTGATGTGCCGCCTCCTCCTCTTCCTCCTCCTCCTCTCTCCTATCAGGCACCCACGTTGAGTCAGTGACCTCATCATCCCCTCCCTCCGCATCACTGGAGCAAACCTGGCAGTATGGGGGAGCATGACTGCCAGATTGCTGTCCTTCTTGGGCACCCCCTCTGTCCGTGCTCATGTTACTGCTTTCATTGAGCTCAGTATCATCATCAGAGCCTTCCAAACGCTGGGCAAACGCTGGGCAAACGCTGGGCATCCTCCTGGAGCATACCCAACACTGTGGTCAAACAGTTCGAGGGACTCCTCAGGAGGACATGGTGGGGCTAGGGAAGGAGTCACTGATGACATTGAGCCAAGGGAAGAGGCCGCTGCTTTGCCAGACAAAGTAACCTGGGCATGGGTGAGAGAGGATGAGGAGGATGTGGACGGCTTGGTCATCCACTCGACCAAGTCTTCCGCATGTTGCGGCTCAACATGGCCAGCTGCCGAAAAAAAGGCCAAGCGTGTCCCACGGCCACGTGCTGATAAGGATGCACCGTCTCCATGACCAGCACTAGACACAGAGCCTGCTTGCCCTCTCTTATTGGCTTGTGACTGTCTGCCTCTCCTTCTTGGCCTTCCAGAGATACGAATGGCCTGTAGCTGCACTAAGCTGGGATATATATATATATATATATATATATATATATATATATATATATATATATATATATATATATATATATATATATATATATATATATATATATATATACATATATATACTGATACTGCAGCTAGCAAAATCAACTGCCTGCCTGTAGTATGAGAACACCACCAACCTTCTACAGGTAGCTTTAGCTGAACACTGTTCAGAGCTCGCAAAAAAATAACTTGTAGCTTTTTTAGCTGCCTGCAGTAGTGATAGAATCAGGAAAACACCACCAACCTTCTACAGGTAGCTTTAGCTTAACACTGTGCAGAGCTCGCAAAAAAATAACTTGTAGGTTTAGCTGAACACTGTGAGGTGGACGCACCACACTAACTTGTAGTTTTAGCTGAACACTGTGAGCAGGACGCACTGCACTAACTTGTAGCTTTAGATGAACACTGTGCAGAGGTCTCACTACACTAACTTGTAGTTTTAGCTGAACACTGTGAGCAGGACGCACCCCACTAACTTGTAGTTTTAGCTGAACACTGTGAGCAGGACGCACCACACTAACTTGTAGTTTTAGCTGAACACTGTAAGCAGGATGCACAGCACTAACTTGTAGTTTTAGCTGAACACTGTGAGCAGGACGCACCCCACTAATTTGTAGTTTTAGCTGAACACTGTGAGCAGGACGCACTGCACTAACTTGTCGTTTTAGCTGAACACTGTGAGCAGGACGCACCCCACTAACTTGTAGGTTTAGCTGAACACTGTGAGGTGGACGCACCACACTAACTTGTAGTTTTAGCTGAACACTGTGAGCAGGACGCACAGCACTAACTTGTAGTTTTAGCTGAACACTGTGAGCAGGACACACAGCACTAACTTGTAGTTATAGCTGAACACTGTGAGCAGGACGCACCCCACTAACTTGTAGTTTTAGCTGAACACTGTGAGCAGGATGCACAGCACTAACTTGTAGTTTTAGCTGAACACTGTGAGCAGGACGCACCGCACTAACTTGTAGTTTTAGCTGAACACTGTGAGCAGGACGCACCCCACTAACTTGTAGTTTTAGCTGAACACTGTGAGCAGGATGCACTGCACTAACTTGTAGCTTTAGATGAACACTGTGCAGAGGTCTCACTACACTAACTTGTAGGTTTAGCTGCACACTGTGAGCAGGACACACCCCACTAACTTGTAGGTTTAGCTGAACACTGTGAGGTGGACACACCCCACTAACTTGTAGGTTTAGCTGAACACTGTGAGGTGGACGCACCACACTAACTTGTAGTTTTAGCTGAACACTGTGAGCAGGACGCACCACACTAACTTGTAGGTTTAGCTGAACACTGTGAGCAGGACGCACGCCACTAACTTGTAGGTTTAGCTGCACACTGTGAGCAGGACACACCCCACTAACTTGTAGGTTTAGCTGAACACTGTGAGGTGGACGCACCACACTAACTTGTAGTTTTAGCTGAACACTGTGAGCAGGACGCACCACACTAACTTGTAGGTTTAGCTGAACACTGTGAGCAGGACGCACCCCACTAACTTGTAGTTTTAGCTGAACACTGTGAGCAGGATGCACTGCACTAACTTGTAGCTTTAGATGAACACTGTGCAGAGGTCTCACTACACTAACTTGTAGGTTTAGCTGCACACTGTGAGCAGGACACACCCCACTAACTTGTAGGTTTAGCTGAACACTGTGAGGTGGACGCACCACACTAACTTGTAGTTTTAGCTGAACACTGTGAGCAGGACGCACCACACTAACTTGTAGGTTTAGCTGAACACTGTGAGCAGGACGCACGCCACTAACTTGTAGTTTTAGCTGAACACTGTGAGCAGGACGCACAGCACTAACTGTAAATAGTCGAGCTACCTGACTGTGGTACTAATAGGATCAAAAGAACACCAGCAATTTTCTTCAGGTAGCTGTAAATACTGTAACAAGACAAGCCTGCCTGTCAGTAGGAAGATAACAGGAACGGATCTAGCTAAACTGAATACAGTGTATATATATATATGCAACACCTGGGATGCATATATATATATACACAATACACTGTAAGTGCAGCTAACTGACTGACTGTTTTGCCTAATCTATCTAACTTAAATCAAATGACACTGTCTGTCTCTCTCTCTCTCTCTCTATCTATGAATGCCGGAACACACACTACACAGGGCCGCCGTGCAGGCGGCCTTATATAGTGCGGGGCGTGTACTAAATCCCCTGAACCATAATTGGCAAAAGCCTCCTTGGCTTTGGCCAATTACGGCTCTCTGTTCAGACGGCGCTGTGATTGGCCAAGCATGCGGGTCATAGTGCATGCTTGGCCAATCATCAGCCAGCAATGCACTGCGATGCCGCAGTGAATTATGGGCCGTGACGCGCCACACGAATTTGGCGCGAACGGCCCATAACGTTCAGAATTCGGCGAACGGGCGAACAGACGATGTTCGAGTCGAACATGGGTTCGACTCGAACACGAAGCTCATCCCTACTCCTGAACATTGCATCTAGTGATGGCATGTACCTTGCTGCAAATCTTGAGGCTGTTTGTAGAGCCTTCTAGTAAGTTGCATCAATACAAGAATGTCATAGTTCCAAAAACAGGCAAGAATGCAGAGGCAACCGTGGAGGTTCAGTAAGTTAGGGGAAGGCCACCCTCCAACCTGCTAAACCTCTACAAGTACCTCTGCACTATTGCCTGTTCTGGGGCTTATGACCTTCTTGTATTAACGCATTATCTACCTGTAGTCAGTTAAAGTATACTTTCTCCACTGCAGGTGGAGCTCCCCTGCAGATGCACTGCAGTTGGAGAGGAAGTCAGAAGGAACAGGGTTCCTCTATGGTTTCTGGGGAAGAGATATGATTGAATGTTGCTGCCCCCTGTGAATCTGGTGGCCATCTTGGGTCAGGCAGAGCCTTTTTAAGGCCCTGGCTCCCAGGTTTGGTGCACATTTGTGAGTAGGGACAGGTACCTCACCTAGTAGGGACAGAACTAGTGTCAGGGAAAGGTTCCTGATTGGGAGGGAAAGCATAAGGCTTGAAACTTCTCTGGACATTTGCCTGCCTGCTTGGGCACAGGAGGACCAAGCCACATTTTTCCCCTCTCTACAGGTGCTGTATCCTGTTCTCTACCCGCTATTGGAACTGTTATGCCCCGTACACACGGTCGGACATTGATCGGACATTCCGACAACAAAATCCATGGATTTTTTCCGATGGATGTTGGCTCAAACTTGTCTTGCATACACATGGTCACACAAAGTTGTCGCAAAATCCGATCATTCTGAACGCGGTGACGTAAAACACGTACATCGGGACTATAAACGGGGCAGTAGCCAATAGCTTTCATCTCTTTCATCTCTTTATTTATTCTGAGCATGCGTGGCACTTTGTGCGTCGGATTTGTGTACACACGATCGGAAATTCCGACAACGGATTTTGTTGTCCGAAAATTTTATAGCCTGCTCTCAAACTTTCTGTGTCGGAAAATCCGATGGAAAATGTGTGATGGAGCCTACACACGGTCGGAATTTCCGACAACAAGGTCCTATCACACATTTTCCGTTGGAAAATCCGACCGTGTGTACGGGGCATAAGTGTTCCCGGTTGGGCTGCCTTCCCACCAGGCTATTTGTGAACTGTCTCTGCATTCTTTCAATACAAGTTCTTTCATTAAACTGGGACTGAGTGTGTTATTGCTGCAGCAACACTCTGCACCCCACCTACATACCAGCACTGAAACACGCAAAGTCCGAAAATTCCAGAAAATCCTCACCAGCATCAAGAACAACCACCCCAATTAGAACATCTGCAGAGACAGAAATATTCTCCACAAGCCATTTTACAGTTTGTATAATGACCTTTGCTCTGCAGCAATCACTCTTAATGCTGGTGAGGGGTCTCTAGGACCTTCTCACTTTGTGGGATTTGGTGTTTGTAGATTATGCATTAATACAAGGTAATTAGAGCCTCCATGATAGCCAAGAGTGCAGAGGCACCAGTGGAGGTTTGGCTGGGGCCAAAAGTTACCCACCTACAATTCCCACACATGTAGTGCTTACCCCCCCCAGGAGCCGCTGGTAATTTGGGCCTATTTCCTCCACTCATAGCATACACAGCCAGGAACACCACATTTTTTGCATGATTCCTTTGGCTCAACGATCAGGTGAGTAGCTTTTTTTTTTTAGAACAATAAATTAGGATAGGGATGGAGTGCATTGGATATCCCAGAACTGTAGAACTACTTAGTGGATTGCTAAGCGTCTGGCTGCTCTGCAGGCTGTATTACACCCCTTGTGGTTGCACTGTACTCTTTTGGCCCTCTGTCCGATTCATTGGACAACTCTGCCTTGTGCCTTGACTTATGCTGAACCTTGAACTCTTTGCTTCTCCTATGAACTTCCTGTTTTAAGAGTTATCACTTCCCGTTTGCCCAATTATTGTGCTTTCTTCAGCCAGTATTTTGCTCTTGTCTTCCTGTATTACACCCCTCGTGGTCGCACTGTACTCTTTTGGCCCTCTGTCCGATCCATTGGACAACTCCGCCTTGTCCCTTGACTTTTGCTGAACCTTGAACTCTTTGCTCCTCCTATGAACTTCCTGTTTTAAGCCATATCACTTCCTGTTTGCCCAATTATTGTGCTTTCTTCAGCCAGTATTTCGCTCTTGTCTTCCCTGCTGCTGTCCATATTGTGCTACTACTCGTTATTGACCCTTGGCTTGTTTCTTGACTACGCGTCTGCCTGATCCAAACCTGCAACTACTCGTTACTGACCTTTGGCTTGTTGTACTGACTACGCTTCTGTTTGATCTTTACCTGCTTATCGACTTCTGGATTCTGGCTTACTCACCTCCTGGTGGGGAGATCCTGGAGACCGCAATCTGGTACTAACATGCAGAAAAATCTATATCCACCTTCAGGAGCTCTGGTGAACACCTGGCAGTACTTAGACACTGCACCTCAGGTGAGCTTGCGTCATCAGCCAGGGTGTGTGCCCTATTGGGTCTCCTCCTGAAGAACTGGACTATGCACCTTGGCTGCACATAGGAACTATGCACCTTGGCTGCTAGGCTTGAGAATATTTATGCCCCCCACCACCTTAAGGGCACACCTCCCCAGGGATTGGCCGGAATCCCATAAATATTCAGGTTGCCTGTCCTGCTCTACCTCCCACTATACTTCTAGAAGTCTCTAGAAGACAGGGAGGAAAAGCAGAGCAGCAGCCTGTGAGATCACATGGTACAGACAGGGCCAATCACAGCCCACCTGTACCCTGTGACTAGCTGTGGCCAATCACAGCTAGCCACAACAATACTCACGTAATGAATCAGTAAAAATGGTTGCTTATACCAATGAAATTCATTGGTATAAGCAATCATAATGTGCAAAAAAAAAATCCTGATCAATTTCCCAGAATAGTACAGTGTTGCTAACACTGTAACACTGGCAACACTGTATTGCTCTGGTCACACTGTGTAAAAAAAAAGAAAATGATAATAAAAAGGAAAGAAAAAAATATAATCTTTTTTTTTTTTTTTTTTTACATACTGTCTCCACCACCAATCAGTGTCCCTGATCACCGCCACACCAATTATATAATGACACTGTACTGCCCTGGTGACTGTATGTAAAAAATAAATAAATAAATAAATACAATTGTGAAAAAAAAATATTTTTTTAAAATGTCTTTAATTTGCAAAAAAAATTCTGACAAAAAAAATTACAAACTTTGAAAAACTCACCATGTCTCTTACTAAATACCTTGGACTGTCTTATTTCCAACAAAGGGGTTATTTGTACTGTCCTGGCATTTCCGGGCCTCTAGAAATGAGATCAGCCATCAGTACATCTGGATTGTACAATTGTCAGATATACAGTATCTCACAAAAGTGAGTGCACCCCTCACATTTTTGTAAATATCTTATTATATCTTTTCATGTGACAACACTGAAGAAATGACACTTTGCTACAATGTAAAGTAGTGAGTGTACAGCTTGTATAACAGTGTAAATTTGCTGTCCCCTCAAAATAACTCAACACACAGCCATTAATGTCTAAACCGCTGGCAACAAAAGTCAGTACACCCCTAAGAGAAAATGTCCAAATTGAGCACAATTAGTCATTTTCCCTTCCCGGTGTCATGTGACTCGTTAGTGTTACAAGGTCTCAGGTGTGAATGGGGAGCAGGTGTGTTAAATTTGGTGTTATCGCTCTCACTCTCTCATACTGGTCACTGGAAGTTCAACATGGCACCTCATGGCAAAGAACTCTCTGAGGATCTGAAAAAAGTATTGTTGCTCTACATAAAGATGGCCTAGGCTATAAGAAGATTGCCAAGACCCTGAAACTGAGCTGCAGCACGGTGGCCAAGACCATACAGCGGTATAACAGGACAGGTTCCACTCAGAACAGGCCTCGCCATGGTCGACTAAAGAAGTTGAGGTCACGTGATCAGCGTCATATCCAGAGGTTGTCTTTGGGAAATAGATGTATGAGTGCTGCCAGCATTGCTGCAGAGGTTGTAGGGGTGGGGGGGTCAGCCTGTCAGTGCTCAGACCATACGCCGCACACTGCATCAAATTGGTCTGCATGGCTGTCATCCCAGAAGGAAGCCTCTTCTAAAGATGATGCACAAGAAAGCCCGCAAACAGTTTGCTGAAAACAAACAGACTAAGGACGTGGATTACTGGAACCATGTCCTGTGGTCTGATGAGACCAAGATAAACTTATTGGGTTCAGATGGTGTCAGGCGTGTGTGGTGGCAACCAGGTGAGGAGGACAAAGACAAGTGTGTCTTGTCTACAGTCAGGCATGGTGGTGGGAGTGTCATGGTCTGGGGCTGCATGAGTGCTGCCGGCACTGGGGAGCTACAGATCATTGAGGGAACCATGAATGCCAACATGTACTGTGACATACTGAAGCAGAGCATGATCCCCTCCCTTCAGAGACTGGGCCGCAGGGCAGTATTCCAACATGATAACGACCCCAAACACACCTCCAAGATGACCACTGCCTTGCTAAAGAAGCTGAGGGAAAAGGTGATGGACTGGCCAAGCATGTCTCCAGACCTAAAACCTATTGAGCATCTGTGGGACATCCTCAAACGGAAGGTGGAGGAGCACAAGGTCTCTAATATCCACCAGCTCCGTGATGTCATCATGGAGGAGGGGAAGAGGACTCCAGTGCCAACCTGTGAAGCTCTGGTGACCTCCATGCCCAAGAGGGTTAAGGCAGTGCTGGAAAATAATGGTGGCCACACAAAATATTGACACTTTGGGCCCAATTTGGACATTTTCACTTAGGGGTGTACTCACTTTTGTTGCCAGCAGTTTAGACATTACTGGCTGTGTGTTGAGTTATTTTGAGGGGACAGCAAATTTACACTGTTAAACAAGCTGTACACTCACTACTTTACATTGTAGCAAAGTGTCATTTCTTCAGTGTTGTCACATGAAAAGATAGAAGAAAAGATTTACAAACATGTGAGGGGCGTACGCACTTTTGTGAGATACTGTATACCATAGTTTCTGAACTCTATAACTGTCCTACAGACCAGTGGCGGCCTGTCCATTAGAGGCGCCCGGGTGCCGCGCCCTCTAACCATGGCTGCCACATCCTAATTGATGCTCTATGATCCACGGCCGCTACCCCCTATTCATGTATCCGGCCCCTTTCAGGATGTGGGGGGGCATGGATTACAGCGGCAGGGGTGTTTTTTTGAAGCACCCGATTAGAGCCAGCGGCTCTAATTGGCTTCAAAATAGGGTGGGCTCGTGGCGCAGAGCACTGCGCCATGAGCCCACCCAGGTGCTACAACAGCGAATGAATATTCGCTGTTGCAACACTGATCCTCCTCCCGGGCCAATCGGGAAGCGGGTCTGATACCCATCACCCGATTGGCTGAAAGAACAGGCGATCTTATTGGACACCTAGGAGGAGGGGTGGAGACGCATGGCGGAAGCGAGGAGGAGAAGACACAGGAGCCGCTGCCCGATGTGTCCGCTGCAACCTGATGTCCGACGACCCCCCGCCACTGCCCGAGGTGCCCACCTTTGCCCGATCCCTGACGCTGCCCGTTGTGACCGCCGATGCCCGATCCTTGCCGTTGCCGCTGCCTGATGGGGTAAGTGAGGTTGGACCGGCAAACAGCGAGGAGGGGGTGGTTGTTTGCAGCGCCCCCAAACGAAAAAACCACCAGCCGCCACTGCTACAGACTAAATAATAAACACTGAAATGTAGCAGAATACATTTTAGTCTACATTTATGCCGAAAAAGATCATTTATTTGCAAAATTTTATAACACAAACATTTTTTTCTTTTCAAAACTTTCAGGCCTTTTTAGTTTATTTAGCAAAAAATAAAAAAAACACCAGTGGTGATTTTTTTTTTTTTTTTTTTTTTTTTTTAATTGTAGATTTTTTTTTAGTTTATATAATAATAAAAAAAAAAGCCCAGAGGTGATCAAAGCTCTATTTGTGTGGAAAGAAAAAAAAATGGCATATTGGTACAGTGTCACATGACCGCGCAATTGTCCTTCAAAGTGCGACAGCGCTGAAAGCTGAAAATTGGCCCTGGGCAGGAAGGTGGGTGAAAGTGCCTGGTACTGAAGCGGTTAATTTTAATAGAAAAGTCCTTTGAATCCAGTCTCTCTTTCCACCAACACATAAAAAAACTTTCCGGAAGGGCGATACAATAGTAACTTTAAAACGAGTCTCTTTTTTACTCGGCGATTCCACATTGAAAGGTTATAAAGCGCAAAACACCATGAGCCCGGGATCTAATTGGTGGCAAAGTTCTTTATGATCGCTCTTTGAAACCCTCTTATGGCGATGGCGGCTGTTTCACAGACCATATCAGACGGCAGAAGACAAGAGTAATAAAGGCGCTTTTCTTAATTAATCCAAATTATTTTCCTTCTGGTCAGTCACAGTTAAGTCATAAAGAATGAGGTCATTTAAATTAAAATGATAAAATGGGAGAGATAGAGCTGAGGCATTGTAAATCAGACTAGACCCTTAAGAAAAGTTTTTTTTTTTATTTCATTTGATTTAATTACTGTGTAAAGTCTCTATCTTAGACAGAGCCTAATATTGTCCACAGCTTTTTTTTTTTTTAATTAATGAAATAATATTATTTTTTTAAATAATTATATTTAAAAATAAATAATGAATTAAAACATATTTAAAAATAAATAATTCATTAAAAAACAAATATATTAAAATAAAATAATAATATTGAGAGATAGAGCTGAGGCATTGTAAATCAGACTAGACCCTTAAGAAAAGTTTTTTTTTTTTTAATTTCATTTGATTTAATTACTGTGTAAAGTCTCTATCTCAGACAGAGCCTAATATTGTCCACAGCTTTTTTTTTTTTTTTAAATTAATGAAATAATATTATTTTTTTAAATAATTATATTTAAAAATAAATAATGAATTAAAACATATTTAAAAATAAACAATTCATTAAAAAATAAATATATTAAAATAAAATAATAATATTGAGAGATAGAGCTGAGGCATTGTAAATCAGACTAGACCCTTAAGAAAAGTTTTTTTTTTTTATTATTTCATTTGATTTAATTACTGTGTAAAGTCTCTATCTCAGACAGAGCCTAATATTGTCCACAGCTTCTTTTTTTTTTTTTTTTTTAATTAATGAAATAATATTATTTTTTTAAAATAATTATATTTAAAAATAAATAATTAATTAAAAAATAAATATATTAAAATAAAATAATAATATTGAGAGATAGAGCTGAGGCATTGTAAATCAGACTAGACCCTTAAGAAAAGTTTTTTTTTTTATTTCATTTGATTTAATTACTGTGTAAAGTCTCTATCTCAGACAGAGCCTAATATTGTCCACAGCTTCTTTTTTTTTTTTTAATTAATGAAATAATATTATTTTTTTAATCAATTATATTTAAAAATAAATAATTAATTAAAACATATTTAAAAATAAATAATTCATTAAAAAATAAATATATTAAAATAAAATAATAATATTGAGAGATAGAGCTGAGGCATTGTAAATCAGACTAGACCCTTAAGAAAATTTTTTTTTTTATTTCATTTGATTTAATTACTGTGTAAAGTCTCTATCTCAGACAGAGCCTAATATTGTCCACAGCTTCTTTTTTTTTTAATTAATGAAATAATATTATTTTTTTAAATAATTATATTTAAAAATAAATAACTAATTAAAACATATTTAAAAATAAATAATTCATTAAAAAAATAAATATATTAAAATAAAATAATAATATTGAGAGATAGAGCTGAGGCATTGTAAATCAGACTAGACCCTTAAGAAAAGTTTTTTTTTTATTTCATTTGATTTAATTACTGTGTAAAGTCTCTATCTCAGACAGAGCCTAATATTGTCCACAGCTTCTTTTTTTTTAATTAATGAAATAATATTATTTTTTTAAATAATTATATTTAAAAATAAATAACTAATTAAAACATATTTAAAAATAAATAATTCATTAAAAAATAAATATATTAAAATAAAATAATAATATTGAGAGATAGAGCTGAGGCATTGTAAATCAGACTAGACCCTTAAGAAAAGTTTTTTTTTTTTATTTCATTTGATTTAATTACTGTGTAAAGTCTCTATCTTAGACAGAGCCTAATATTGTCCACAGCTTTTTTTTTTTTTTTTAATTAATGAAATAATATTATTTTTTTAAATAATTATATTTAAAAATAAATAATGAATTAAAACATATTTAAAAATAAATAATTCATTAAAAAACAAATATATTAAAATAAAATAATAATATTGAGAGATAGAGCTGAGGCATTGTAAATCAGACTAGACCCTTAAGAAAAGTTTTTTTTTTTTAATTTCATTTGATTTAATTACTGTGTAAAGTCTCTATCTCAGACAGAGCCTAATATTGTCCACAGCTTTTTTTTTTTTTTTAAATTAATGAAATAATATTATTTTTTTAAATAATTATATTTAAAAATAAATAATGAATTAAAACATATTTAAAAATAAATAATTCATTAAAAAATAAATATATTAAAATAAAATAATAATATTGAGAGATAGAGCTGAGGCATTGTAAATCAGACTAGACCCTTAAGAAAAGTTTTTTTTTTTTATTATTTCATTTGATTTAATTACTGTGTAAAGTCTCTATCTCAGACAGAGCCTAATATTGTCCACAGCTTCTTTTTTTTTTTTTTTTTTAATTAATGAAATAATATTATTTTTTTAAAATAATTATATTTAAAAATAAATAATTAATTAAAAAATAAATATATTAAAATAAAATAATAATATTGAGAGATAGAGCTGAGGCATTGTAAATCAGACTAGACCCTTAAGAAAAGTTTTTTTTTTTATTTCATTTGATTTAATTACTGTGTAAAGTCTCTATCTCAGACAGAGCCTAATATTGTCCACAGCTTCTTTTTTTTTTTTAATTAATGAAATAATATTATTTTTTTAATCAATTATATTTAAAAATAAATAATTAATTAAAACATATTTAAAAATAAATAATTCATTAAAAAATAAATATATTAAAATAAAATAATAATATTGAGAGATAGAGCTGAGGCATTGTAAATCAGACTAGACCCTTAAGAAAATTTTTTTTTTTATTTCATTTGATTTAATTACTGTGTAAAGTCTCTATCTCAGACAGAGCCTAATATTGTCCACAGCTTCTTTTTTTTTTAATTAATGAAATAATATTATTTTTTTAAATAATTATATTTAAAAATAAATAACTAATTAAAACATATTTAAAAATAAATAATTCATTAAAAAAATAAATATATTAAAATAAAATAATAATATTGAGAGATAGAGCTGAGGCATTGTAAATCAGACTAGACCCTTAAGAAAAGTTTTTTTTTATTTCATTTGATTTAATTACTGTGTAAAGTCTCTATCTCAGACAGAGCCTAATATTGTCCACAGCTTCTTTTTTTTTAATTAATGAAATAATATTATTTTTTTAAATAATTATATTTAAAAATAAATAACTAATTAAAACATATTTAAAAATAAATAATTCATTAAAAAATAAATATATTAAAATAAAATAATAATATTGAGAGATAGAGCTGAGGCATTGTAAATCAGACTAGACCCTTAAGAAAAGTTTTTTTTTTTTATTTCATTTGATTTAATTACTGTGTAAAGTCTCTATCTTAGACAGAGCCTAATATTGTCCACAGCTTTTTTTTTTTTTTTAATTAATGAAATAATATTATTTTTTTAAATAATTATATTTAAAAATAAATAATGAATTAAAACATATTTAAAAATAAATAATTCATTAAAAAACAAATATATTAAAATAAAATAATAATATTGAGAGATAGAGCTGAGGCATTGTAAATCAGACTAGACCCTTAAGAAAAGTTTTTTTTTTTTAATTTCATTTGATTTAATTACTGTGTAAAGTCTCTATCTCAGACAGAGCCTAATATTGTCCACAGCTTTTTTTTTTTTTTTAAATTAATGAAATAATATTATTTTTTTAAATAATTATATTTAAAAATAAATAATGAATTAAAACATATTTAAAAATAAATAATTCATTAAAAAATAAATATATTAAAATAAAATAATAATATTGAGAGATAGAGCTGAGGCATTGTAAATCAGACTAGACCCTTAAGAAAAGTTTTTTTTTTTTATTATTTCATTTGATTTAATTACTGTGTAAAGTCTCTATCTCAGACAGAGCCTAATATTGTCCACAGCTTCTTTTTTTTTTTTTTTTTTAATTAATGAAATAATATTATTTTTTTTAAATAATTATATTTAAAAATAAATAATTAATTAAAAAATAAATATATTAAAATAAAATAATAATATTGAGAGATAGAGCTGAGGCATTGTAAATCAGACTAGACCCTTAAGAAAAGTTTTTTTTTTTATTTCATTTGATTTAATTACTGTGTAAAGTCTCTATCTCAGACAGAGCCTAATATTGTCCACAGCTTCTTTTTTTTTTTTTAATTAATGAAATAATATTATTTTTTTAATCAATTATATTTAAAAATAAATAATTAATTAAAACATATTTAAAAATAAATAATTCATTAAAAAATAAATATATTAAAATAAAATAATAATATTGAGAGATAGAGCTGAGGCATTGTAAATCAGACTAGACCCTTAAGAAAATTTTTTTTTTTATTTCATTTGATTTAATTACTGTGTAAAGTCTCTATCTCAGACAGAGCCTAATATTGTCCACAGCTTCTTTTTTTTTTAATTAATGAAATAATATTATTTTTTTAAATAATTATATTTAAAAATAAATAACTAATTAAAACATATTTAAAAATAAATAATTCATTAAAAAATAAATATATTAAAATAAAATAATAATATTGAGAGATAGAGCTGAGGCATTGTAAATCAGACTAGACCCTTAAAAAAGTTTTTTTTTTATTTCATTTAATTTAATTACTGTGTAAAGTCTCTATCTCAGACAGAGCCTAATATTGTCCACAGCTTTTTTTTTTTTTAAATTAATGAAATAATATTATTTTTTTAAATAATTATATTTAAAAATAAATAATTAATTAAAACATTTTTAAAAATAAATAATTAATTAAAAAATAAATATATTAAAATAAAATAATAATATTGAGAGATAGAGCTGAGGCATTGTAAATCAGACTAGACCCTTAAGAAAAGTTTTTTTTTATTTCATTTGATTTAATTACTGTGTAAAGTCTCTATCTCAGACAGAGCCTAATATTGTCCACAGCTTCTTTTTTTTTAAATTAATGAAATAATATTATTTTTTTTAAATAATTATGTTTAAAAATAAATAATGAATTAAAACATATTTAAAAATAAATAATTAATTAAAAAATAAATATATTAAAATAAAATAATAATATTGAGAGATAGAGCTGAGGCATTGTAAATCAGACTAGACCCTTTAGAAAAGTTTTTTTTTTTATTATTTCATTTGATTTAATTACTGTGTAAATTCTCTATCTCAGACAGAGCCTAATATTGTCCACAGCTTTTTTTTTTTAAATTACTGAAATAATATTATTTTTTTAAATAATTATATTTAAAAATAAATAATTCATTAAAACATATTTAACAATAAATAATTAATTGAAAAATAAATATATTAAAATAAAATAATAATATTGAGAGATAGAGCTGAGGCATTGTAAATCAGACTAGACCCTTAAGAAAAGTTTTTTTTTTTTTATTTCATTTGATTTAATTACTGTGTAAATTCTCTATCTCAGACAGAGCCTAATATTGTCCACAGGTTTTTTTTTTAATTAATGAAATAATATTATTTTTTTAAATAATTATATTTAAAAATAAATAACTAATTAAAACATATTTAAAAATAAATAATTCATTAAAAAATAAATATATTAAAATAAAATAATAATATTGAGAGATAGAGCTGAGGCATTGTAAATCAGACTAGACCCTTAAGAAAAGTTTTTTTTTTTATTTCATTTGATTTAATTACTGTGTAAAGTCTCTATCTTAGACAGAGCCTAATATTGTCCACAGCTTTTTTTTTTTTAATTAATGAAATAATATTATTTTTTTAAATAATTATATTTAAAAATAAATAATGAATTAAAACATATTTAAAAATAAATAATTCATTAAAAAACAAATATATTAAAATAAAATAATAATATTGAGAGATAGAGCTGAGGCATTGTAAATCAGACTAGACCCTTAAGAAAAGTTTTTTTTTTATTTCATTTGATTTAATTACTGTGTAAAGTCTCTATCTCAGACAGAGCCTAATATTGTCCACAGCTTCTTTTTTTTTTAATTAATGAAATAATATTATTTTTTTAAATAATTATATTTAAAAATAAATAACTAATTAAAACATATTTAAAAATAAATAATTCATTAAAAAATAAATATATTAAAATAAAATAATAATATTGAGAGATAGAGCTGAGGCATTGTAAATCAGACTAGACCCTTAAAAAAAGTTTTTTTTTATTTCATTTAATTTAATTACTGTGTAAAGTCTCTATCTCAGACAGAGCCTAATATTGTCCACAGCTTTTTTTTTTAAATTAATGAAATAATATTATTTTTTTAAATAATTATATTTAAAAATAAATAATTAATTAAAACATTTTTAAAAATAAATAATTAATTAAAAAATAAATATATTAAAATAAAATAATAATATTGAGAGATAGAGCTGAGGCATTGTAAATCAGACTAGACCCTTAAGAAAAGTTTTTTTTTATTTCATTTGATTTAATTACTG
This sequence comes from Lithobates septentrionalis, assembly GCA_037952835.1. Lineage (NCBI taxonomy): Eukaryota > Metazoa > Chordata > Amphibia > Anura > Ranidae > Lithobates > Lithobates septentrionalis. The sequence continues at coordinate 1,314,325 of JBBDGP010002012.1, forward strand.
TGTAAAGTCTCTATCTCAGACAGAGCCTAATATTGTCCACAGCTTCTTTTTTTTTAAATTAATGAAATAATATTATTTTTTTTAAATAATTATGTTTAAAAATAAATAATGAATTAAAACATATTTAAAAATAAATAATTAATTAAAAAATAAATATATTAAAATAAAATAATAATATTGAGAGATAGAGCTGAGGCATTGTAAATCAGACTAGACCCTTTAGAAAAGTTTTTTTTTTTATTATTTCATTTGATTTAATTACTGTGTAAATTCTCTATCTCAGACAGAGCCTAATATTGTCCACAGCTTTTTTTTTTTTTTTTAATTACTGAAATAATATTATTTTTTTAAATAATTATATTTAAAAATAAATAATTCATTAAAACATATTTAACAATAAATAATTAATTGAAAAATAAATATATTAAAATAAAATAATAATATTGAGAGATAGAGCTGAGGCATTGTAAATCAGACTAGACCCTTAAGAAAAGTTTTTTTTTTAATTTCATTTGATTTAATTACTGTGTAAAGTCTCTATCTCAGACAGAGCCTAATATTGTCCACAGGTTTTTTTTTTAATTAATGAAATAATATTATTTTTTTAAAATAATTATATTTAAAAATAAATAATTAATTAAAACATATTTAAAAATAAATAATTTATTAAAAAATAAATATATTAAAATAAAATAATAATATTAAGATATAGAGCTGAGGCATTGTAAACCAGACTAGACCCTTAAGAAAAGTTTTTTTTTATTTAATTTGATTTAATTACTGTGTAAAGTCTCTATCTCAGACAGAGCCTAATATTGTCCACAGCTTCTTCTTTTTTTTTTAAATTAATGAAATAATATTATTTTTTTAAATAATTATATTTAAAAATAAATAATTAATTAAAACATATTTAAAAATAAATAATTTATTAAAAAATAAATATATTAAAATAAAATAATAATATTGAGAGATAGAGTTGAGGCATTGTAAATCAGACTAGACCCTTAAGAAAAGTTTTTTTTTAATTTCATTTGATTTAATTACTGTGTAAAGTCTCTATCTCAGACAGAGCCTAATATTGTCCACAGCTTCTTTTTTTAAATTAATGAAATAATATTATTTTTTTTAAATAATTATATTTAAAAATAAATAATTCATTAAAAAATAAATATATTAAAATAAAATAATAATATTGAGAGATAGAGCTGAGGCATTGTAAATCAGACTAGACCCTTAAGAAAAGTTTTTTTTTTATTTCATTTGATTTAATTACTGTGTAAAGTCTCTATCTTAGACAGAGCCTAATATTGTCCACAGCTTTTTTTTTTTTTTTAATTAATGAAATAATATTATTTTTTTAAATAATTATATTTAAAAATAAATAATGAATTAAAACATATTTAAAAATAAATAATTTATTAAAAAACAAATATATTAAAATAAAATAATAATATTGAGAGATAGAGCTGAGGCATTGTAAATCAGACTAGACCCTTAAGAAAAGTTTTTTTTTTTTTATTTCATTTGATTTAATTACTGTGTAAAGTCTCTATCTCAGACAGAGCCTAATATTGTCCACATCTTCTTTTTTTTTTAATGAATGAAATAATATTATTTTTTTTTTAATAATTATATTTAAAAATAAATAATGAATTAAAAAATAAATATATTAAAATAAAATAATAATATTGAGAGATAGAGCTGAGGCATTGTAAATCAGACTAGACCCTTAAGAAAAGTTTTTTTTTATTTCATTTGATTTAATTACTGTGTAAAGTCTCTATCTCAGACAGAGCCTAATATTGTCCACAGCTTCTTTTTTTTTTTTAATTAATGAAATAATATTATTTTTTTTTAAATAATTATATTTAAAAATAAATAATGAATTAAAACATATTTAAAAATAAATAATTAATTAAAAAATAAATATATTAAAATAAAATAATAATATTGAGAGATAGAGTTGAGGCATTGTAAATCAGACTAGACCCTTAAGAAAAGTTTTTTTTTTTTATTTCATTTGATTTAATTACTGTGTAAAGTCTCTATCTCAGACAGAGCCTAATATTGTCCACAGCTTTTTTTTTCTTTTTTTTTTTAATTACTGAAATAATATTATTTTTTTAAATAATTATATTTAAAAATAAATAATTCATTAAAACATATTTAACAATAAATAATTAATTGAAAAATAAATATATTAAAATAAAATAATAATATTGTCCACAGCTTTTTTTTTTTTTTTTAATTAATGAAATGTTATTATTATTTTTTAATGAATTATATTTAAAAATAAATAATTAGTTAAAAAAATATTTAAAAATAAATAATTAATTAAAAAATAAATACATTAAAATAAAATAATAATATTGTCCAGAGCTATTACTCTCCTGTCACTCATTTGTTACAATCAATGCGGTACAGAAGTAATATATTTCCAGGCTGAGATAAAGATGCAATTAGCCCAACATAATTACATAACTGCATTGTTTAATCAATAGGGAGATCTACTACTAAACCCATTTAACAGTTCACTCCATAACAGTTCCTTGTAGACTTGTAGGGTAGGGTGCTGCGAATTAGTGGAGGGGGGGAGGGGTCCATCGAATCCTGCTTGAAAGCCAAAACTTAGTAGTGACCCCACTGAAGTCTATATGGGGGGGTAATCCTTCGTCTAAATTCTGCCCATTTCTAAGGCTAATAGAGGAAGCTAATATCTGAAAAAATGCATGAGGAGCTGCTATCTACCATGAAGGACCTTCAAAGTGGATTCTCACCCTTCAGACAATCTTCACATTTATCCACCCCTCCTCCTCTCCTCTCCTGAAATGTTTTTATTTTCTTTTTTTAATCTCTTTTTTTTAGAAAAATAAAGTTTGGGCCGTCCCCAGGTGCATGTCATTTGTCTAGGCCAGGAGTCTCCAAAATGTGGCCTGTGGGCAGGAAGTGGCCCTTTGCTTGCCTTTATCTGGCCCGTGGGACACTTATTCTCCCACAGACACCAACAATGGGGCACTATTCCTCCCACTGACAACAACAATGGGGCACTATTCCTCCTACAGACACCGATGATGGGGCACTATTCCTTCTACTGACACCAACAATGGTCAATATTCCTCCTACTGACACCAACAATAGGGCCCTATTCCTTCTACTGACACCAATGATGGGGCCCTATTACTTCTACTGACACCAACGATGGGGCCCTATTCCTTCTACTGACACCAACGATGGGGCCCTATTCTTTCCACTGACACCAATGATGGGGCACTATTCCACCTACTGACACTGATGGTGGGGCACTATTTCTCCCACTGACTCCAATGATGGGGCACTATTCCTCCTACTGACACTGATGGTGGGGCAATATTCCTCCCACTGACACCAGAGATGGGGAACTAATTCTCCCACTAATTATGGGGCACTATTCCTCCCACTGACAACAATGATGGGGCACTATTCCTCCCACTGATACTAATGATGGGGCACTATTCCTCCCACTGACACCAAAGATGGGGAACTAATTCTCCCACTGATACCAATGATGGACACTATTCCTCCCACTGATACCAATGATGGGGTACTATACCTCCCACTGATACCAATGATGGGGTACTATTCCTCCCACTGATACCAATGATGGGGTACTATTCCTCCCACTGATACCAATAATAGGACACTATTCCTCTGATACCCATGATGGTGCACTATGCCTCCCACTGATATCAACAATGGGGCACTATTCCTCTCACTGATACCAATGATGTGAGGCACTATTCCTCTGATACCCATGATGGTGCACTCTGCCTCCCACTGACACCAATGATGGGGCACTATTCCTCCCACTGATATCAACAATGGGGCACTATTCCTCCTACTGATACCAATGATGTGAGGCACTATTCCTCTGATACCCATGATGGTGCACTATGCCTCCCACTGACACCAATGATGGGGCACTATTCCTCCCACTGATATTAACAATGGGGCACTATTCCTCCCACTGATACCAATGATGTGAGGCACTATTCCTCTCACTGACATCAATAATGGTCTGGTGAATGATGTGCACTGTGCTCCCTTTGCCTCCTAGGATATGCAAATCACATATCACAGGAGGCATTTTCTCTCCATTCAGTAAAGGAGGACGGGGCCGGGCCCAGCGGCATGTCATTGGTAGGCCTGCCCGAAAAAGCTTGCACCTACCGAAGACATCACAGGAAAACTTGGCTGCGCAGGGCCAAGTGGTTGCAAAAAAGAAGATGATCTCATCAGGACTTCACTGCATTCGCTGGGTAGTTGAGTATCTGAATTGTGCAGAAGACAACCTCCGGTAAGCAGGGGGTTAAAAAAAATGGGGGGGGGGGGGGGCTGAGGATTCACTTTTAATAAAGCAGCCACATAAAATGTCATACAGCGGGGAGAGGGACTTTTTAATGCGACTTCAAGGGTGACATGGAAAAAAACACACAGCCTTTAAATTACACACTTCAGGGAAGTCTTTATGTTTTAAGTGGTGTTACGAAACAGTATGATTTTCATGGACAGCATCAGCAACACCATATTCTGGATGTCACACTGTGATTTTTTTTTAACTGTTATTTTTTTCTTGGCCTAAGTACAGCAGAAACACCGCAGTTTGATTCATTTCAGCTTGAAAAAATATGGGGTTTTTTTAGGTAGTTTTGGCTGCAAAACCTTATTTGTTTTATCTAGTTATGATAGTCATGAATGGAAGTAACAGCAATACATGATTTAAAAGCTAAAGTTTATTCTTAAGAACGACTAAAGCTGAAGCCCTCAACTTTGTACAAATTGTCCAGTAGCAACATATTTTAATGGAATAGTTTGTAAGTTTCTGTTTGTTTGCAATACCCTACTGCATTGTGTTAAAAATGCAATAAAATATACATATAAAAAGGAGTATAAAAATGCCTCAATACCAAAACCAAAAATTCCCTGAACTCCCTCCCATCTCTGAATTCCCAATTATTCCCTAAATATTTTAAATTATAGACTTTAGGTAAGTACTTGGTAGAGATTGTATAGTCAGCACAGTATGCAAATACTGCAATTGGCAGCAAATAGAAAGAGACAAGCAGACTTGAAAGAGACAATCTTGTAATAAAAATTATCTTAGAGACAATAGCCACCAATAATATTCAATGGCTGGACTGTGCAGAATGTAAGCACCTTGGTTAGGCCACAACAGAAGAGGGAGAAACACAGTAGGTTTTATCTTGAAATGGAAATTAGATTGTGATATTTTAGTGACAACATCCAAAAATATCATTCAGTGGTTGAACAGGATGTAAGCAGACGGGTTAGGTTTAGAAGCGGCCAGGCAGGTTTTTTCTTGAAAGTTAAATTAGAGTATTATCTAAGAGGCAATAGTCACAAATATTTATGAGTGCATGGAGCATTGGAATAGGTCACACATTTCTAGAAAAAAATTTGCAGCAACAAAAACTGAATATTTGGCAGCTGATTTCCATCTGTAAGAGAAACTCAGTACATGTAGGAATGAGAAGGCTGGTTCATGCTCATACTTATGTGTGGGCATGTGCAATTCGTTAATGTGCAGTTTTAATGAATTTTGACAAATTCGTTGGTTCAGAAACATCTGAATTTACGAAAACCTGTTTAACAAATTTTTCGGAATATTCGTAAATTCGAATATTCGAAAATTCGTAAATTTGTAAATTCGAAAATTCGAAAATTCATAAATTTGTAAATTAGAAAATTCGTAAATTTGAAAATCCAAAAACCCGAAATTTGCTGTTAGTGAACATAATGTAACGAAAATCTGAAAATTCTAAAGAATAATGAATGGAATGTAATTAATTAATAATAATAAATAATAATAATAATAATAATAATAATAATAATAATAATAATAATAATAATAATAATAATAATAAAAATGTTTTATTATTATTTATTATTATTTCGTTCCAATCCATTTGTTTAGCTGCGGCATTCGTTATTTTGGATAATTCATAACTTCAGATAAATTTTAAATTTTCGGATTTTCGTTCTTTCAAATTTTCAGCTTTTCTTTCTTATTTTTGGATTTTTGGATTTTTGAATTTACGAATTTACAAATTTTCGAATTTACGAAATTACGAAATAACGAATTTTCGCATTCACGAATTTTCGAATTTACGAATTGCGATCATTGCGAAAATTCAGAAAAATGAGAAAAAAACCCCAAAAGAATGAAACAAAAATGAACAAATTTTTCCGCAGTGCACATGTCTACTTATGTGCATGCTCATAATTCTGACAAAAGTTCAATGCAAAACAGGCATTGTCACACTCACGCAAACATATTAGAGTGTGGAGAAAATATATGCACACGTACAGCACTGGTGACCAACGGCCTGTTTAAGCTGGACTCTGATAAGGATGGATTGCTGAGTGGTCTTCAGCTAGTTCCTGCTATACCTGAGCCTTGACCTGCCATGCCTGTTCACCTGCATACGTCTCGAATTGCCCCTGACCTGTCCTTGGATTTCTGCCTGCCTGCTGTGACCTCGACTTGTATTCAGACTCTGCTCCTGTCTTGCGTTCCTGTACCTCGCTGCCCGGCTATGTCCCAATCCTGGCTTGTGCCCTGATTGTATCTCTGCCTAATGTTCCGGTACCTAGCTGCCTGGCTGTTGACCTTTTGGCTTTTGTCCTGGGTACACTCCTGCCTGCCAATTAAGAGTCAACGTGTTCCAGTTCCTCGTTCCTGCCTGGTGATCTATGGTCATCTGCTTCCTGCAAACCCCAGCTGGCGCTACCTGCCACGCAGGCCCTCATGCCACTCTGTTCCTTCACACTTCCTGTCATCACTACCAGGGTTGATTGACAAGAGGTACAAGAGCAGCCTCCTCTCCAGCTCAATATTTACCCGGTACGTGACACCATCATGGGAAACTTTTTTTGGCACCTTTACAGTGCCGGAGCTGTGCACCAGGTCACAACGTTTGAGTTATGATAAGGGATTTTTTTCTACAGAACACATTAGATATTTGGCAGCTGAGGTCCAGCTGTAGAAACGTTGTGTGTGTCACCTTTAAATTGCTGTAACACTGGAATAGGCTGCAAACTCCGAGGTGCAAAGCAAGATCTACCCTGCAGAAAAACACTGAAAATTTGCAAGCTCAGGCCCAGCTAAGAAAATATTGTATGGCACCTTCACAGTGCCAGAGCACAGGAGATTTGGCAGGAGTTGGAATTGCTGACAGGTATCAATTTGTTGGGGGTCACTTAAAACAGAGGTTGTAGACATTGATAATCCAAAACCTTGCTCATTTCTAATAAAGGTGAGCTGGTCCACACTGTCATGGGACAGGCGGGTTTGCTGCTGAGAGCCTGAGCCAGCAGCTCCCTCTCTTACTTGGCGCACTAACAGTCACCACTCTCTGCTCGGAGTCAACCTGAGAACTGAGTGATCAGTGGTTATGTGATCGTTCATTTCTCAGACTTCGAGACAGCGGGGGGGGGGGGGGGCAGTAGCGATGTTACAGCCATAAAAGTGACTTTGTATGTTTATTTTTCCAGTTTCCCACACTTTAAATAACTTTTTTTTGAATGGCCTTAACTAGTGACTGAGGATATAACATATGATTTGCAAGTCAATATTTTTATCCTCTTGTTGCCTTTTGGCATCGTAGAAGTGATTGGGGCATTACACAGACAATGAGTCCCTCAGTGCACATCAGAGCCTTACATCCCATTTACATTGATGTCCCTTCCCATCAATGTATTGTATTGTCGGGAGACTGATGTGGGGTTTGAAGTGAAAGAATGTTCTTCCCAAGCTGTATATCATGGCCTCACCGCCGTTTCTATCACATGGAAGAATCTCCACGCAACCGGCCATCAATGACCATCAATCATTAATGAGGTTGGTGAGTTCCATTGTTCCTAGATAATTATACTGTTGTCTGATGATAGTGCTTCCAAGCATTAATTAAGAGTTCAAAAGGTGAACGCGTCAGCCTATTAATTCGTCTAAATCATTGCTAATTGTCGGGGTGGGTAGCTGGGGGGCATTCTTGGAAGGGCTATTGTGAGAGATCTGGTTACTGCAAAAATCCTGATAATTACCAGAAAAAAAAAACCAAATCAGTATGAGAGTCAAGAGGTCCAGAAAAGGTAACCCCCCCCCCTTGGAGAGCGCTTCTCCTAGGGGGTTATCTGATTGTGAAGAGGAGCCGCGAGAGCCACAGAGGGACCCCAGAAGTCGAGGATCGGGGGCCACTCTGTGCAAAACGAGCTGCACAGTGGAGGTAAGTATGATATGTTTGTTATTTAAAAAAAAAAAAAAAAACAGCCTTTACAATCACTTTAATGAATTCCATAGAGGTTATGCCTTAGAAGAAGATAGTACCTTTTAAGAAGTAGACAAACGGTAGCTACATACAATGTTAGTAGTAGACGTTGTGACCCAAAGGTTCTTAAATTATTCACATTGGCTCTAAAGTACAATTATTTGTCTTATGCATAAACCTGTAGCTTATAAGAGATATAGTTGTGTCCAAAGATATAAATCCTGACCTTGTAGAACACAATAAACACTAAACAAAAAGAAAAACAACTAAGAGAACAATTACAACAGCAAAACCAAATAATCATCACTTGCTATACTTAGGTTCATTACTGTCAGAAACCATTAAATCAGACCGAGACAGAAGTACAGTTAAATCACACTTGTTTAATAATAAAAGTAAATAGAACAAAACGTAGTCAAAACATAGCCAGAGTTCAGAAACGGATAGTCAGACAAGCCAAACGCCAGGGAGCTGGAGATGAGCGTAGTAAAACAGCAAGCAGGACCTGGAGCCAGAAGGGATGTCAGCCAAGCAAGTCTTTAACAGGAACACAGGAGATAGTCTCTAGAGATGTGACCAAGGCGAAGGCAGAGATCATCTGGACTAGACGGCTTAAGTAGGCAGGACTGACGAGCAGGATATCATCAGCAGCTTAGTAACTGTGCAGAGATAGGAGCTGGCAATTACCCGACAGCTGAGTGGCCAGCTCAGAGAAGGAAGGGCTGAGCCCAGCCCTCACAATTACTTTTCCATTTCCTAATGAGCTCTAGTAACTTTTAAAGGGTGTTGGTTAAATTATAGGTGTTTTTCCACACTTCACACTTTCATTTGAAGGTGTCTCTATTGCCATGAATATTGTCCGTAGTAACAATGTAGATTCACTCTAGAGACAACCTCTGTGAGTGTAGGAGCAACATTTTTCTGGCTGCTATTAATATATGTAGGACTACTGTTCTAAAGTTGTTTGTAAAACTATCTACTGTATAGAGAGTCCTAATAATGCCAGTGCTGGTGAGGGACGGGTTATGATCCCAGTAATAGACAAGGTCAGTTTGAAAACAGACTTCCAAAAAACTAGTTACTGATCTACAATACCAGCAGTGGTGGCTGGTGCTCAAAATTTTTAGGGTGGCGCAAAAAAACTGAAAAATTCAGAAAAAAAACCCAATTGCAGCCACTGTGCCATCAAACGCAGCCACTGTGCTATTAAAACGCAGCCACTGTGCCCATCAATTGCCGCCACTGTGCTCATCAATTGCTCCCACTGTGTCCATCAATTGCTCCCCCTGTGCCCATTAATTGCTCCCACTGTGCCCATCAATTGCCGCCACTATGCCCATCAACTGCCACCACTGTGCCCGTCAATTGTTCCCACTGTACCCATCAATTGCTCCCACTGTGCCCCATCAGACGCAGCCACTGTGCCATATCAAATGCTGCCAGTGTGCCCCCCGCCGGCCCGTCGCATGCACTTACCCATCAAACGCAGCCACTGTGCCATATCAAATGCTGCTAGTGTGCCCCCCACCGGCCCGTCGCATGCACTTACCTGTCTCAGTGGGACAGCTCCTCAATGTCTTCTCCCGTCCTCTCTTCCCGTCCTCTGCTATGATTGGACGCTTGGCGTCCAATCACAGCGCCCGTCGTTTCAGCCAATCAGGTGACGGGTAACAGATCTGAGCACCTGTTTGGCGGAGAGGTGGTTTAGTGTTAGGGAGGCGAATATTCATTCTCTTGTCTAACACGGCTGGGCGCTCGCAAGTCACCTTTTTTGACGCCTATTAGAGCATATGGCTCTAATCAGGTGCTTCAAAAACACCCCCAGCCGCTGTAATTCAGGCGCCCTGTGCTCGAAAAAAGGGGACGGGCGCCTGAATAGGGGGTGGCAGTGGCGGCCATAGATAGATTCATGCAATGCATGAATCTATCTATTGGTGCTAGAGGGGGTGGGAGGAGAGAGGGGGTGGCGCCCGTGCGCCCTTATGGACGAACCGCCACTGAATACCAGAGTATGTGCAATAAGTTCCCAGGTTGCCCACAGTTACGCCAGCAATCTGGGGAGTGTTCTTTATACATTTTAGATAGGTGTCAGGTACCAACTATAAAGTATTTTATAGACATTTTCGTAGTGAGACACACAATGAGAAGCTCCTAGGCTGCATTTAATTGCTTGATTCCATTCTTGTTCTGAATATGATCTACCTAGTTCCGGTTCCCATTTCAGTATAGTAGAAGTTTGTGCTATTGGAGTTTTAGATTGCAACAAAAAATAAAGAAAGGATATACCTCTTTTTTGGGTAACAGGTAAAAGAAAAGTTCTTCAAAAACAGGACTTTAAAGGACCATGAACACTCAGAGAAAAATAAGGAAAATGTTTAGTGAAAAATACAGTTTTTGTTCATTAACATCATATCATAAAACACATAGTGACATTGGAATACACATGAAGTTGCAGCATAATAAAGATTGAAGAAGCCCAAATCAACTGCCAACCAGACAGATAAAATCCAACGTGTTTCGACATGTAAAGTGAGGGTCTTCTTCAGGGAAAAAGGAGAGAGTGTTGAAAGGCTTCCATAAAAGCCTTTCAGCCCTCTCTCCTTTTTTTTTCCCTGAAGAAGACCCTCACTTCACATGTCGAAACGCGTTGGGTTTTATCTGTCTGGTTGGCAGTTGGTTTAGGCTTCTTCCATCTTTTTTATGCTGCAACTTCATGTGTATTCTAATGTCACTATGTGTTTTATGATATGATGTTAATGAACAAAAACTGTATTTTTCACTAAACATTTTTCTCTGAGTGTTCATGGTCCTTTAAAGTCCCTTTTTTTGAGGAACTTTTCTTTTACATGTTGTACAAGGGATGTGGACCTGAACCTCGTCTTTCCCATCCAATTAGTCTTATCCACTTTTCGTCTTTTTTTGGGTAAGATCTCTATGATAAAATTCCCAAATATGTTTGTCCATGACTATGGCACCAGAATTTAGCGAATGATTAAGATGCTGGATCTGAAACATCTTAAACATATCTCTGCGTTCCATTTCTTCTGGGATCTCCTGGATTCTAACTATATTTTAACTGAGAAGTCTGGAATTAGGAACTCAAAAGATTGAAGTGGTATATCATATAAAATGTTTATGAATGTGCTCATTGCTCCTGTCTAGGAGGCCTTTCCATGCTGTTAGAGATGCGGAGATAGAGGGATGGTCTGGTAAATGGATTGGTTTATTAGTGGCCGATGCTATCAATAATGCCTTGAGGTTACTGCTCTGTACCATAGCTTGTTCTAATAGGACCCACTGCTTTACTGGAGATGGGTCAAACCACGCTTTTAGCTGGTCTAAAAGTGTCACCCTATAGTAATCTTTAAGTACTGGGACTCCCATGCCGCCATTAGATTGACGTTTTATAAGAGTAGAAAAAGAAATTCTCACTTTAGTTTCTTTCCAAATTAAAGACCGAAGAGAGGCATCAAGTTTATTAAAAGAAATGAGCTGGTAGGGCACCGTCCTAAAAATATAAAGGATTTTTGTTAAAGTAACAATTTTAAAGGTTGCGATCCGTCCCAGCCACGAGATTTCATATTTGCCCGATTGCGAGAGTTCATCCTGAACAGAGTGTAATAATTTTTTATACTTTGCATCGTATAGACTGCTGGATTCAGCAGTTAGATGTTTCCCTAGGTTTTGGATTTTATCATTATCCCAATTGCAAGGAAATAGTGATTTCATTTTAGTGTGTATTTTATGATTAAGATTAGCTGTAAGGACCTGGCATTTGGACTTAACCACTTGCCCCCCCCCCCCCCCAAGCCTATTCTGACACTTCTCTCCAACATGTAAACATCAACATTCTTTTGCTAGAAAACAACTTAGAACTCCCAAAATTATATATATATATATATATATATATATATATATATATATATATATATATATATATATATATATATATATTTATATATATATATATATACACTGCCGTTCAAAAGTTTGGGGTCACCCAAACAATTTTGTATTTTCCATGAAAAGTCACACTTATTCACCACCATACGTTGGGAAATGAATAGAAAATAGAGTCAAGACATTGACAAGGTTAGAAATAATGATTTGTATTTGAAATAACATTGTTTTTACATCAAACTTTGCTTTCATCAAAGAATCCTCCTTTTGCAGCAATTACAGCATTGCACACCTTTGGCATTCTAGCTGTTAATTTATTGAGGTAAGCTGGAGAAATTGCACCCCACGCTTCTAGAAGCAGCTCCCACAAGTTGGATTGGTTGGATGGGCACCTCTGGCGTACCATACGGTCAAGCTGCTCCCGCAACAGCTCAATGGGGTTCAGATCTGGTGACTGTGCTGGCCACTCCATTACCGATAGAATACCAGCTGCCTGCTTCTGCTGTAAATAGTTCTTGCACAATTTGGAGGTGTGTTTAGGGTCATTGTCCTGTTGTAGGATGAAATTGGCTCCAATCAAGCGCTGTCCACTGGGTATGGCATGGCGTTGCAAAATGGAGTGATAGCCTTCCTTATTCAGAATCCCTTTTACCCTGTACAAAGCTCCCACCTTACCAGCACCAAAGCAACCCCAGACCATCACATTACCTCCACCATGCTTAACAGATGGCGTCAGGCATTCTTCCAGCATCTTTTCATTTGTTCTGCGTCTCACAAACGTTCTTCTTTGTGATCCAAACACCTCAAACTTGGATTCATCCGTCCACAACACTTTTTTCCAGTCTTCCTCTGTCCAATGTCTGTGTTCTTTTGCCCATCTTAATCTTTTTCTTTTATTGGCCAGTCTCAGATATGGCTTTTTCTTTGCCACTCTGCCCTGAAGCCCAAAATCCCGCAGCCGCCTCTTCACTGTAGATGTTGACACTGGTGTTTTGCGGGTACTATTTAATGAAGATGCCAGTTGGGGACCTGTGAGGCGTCTGTTTCTCAAACTAGAGACTCTAATGTGCTTATCTTCTTGCTTAGTTGTGCAACGCGGCCTCCCACTTCTTTTTCTACTCTGGTTAGAGCCTGTTTGTGCTGTCCTCTGAAGGGAGTAGTACACACCGTTGTAGGAAATCTTTAATTTCTTTGCAATTTCTCGCATGGAATAGCCTTCATTTCTAAGAACAAGAATAGACTGTCGAGTTTCAGATGAAAGTTCTCTTTTTCTGGCCATTTTGAGCGTTTAATTGACCCCACAAATGTGATGCTCCAGAAACTCAATCTGCTCACAGGAAGGTCAGTTTTGTAGCTTCTGGAAGGAGCTAGACTGTTTTTAGATGTGTGAACATGATTGCACAAGGGTTTGCTAATCATCAATTAGCCTTCTGAGCCAATGAGCAAACACATTGTACCATTAGAACACTGGAGTGATAGTTGCTGGAAATGGGCCTCTATACACCTATGTAGATATTGCACCAAAAACTAGACATTTGCAGTTAGAATAGTCATTTACCACATTAGCAATGTATAGAGTATATTTGTTTAAAGTTAGGACTAGTTTAAAGTTAGCTTCATTTAAAAGTACAGTGCTTTTCCTTCAAAAATAAGGACATTTCAATGTGACCCCAAACTTTTGAACGGTAGTGTATATATATATATATATCATTGCCTGACCTCACAAATGTGCTTCTGGAAGAATGGTCAAACATTCCCATAGACACACTCCAAGAAGAGGTGAAGCTGTTATAGCTGCAAAGGGCGGAGCCAACTCAATATTGAACCCTACGGACTAAGACTGGGATGCCATTAAAATTCATGTGTGTGTAAAGGCAGGCATCTCAATAATTTTGGTAATATAGTGTACCTGGATTCCATGGAGGCATGGAGTCCTCCCACATTCCATACAAGATCCTTCTAGTCTGTTACAAATTTTAAGGGGGAACCCCATGCACAAAAAAAAGTGTGGGTTTCCACCCCAAAAAAATCATCCCAGACCCTTATCTGAGCATGCAGCCCCCCCCCCCCTGAACCATACCAGGTCACATGGCCTTTTAACACACATTAAAGCGCCTACAACTTCAACATGCTTTTTTGATGTGTTTTTGATACTTCTATGATTTTTTTTTGAAGCTTTAATGAAACTTGGCAAATGCCCCCTGAGTGTATTGATTTTATATTTGTTTTAAAGGAGGGGGGGGTTAGAACCCCAGCTCATTAGTACCATTCTTCAGCAGATCCCCGGCTCAGTAGAACCCTCTGCTTTTCTAATGTTCCACTTAGTAATACCCCCAGCTCTGCTGATCCCCCACTCTACAGTAACTTCCAGCTCTTATGATCCCCAACTTATTAGTAACCCCCAACTCTGCTGATCTCTAGCTTATTAGTAACCCCCAACTCTGCTGATCTCTAGCTTATTAGTAACCCCAAACTCTGCTGATCTTCTGCCTTTCTGATCCTCCCCTCTCTCCAGTCCCAGCTCACCTCCCGCTATATTGCTCCCACTCTGCACACCACGTGCAACATCTGCTAGTGTCTCCTGCTCCGGTCCCCCAGCTCTGCTGATCCTCTGCGGCTCAGTTCTCTCTCTCCGGTCTCTGCCCAACTTCCGCTAGTTGCTCTGCTCTGATCCGGATCCCACTCACCTTCATGCTGCTCCACGCCGCTCACCAGATGTTATGTCTGCACCAGACACTCCCAGAATATATACTCATGAACCGGACGTGACTGCTGATGATGTTGCTTCGCTTGTTGGTTTCCTAGTGCATTCTGGGATATCTCATACCTGCAATACCTCCAAAACAAAGCAACGCTAACTCTGAATAAAAGCCTCTCAAAAGCTGCAGGTGCTGTAAGTGAGCATTGTCATAGACTTCTGTGGAGGCTTCGGAGCCCCTTGGAAACACCAAGAACGTGACCAGGGCTGGTGCAAAGATTTTTGACACCCTAGGTCGAAACCTCATTTTGTCGCCCCCCCCCCCCCCCTGGCTCAACCTCTGACTCCACCCCCTTTGCCCTGCCCATGTATACCTCACCTTTTTAATGAAGCGCCCATCAAATGCAGCCCACCACCGCCTATCAAATGCAGCCTCACCAGCGCCCATTAAATGCAGCCTCACCAGCGCCCATCAATGCAGCCTACCAGTGCCCAAAAAAGGCAGCCTCACCAGCGCCCATCAAATGTAGCCTACCAACGCACATCAATGCAGCCTACCAGCACCAATCAATGCAGCCTACCAGCGCCCATCAATGCAGCCTACCAGTGCCCATCAATGCAGCCTGCCAGCACCCATCAATGCAGCCTATCAGTGCCCATCAATGCAGCCTGCCAGCACCCATCAATGCAGCCTATCAGTGCCCATAAATGCAGCCTCACCAGCGCCTTTCAAATGTAGCCTACCAGCATCCATAAATGCAGCCTACCAGTGCCCATAAATGCAGCCTCACCAGCATCCATCAAATTTAGCCTACCAGTGCCCATAAAATGCAGCCTCACCAGCGCCTTTCAAATGTAGCCTACCAGCGCCCATCAATGCAGCCTCCCAGTGCCCATTAAACTTCAGCCTCACCAACGCCCATCAAATGTAGCCTACCAGTTCCCATAAAATGCAGCCTTACCAGTGCGCATCAATGCAGCCTCACCAGCGCCCATCAGTGCAGCCTACCAGCGCCCATCAATGCAGCCTACCAGCGCCCATCAGTGCAGCCTACCAGCGTCCATCAATGCAGCCTACCAGTTCCCATAAAATGCAGCCTTACCAGTGCGCATCAATGCAGCCTCACCAGCGCCCATCAGTGCAGCCTACCAGTGCCCATCAATGCAGCCTACCAGCGCCCATCAATGCAGCCTACCAGTGCCCGTAAAATGAAGCCTCACCAGCACCCATCAAATGTAGCCTACCAGCGTCCATCAATGCATCCTACTAGCACCCATCAATACAGCCTACCAGTGCCCATCAATGAATGTTGGCTTGCTTCCATTCATTCGGGAGTCGGGACACAGACACAGTCCTCTGCCGCCACTGTGCCTCTGACGCTATGTGCGAACGGAGCGGCAGCTGCCTTGCTGATGCTGAGACTTAGTTGCTTGCTGCAGAGAGAAGAGAGTAGGAACACCAGTGGCCGGGCGCCCCAGGTAGCAGTGCGCCTTAGGTGGCTGCCTAGTTTGCCTAGTGGTAGCACCAGCCCTGAACGTAACATAGGGGATAATTTTTGAAGCAAAGCAAACACAACGTGTGACCAAGACTGTAAGGCAGCCATTTTATTTGGTTGTTGGAGCTTTGATTGGCATTCAGAGTGCTTTAAAAAAGCACGTCCAATGCTATGATTTGAAGCAAAAGTGTGCATGAGGCCTTTATCAAGAAACATGTTTTCCCAGCTGATGAAGTACCAGGGCACTGATAGCGTTTCTAGGAATGGTAATAAATTTCCAGCACGCGGGAGCATCACATCTCATCACTGGCAAACATTAACAGAATTCTTTTTATTTGGAATCCCATAAACATTTCCTCCTCGTATCAGCAATTAATAATCTGTTTATCTTCATTTCTTCTCTTCTTCCAGAACTCATTGAACTATTTCTGCAGACGGCAGACATTTCTTCTGTGTAATTAGAGATACTCTTTTTTCCTCCCTTTCAGAAGAGATCTCGGCTTCATTTATTTCAGGGCATCTGTTGGCAAGACAAAATGGTGCAATAATCTCAACAGTCAATATCTGGGTGGGAATTTCCTATCTAATACTTGTGTAAAGTGGGACTCCGACTGAATGAAGAGCCAGGAAGTCATTTTAAACTGGCAAGAACATTTTTTACATGGGAGCAGGGCTCTTCCAATAGGAATGGGGTGATATGCAGTTCTGGCAGCTTTAGCACTGACGATCTATTGTTGCTGGGTGGGGGGGTAGTGTTGATGAGGGGTCTATTGTTACTGGGGGGTCTATTGTTGCTGAGGGGGGAACATTTTTGAAAGAAGGGGGTCTATTGTTGCTGATTGCTGGGGATCTATTCCTGCTAGCGGGGTCTACTGTTGCGGGTGGGGGATCTTTTGTTGTTAGGGGGTATTTTGTTTCTATTTCTACTGTTGTAGTGGGGGGGGGGGGGTCTATTGTCGCTGGCTGCTGGCTGCTGTGGGACCCATTGTTTTTGGGGGGTCTATTGTTGTTGTTGTTAGGGGATCTATATTTGCTGGGGAGTCTATTGTTGCCGTCGGATCTACTGTTGAGAGGGGAGGCTATAGTTGTTGGCTGCTGTAGAGTCTATTGTTGCTGGCAGGTGTCTGTTGCTGCGGCGGTGTATTTATTGTTACTGATGGGGGGCCTATTGTTGCTGGGGCACATGATTGCTGCTGGGGGGATCTATTTTTACTGCTAAGGACATTTTATTGCTCGAGGAGCCATTGTTTCTTGTGGGCAATCCATTGTTTCTGGGAGGATCTACTATTGCGGGGGGGGGGTCTATTGTTGCTGGCTGTTAAGGGAACCCATTGTTGCTAAGAGGGTCTATTGTTGCTGGTGGGAAAGCTATTACTTCCGGGCAGGTCTATTAACTCTTGCAGTTACATTTTCTTAGTCTATTAACCACATCCCGCCCGGCCTATAGCAAAATGATGGTCGGGCCATGGCTCTCCCGTTCTGACTGGACGTCATATGACAAACTGCAGAACAAGCCGTTCGAGTAGAGGAGAATTGATTAGCGGCTATCCTGACAGGGGGATCTGCACTGATAATCAGTGCAGTCATTATCAGTGCAGCCCCATCAGTGATGCTCACCAGTGATGCCCACTTGTGATGCCAATCAGTGCCCCCCAGTGATGCCAATCAGTATCCATCAGTAATGCCTGTCAGTGCCTCCTCATTAGTGCTGCCTATTAGTGTCATCCATCAGCGCCCATCATTGCCCATCAGTGCTGACTATCAATGCCCATCAGTGCTGCCTATAAGTGCCCATCAGTGCCGCCTATCAGTGACACCTATCAGTGCCCATCAATGCTGCCTATCAGTGCCGCCTATCAGTGCCGCCTCACAAGTGCCTATCAGTGCCGCCTATCAGTGCCCATCAGTGCCACTAATCAGTGCCATTATTGCGACCTATCAGTGCCCATCAGTGCTGCATATCAGTGTCCATCAGTGCTAGATATCAGTGCGGCGTCATCAGTGCCCATCAGTGCGGCGTCATCAGTGCCCATCAGTGCTGCCTCATTAGTGCCCATCAGTGCCACCTCATCAGTGCCACCTCATTAATGCCTATTAGTGCTGCCTCATCCGTGTCACCTCCTCAGTGCCACCTCATCAGTGCCCATCAGTGCCACCTCATCAGTGCTGCCTCATTAGTGCCCATCAGTGTCACCTCATCAGTGCCGCCTCATTAGTGCCTATCAGTGCCGCCTCATCAGTGTCACCTCATCAGTGCCCATCAGTGCCACCTCATTAGTGCCGCCTCATCAGTGTCACCTCATCAGTGCCACCTCATCAGTGCCCATCAGTGCCTCCTCATCAGTGCCCATCAGTGCCACCTCATCAGTGCTGCCTTATTAGTGCCCATCAGTGCCACCTCATTAATGCCACCTCATTAGTGCCTATCAGTGCTGCTTCATCAGTGTCACCTCATCAGTGCCACCTCATCAGTGCCCATCAGTGTCACCTTATCAGTGCCCATCAGTGCTGCCTCATCATTGCTGCCTTATTAGTGCCTATCAGTGCCGCCTCATCAGTGTCACCTCATCAGTGTCCCCTCATCAGTGCCCATCAGTGCCTCCTCATCAGTGCCCATCAGTGCTGCCTCATTAGTGCCCATCAGGGCCACCTCATCAATGCCACCTCATTAGTGCCTATCATTGCCGCTTCATCAGTGTCACCTCATCAGTGCCACCTCATCAGTGCCCATCAGTGCCACCTTATCAGTGCCCATCAGTGCCGCCTCATCGGTGCTGCCTCATTAGTGCCCATCAGTGCCACCTTATCAATGTCACCTCATCAGGAAAGGGGGGGTGCTCTCTCACCCCCCTTTCCTGCCAGGCTGCATGCTCAGATAAGGGTCTGGTATGGATTTTGTGGGGGGACCCCACACCATTTTTTTTTTAACTTTTGGGGTGAGATTTCCCATCAAAATCCATACCAGACCTGAAGTGCCTGGTATGGATTTGGGGGGGGGGGGGGGCACGCTTTTTTTTGTTTTTTAATTTTGGGATGGGGTTTCCCCTTCAAGACCCAAGTCGCACTTCTCAAAGTCAGATCAAATTAATTAAAGTTGCATGGAAAGCCGGACCGACAGCCGTGCGACTTTCATGTCGCACCAGTGTGAACTGGGCCTAAAGGCTTTTAAAGCATTGTCCATGGATAGTAAAATGTACTCCGTTTTTCGCCATGTGCTCAATTTTAAAGTGTGACATATTTGGTATCTATTTACTTGGCGCAACTTCCACTTTTATAGTTTGCAAATATTTGGGTTATGTATTGTGTTTTCTGCATTAAAACAAAAAAAATATTTACAAAAAAGTTGCGTTTCAAAAACCGCTGCACCGTCACCATGTGACATACAAAAATTGCAAAACCCACCAATTTATTTTCTAGGGCCGCTTATTTTTAAAACCTATGAAATGTTTGGGGGTTCTAAGTATTTTGCTCACAAAAAATACTGATTGTTACATAGTAGTTAATGAAACATTTGGGGGCTAAAAGATCCTGGATGTCTCACCTGTGCACCAATGAACTGAATGCGGCGCAGATCGCACTTTATTCGATTCCTTCCTGGCAGTGTTGCCAACCGCCCGTTAATTTACGGGCAGCCCGTAAATTTCACCCCATTTTCGGGGTGCCCGTCAGTGTTGCCAACCACCCGTAGATTTACGGGCAGCCCGTAAATGTAACCCCTTTTTCGGGCTGCCCATTAAAGTCCGTTACAGGCATCGGTGCCCGCCAAAGAGATGTCCGCGAGCCAACCATGCAACTGCGCATGCGCCTTTCCAAAGTCGGCCGGGCTTGGGAAAGCTCATACACACTCGGCCGGGCGGCGCATGTGCAGTAACACAACGGTGCCGCCACGCGCCATATTTAAATAGACGATCGAGACCACGGCGGCCTGGAGGAGGTGCAGGGGTGATACTGGCGGTGCCGGTCCATTTATACTGGGCCTTCCCATCCCAGAGCCAATGGATCCACCTTTGGTCCTCCCCAGTGGCAGCTCAGGCAGCACCTGTTGAAAAGGAACAGTTTAATGACACTCTGAACCCGTATCCACCGGGATCTAATTGGAGTCCTGTCTAGTGAAAAGTGATTGATGCAAGCCTTTCCATTGGTGTTGTCACGGTGTGAAGCCATCCACTTGGTGACTGATGTTGGTGCTGCTTGATCCTCATCATACGCCCGCTTTACTTTTTTTCTGGTAAGTAAATTGGATTTGACACTGTGGTGTTGTGTGCTGTAATCTCACACTGAAGCTGGTGCAGGAGTCTCATCTCTTCCTTTCATCATAATGAATTGACTGCCATTTATTTGTTTCTAGTGCTGCATTGGGACTTTTTATGTAGGTAAATAAAACAAATGTATGCTGGCTGCTTTATCTTCAGTATCAGTGACCAACCTTTGCTTGTGTCCTGGGGAGATCTAGTGTTCGAGAAGGCGCTGCCACCTCTCCCAATGTTCGCTGAGGAGCCGAGCAGGGGTGAGGAGGAGGAGGAGGAGGAGAGTGAAACTGTGGGGGAATATCATAGCAAAAAGGGCCAGGAGACAGAGTGAGAGGAGGACATTACTGGGAGCAGGGAGGGTGAAGCTGTGGCCTGCAAGGGGACAGAGACTGATGTGCTCTGTCCACCATCATATTACTTCTCCACATCATCATTCTCTCCTCCTGTGCCCCGTTCACCTCTCTACAGGTCAGGGCGGCAGGTGGGTAGGCAGTGCCTGAAGAGGTGGTGTTGGGATCAGTGGCCACAGGAGTGATGCAAGCTAGACATTCTGCTACACAACCAAGGGGGCTTCGGGTTCCTGCCTGTAATGGTATGCAAGTGAAGGCGCAAAGAACTGGTGATAACAACAATAACAACAATAGTAAGAACAGAGGGATAGGGAACAAACTGAAATATTTCCAGTCTCACATTACATTAAATGGATAGATAATGTCCACATGTATATGTCCAAAGTGGAGAAATTGAATATCTCATTAAAGTGGAGTTCCACCCAAAAGTGGAACTTCCACTAATCAGATTCCTCCCCCCCTCCGGTGACACAGTTGGCACCTTTCAGGGGGGAGGGGGGTACAGATACCTGTATATTACAGGTATCTGTACCCACTTCCGGCATAAATAGCCGCAGAATCTGCGGTTATTTACGCCACTTCCTGCTCCCGCCCGCTGCCTGCTGGGAAACACACACGGGTCCCAGAGGCAGCAGGGAGCATTCGTATTGCACGGCGCGACTCGCGCATGCGCAGTAGGGAACCGGGAAGTGAAGCCGCACGGCTTCATTTCCTGATTCCCTTACCGAAGATGGAGGCGGCAGCACCCGAGGACGGAGAGGCGCTTTGGCCTCGGGTGCCGACATCGCGGGCGCCCTGGACAGGTAAGTGTCCATGTTTTAAAAGTCAGCAGCTGCAGTATTTGTAGCTGCTGACTTTTAAAAATTTTTCTTTCGGCGGCGCCCCGCTTTAACATATATAGGGTAAGGTCTCACTGTCATGTGAACATGAGTAGTTTAAGGGTCCAGTTAATAATGATAGGTCCACGAGCAGGGCTGCCTTCATCAAGAAGTGAAACCACATTCCAGTCCTAAGGAAAAGCAAAAAAGAGAGGCGCCTCTGGGTGCAGACTAAAAACAAGGTTTATTTCATAAAAAGGTAATGATCATCAAACTCACATTTTGAAGGTCGTCAGTAGGCATAAAATAGTGATCAATACTGAGGAGGACATCATCCATCAAAGGTACAAGACAGTCAAGGACAACTCCTAGCAGGGGGCTCTGCCTGTGTGTGAGGAGAGGTACCGCTGAGATGTGAGGCCGGCCGCAGCGGTGACAGGTCACAGTACTAGGCCGAGAGCATGGAAGACTGTAAACATCCGGCGAGGAGTGATGACGTCATGTGTCGAGCGACGCGTTGCAGGGCGTACGGGCTGTGATGACGTGACAGCCGCGCCCCTTCATCAGGCTGAGGATGGATGGGATAGGGCGGTTTAAGACAACCAGAGATTGTGGTGATTGGTGTGGGTGTCGACACTTCTCGATCATTCCTCTAGGTTACTTCCTGTTTTCCCGGTCCCGCCCCTCCCCTTCCTCACCCACACCAATCACCACAATCTCTGGTTGTCTTAAACCGCCCTATCCCATCCATCCTCAGCCTGATGAAGGGGCGCGGCTGTCACGTCATCACAGCCCGTACGCCCTGCAACGCGTCGCTCGACACATGACGTCATCACTCCTCGCGGGATGTTTACAGTCTTCCATGCTCTCGGCCTAGTACTGTGACCTGTCACCGCTGCGGCCGGCCTCACATCTCAGCGGTACCTCTCCTCACACACAGGCAGAGCCCCCTGCTAGGAGTTGTCCTTGACTGTCTTGTACCTTTGATGGATGATGTCCTCCTCAGTATTGATCACTATTTTATGCCTACTGACGACCTTCAAAATGTGAGTTTGATGATCATTACCTTTTTATGAAATAAACCTTGTTTTTAGTCTGCACCCAGAGGCGCCTCTCTTTTTTGCTTTTCCTGCCTGTAATGGGCCACTGCTTTAATCTGACCGAGTGACTGCCAGATCTTCACAGTGTTCCAGCTGGGTTCTGCAAGCGTGTGCTGGAGGAAGAAGAGGTGCTGTATATAGAGACTGTATATAGGAAGAGTTGTCCCTGAAGTTTGTTGTTGAAGTCAACCATAACCTCCCAACCCCTCCGCTGTCAGGCCATGTATGGACCTGGCAGTGAAAGGGTTAAACCAGATGACTCCAACCTATTCTTAGACGGGTGACAATGGTCGCTTCTTCTAATCGAACCACCGACTGGCTTTTTTAGACCTCTTTTAACTCACCTAAGTGAAGGACAACCACTGCAACTGCAGGACGGCTTGGTTAGAAACACACCCACAGCCTGCTGATTGGACGATGAAGGAGCAGCATGACTATGGTAAGACAGGTGCAAGCTGGCCTGATACCTTTTCACATACCCTACTATTATGTTTAAATAACCAGACGACACCCTTTTGGAGTAAACTTGGCCGTACCGACCATTTTATTAACAATTCGCGATGAATATATTTTTTTACAAACAATGCTTTTCCAGATCAATCGTAACCATGTTGTAGATCTTTGAAGGCACTGAAAAGACCCCAAATTTATATAGTATCAGCGTGACACACCAGGTCCCCAGCCGCAGCACGCCGACTCGGGGACAATACCAACTCTTCAACTTCCATCGCTGATACCCATAAACCTCGGTTAACTGGCATCTTCCCATACCAAGATGGTTCCCCACTATGCCATACTGGTCTTAATTTAGAAGGCCTCCGAAGATCCCAACCACTACAACTTACAACAATCGATGGCAAACGTTCTAAATTTAATACAAAACAACAGGGCGGGAGGGTGGGAGCTGTTTCTTCGTCCGGTGACCTCCGACTGACCACCGGACACTGGCACCTACCTAACTATGCTGCATACAATTCTAGCCACCCCCTCTACACTGACCAACTGAAACTCCCCCCCCCCCAGTTAACCCTTAAATTCGCAAGCTGGCCCTGCTACCCTGTCATGCCAGCCCTGTGCCTATTCCTGCGTCTTTTGCGACGGGCTACTTTGCACTTGGAACCGTCATCACCCTGTTCTCCCTTCCTACCAGCATTCTCCCCACCGGTACAACTTCCAATCCCTCTCCCGCTCTTACAGGAAACCAGATTAAGGAAAAGTAGAAGTCATTGCATTGGTTTAGATTTAGAACGAAATGATTGTGTTAATGGACACATTACTGTTCCATCGTTGCCTCCTTTCCATGTGCCTTTTACGTGTCTTTTTTTTTTCCGGCTATTACCATCCGGCTCTGCTGACAATTTCAGGCAAATCTATGCAGGAAAACAACGAGAAGATCCATCAAGTCCCAGCCTGATGTTTCCCTTCTGGGCTGCGACGACTATTTCGCACCTGTTTGCTTCAGCCTGGCAGCTGCGCCGGTTCGAGAAAAAAAAAACAAAAAACTCGGCGAGCAGGATGGAGCCGGCCACAGGGGTCCGCGGATACCTGACAGAATGATATTAAGGACATCAAATACGTTCTCATCACCGAGGACTATAATAGAGGACATCATCACAAAATAAATTGTCTCAGATTGACCTCCGTATGGCGTCTCGAAGAGAAAATGAGGCGGGCGGGCGGGTGAGGCTCGCTCAGGAATATTCCAGGAGGCCCTGCCAATTCCATCATCTCATCAATGCAAAGTCAGAGAGAATGAAAAGAGCGCCCGCCGTCCGCGGCGTCTCGCGGTGAATCGAGCCCATTGTGGAGCGACGGGTTCATGCAAATACAATTTGGATTAGGTTCGCGCTCAGAGAAAAAAAAACAAAGGTCAGCGAGGGACAACAAAGGAGCGAGTGTCACCGGGGGATGGGAGTTATTGTGAGGTCGAGGAAAGAGTCTCTCGCCATCCTTTAAGATGCGGCCAATGTGTGCAACCGAATGCACGTCCTATTGGGTTTATCAAAGGTCCTTCTAATACAAAATATCTAAACACAGCCAAGATATGTTTTTTATACCTCATTGTAATTAAAGCAGAGTTGTTGAAATCCGGGACAGTCCCACAAAATCAAGGACAGTTAAGAGGGATGTATATACAGTATATCTATCTATCTATCTATCTATCTATCTATCTATCTATCTATCTATCTATCTATCTATCTATCTATCTATCTCTATCTATCTATCTATCTATCTATCTATCTATCTATCTATCTATCTATCTATCTATCTATCTATCTATCTATCTATCTATCTATCTATCTCATATCAATCTATCTATCTCATATCAATCTATCTATCTATCTATCTATCTATCTATCTATCTATCTATCTATCTATCTATCTATCTATCTATCTATCTATCTATCTATCTATCTATCTATCTACAGTATATCTAGATAGATAGACTGTAGATATAGATAATAGATACTATATATATATATATATATATATATATATATATATATATATATATATATACTGTAGCTAATTGATAGATACTGTATAGATAGATAGATAATTGATAGGTTAATGATAGATAGATAGATAGATAGATAGATAGATAGATAGATAGATAGATAGATAGATAGGTAGATAGATAGATAGATAGATAGATAGATAGTTTCTTTTGAAATGCCAGACTTTACATTTCTCCCAACTGTCCCGGATTCTGTGGGACTGTCCCAGGTATTTCAACAAAATCTGCTTTACTTCTATCTATCTATCTATCTATCTATCTATCTATCTATCTATCTATCTATCTATCTGAATATAGATATATTGTAGATAGATAGATAGATAGATAGATAGATAGATAGATAGATAGATAGATAGATAGATAGATAGATAGATAGATAGATAGATAGATTCTACATATATATCTCTCCCAACCATCCAGGATTTCTATCTACCTTTATTTCTTTCAATATATTATAGATAGATTCTACATATATACATTTCTCCCAACCGTCCCGGAT
Source organism: Lithobates septentrionalis (assembly GCA_037952835.1). Lineage (NCBI taxonomy): Eukaryota > Metazoa > Chordata > Amphibia > Anura > Ranidae > Lithobates > Lithobates septentrionalis. The sequence goes on from JBBDGP010002012.1 coordinate 1,340,278, forward strand.
TCTGTGGCACTGTCCCTGTATTTCAACAAAATCTGCCTTCTATCTTTCTATAGATATGACATAACTTGAACAATAATACTAATAAAATCTATTTTTGACATACATATAATACAAATACATACAAATCGTCCCTTATGTATAAAGAGATATGCATATCTACTGCATATATATATATATAGTAAGTATTTATTTAAGAGGCGATAACTGATAAAGACAGCTTACATGTTTCGGTCAGCTGCCTTAGTCATTGCAATCTCCGGCCTCCCCTTGCACAGTCTTGCACAGTTGTACCGGCTCCTCTCCTGGACTGAAATGGCTTCCTCTGATCAGGGGCGGACTGACAACTCATGGGGCCCCCGGGCAATAGGAGATTATGGGGCCACACAGTATACACACACACACAGTATACAATCACACAGTATACACACACACACAGTATACAATCACACAGTATACACATACATGTACACACAGTATACACAGACATGTTTCTATTGGCTGAGAAGGTACTGGAGAGGTGGGGCAGCTATAATCTCAGGATTTTTAGACCAAAAGGATGTCGGTAAGGGACATTTCAGAGACAGATGTAAAAAAAAAAAGCACAGATTTTTACATACTGACCCTGGTTTTACTGAGGCTGGCAACCCTGATGGGGCCCCCTAGTGGCATGGGGCCCTCGGGCAGTGTCCAAGTGGCTCAATGGTCTGTCCGCCCCTGCCTCTGATTTAACTTCACCCAAAGTGCATTAGAGGCTGCAGCAACATAGAGCCCACCTCATTTTCTTGGCTGGGAAACGTCCAGCATCATCCAGCTCTCTCCTGCTCAGCCTGACTACTCCTGGCCCGCCCTTTTCATTCTTCGGATTTCAGTTTTTCAGTCATGGAGGCTCAGCATTACATGTTTGCAATACCATGCAAATCCAGCCCGCCTAGGAACGCCTACTCTTCCAGACTGACATCTGCCCATCAAGGCATTTTGATATTTGCATAACTCCTCCCAAGAGCCGGCCCACTGCTTGTGTCAGGACTGAGGGCTCTGGAGAGGAGTACTGAGGCCGGGTGCTGTGATGTTTTCAGGCAGCTATACAGGCCCCTCCCACCAGCCATTATCTGCCCACATTACATAGAGAAGCACAGAAACCCAGTGATGGCTTCACTGCATCTAAAATAAAAAATGTAATGAAATAGAAAGCTATAACAGCTTCAACTCTTCTGGGAAGGCCGTCCACAAGGTTTAGGAGTGTGTCTATGGGAATGTTTGACCATTCTTCCAGAAGAGCATTCGTGAGGTCAGGCACTGATGTTGGACGAGAAGGCCTGGCTCGCTGCCTCCACTCTAATTCATCCCAAAGGCATACCTCTCAACATTTTGAGATGGGAATGAGGGACACCTACTAGCAAACTTATGCAGGCACTGGACATGCTCCCTGCCACACCCCCTTAAAGGAGAATTAACCCCCCAAAAAAGTTTATCAAATCCACAAGGGCTTTTTTTTTTACCACTACTATTCCTTTATATTTGCTTTTAAAATTTACAAATACAGCAATTTAGAATTTGGATAAAAGGTTTAGTGCTGGGAAACACTTTTTGAAAGATAAAAAGTGCATTTTATATACAACTATATGGACCAGACCAAAATGAGGGACAAATGAGGTGGAATCAGGGACAGAGGGACATTGCTCCAAATCAGGGACAGAGGGACATTGCTCCAAATCAGGGACAGTTGGGAGCTATGCCAAAGGTGTTCTATCGGGTTGAGGTCAGGACAGTCAAGTTCCTCCACCCCAAACTCGCTCATCAATGTCTTTATGGACCTTGCTTTGTACACTGGTCCTAATCATTTGGTGGAGGGGGGATTATGGTGTGGGGTTGTTTTTCAGGGGTTGGGTTTGGCCCCTTAGTTCCAGTGAAGGGAACTCTTAAGGCGTCACCATACCAAGACATTTTGGACAATTTCATGCTTTCAACTTTGTAGGAACAGTTTGGGGATGACCCCTTCCTATTCCAACATGACTGTGCTCCTTTAGAACGGAGACTGTAAGCCAGGCCTTCTCATCCAACATCAGTGCCAAAAATGCGGTTCTGGAAGAATGGTCAAACATTCCCATAGACACACTCCTAAACCTTGTGGACGGCCTTCCCAGAAGAGTTGAAGCTGTTATAGCTGCAAAGGGCGGAGCCAACTAAACATTGAACCCTACGGACTAATGCCACACGGTCGGATTTTCTGACAACAAACGTTCGATGGGAGCTTGTTGTCGGAAATTCCGACCGTGTGTAGACTCCATCAAGACATTTTCCATCGGAATTTCCGTCACACGAAATTTGAGATCTGGATCTCAAATTTTCCGACAAATTCGCGAAAATTCCGATCGTGTGTAGACAATTCCGACGCACAAAGTGCCACGCATGCTCAGAATCAAGCAGAAGGAGCCGCACCGGCTCTTGAACTTAATTTTTCTCGGCTCGTCGTACGCGTCGTACGTCACCGCGTTCTCGGCGTCCGCAATTTCCCACAAGATTGGTGCGACCCGTGTGCATGCAAGACAAGTCTGAGCCAACATCCGTCGGAACAAAAAAAAAAAATCCACGGATTTTGTTTTCGGAATGTCCGATCGTGTGTACGCGGCATAAGACTGAGGTGCCGGTAAAGTTCATGTGCGTGTAAAGGCAGGCGTCACAATACTTTTGACGACATAGTGTTAATTGTGGAATCCCGGATTTCGCTCTTCACCTTTGAGGGATATCAGTCAGGAAATGCGAGGAGCTCAGGAAGTCATTATCCCGGAGGAACCTTCACGCCGTCGCCTTCCCCGCAGACGCTCTCGGATTATTTTTAGTGTTTTCAGCATTATGGTAATGGTATTTTTCTGCCGCACTGATTCTCTGTTTGTAGAGCTTTGCAAATGTTTTAATTAGTTGCTTGCTAGACGTTTTGCTGACACGTTTCACCTTGCGGAGCGGCCCCGGATTCCAGGTGTACGCCGCTGACATTGATGGAACGCCGCGATTTAGATGTATACAAGGTACACAAAGTGTTTAGTACACAATTCCCCGACTCCGCACACCGCGGACTAACGCTAAACTAACGGCTGATCTAAAGGGGGGCTCTGTGACGGAATTACGCGCTTCGCCGGTCTACCAGAGCTGGAAGGCATTTAACCCCTTAACGCCTTTAGGTGGGCTTTCGTGGCCTGGAAGGTGGCTTCTGCATCAGGTGACCTCTGTGATTGGCTATCACGGCGGCAGTCACGTGATCAGGAGAACATTCTGCTGGCTCAAGATCAGAAGCCGAACCCGGTTTGGTCGTGGTGATGGGGGGGCACTCTCAGCACACAACCTTCATTGTAATTATAACCTTAATTAATTAATTAATTAATTGATTTCATTTAATATGAAAGACCATCTGAAGACCTTTTTTAAAGCGGTATTAACCGCTTCAATACCGGGCATTTTCCCCCACCTTCCTGCCCAGGCCAATTTTTTTAGCTTTCAGCGCTATCACGCTTTAAATGAGAATTGCGCTGTCGTACAACGCTGTACCCATATGACATTTTTATCATTTTTTTCTCCCCCACAAATAGAGCTTTCATTGGGTAGTACCCTGTTTCCCCGAAAATAAGACCTAGCGTGATTGTCGGTGATGGCTGCAATATAAGCCCCACCCCCCAAATAATCCCTAGTTAAAGTCCTTGTAGGTCTTATTTTCAGGGTAGGGCTTATTTTCGGGGAAACAGGGTAGGGCTTATTTGGGGGGGTAGGGCTTATATTGCAACCATCACCGACAATCACGCTAGGTCTTATTTTCGGGAAAACAGGGTATTTGATCATCTCTGCGATTTTTATTTTTTGCGCTATAAACAAAAAAAAGAGCGACGATTTTGAAAAAAAAAACAATATTTTTTTACTTTTTGTAATAAATAAAAAATAAATTAACCTTATTTATAATAAATATCCCAATTTAAAAAAAAAAAAAAAAAAAAAATATTTCTTCTTCGATATGTATTCTTCTACATATTTTGGTAAAAAAAAAACAAAAAAAAAACATAAGCGTATATTGATTGGTTTGCGCAAAAGTTATTGTATCTACAAAATAGGGGATAGACTTATGGCTTTTTTTTTTTTTTTACTGGTCATGGCAGCGATCTGCGATTTTTGTCAGGACTGCGAGATTGCGGCGGACAGATCGGACAGTTTTGACGCTATTTTGGGACCATTCACATTTTTTACAGCGATCGGTGCTATAAAAATGCACTGATTACTGTATAAATGTCACGGGAAGGGGTTAACACTAGGTGGCGATCAAGGGGTTAAATGCGTTACCTAGGGAGTGATTCTAATTGTGGGGGGGGGGGGGACTGACTGGGGGAGGTGACCCGATCAGTGTTCAGTAGTAACCCCCAGCTCTGCTGATCCCCCACTCAGTAGTTACATAGTTAGTCAGGTTGAAAAACGACACAAGTCCATCTAGTTCAACCAATAAAAAAAAATAAATAAAAAACAACATACAATTCTATATTCACAATCCTTCACCCACAGTTGATCTAGAGGAACTTTACCTATAAATGTCAGTACCCAGTTACAGTGGCGGCTGGTGCTCAAAATTTTTTGGGGGGGTACAAGCAAACTGAAAAATTCAGAAAAATACTGAAACAAAAACATCATATGCAGCCACTGTGCCATCATATACAGCCACTGTGTCCATTATATGCAGCCACTGTGCCCATTATATGCAGCCAACTGTGCCCATCATATACAGCCACTGTGTCCATTATATGCAGCCACTGTGCCCATTATATGCAGCCAACTGTGCCCATCATATACAGCCACTGTGCCCATTATATGCAGCCGCTGTGTCCATCATATGCAGCCAACTGTGCCCATCATATGCAGCCAACTGTGCCCATCATATGCAGACTCTGTGCCCATCATATGCAGACTCTGTGCCCATCATATGCAGACTCTGTGCCCATCATATGCAGCCACCTGTGCCCATCATATGCAGATTCTATGTCCATCATCATAGTTGCCAACATTGTAAAAAAAAATTTAGGGACACTTTTTTGGCTGTAGGCGGAGTCTTGTCATAATTAGGGGCGAGGCATGCATTTGTGGGCGTGACACAGGGAAAAAGCAAAAATGCGTCGCGCAAAGCGAAAAATGGGCGTGGTTTACATGAAATAGTGCGCGTGTCTTAAGTGAGCGTGGCTCAACGGGGGTGTGGTTAGAGTCTGAGATGAATGAGGGATGGAGAGGGAAAGGGGGGGAGAGGGATGGAGGGACAGCAGCCCCAGATTCTACACAACAATGGAAATATGTGTATTCTAGGAAGTTTAAGAATCAGCAGATAAAGATACTCCAAACACCTGGTGTTAGCACTTCAATCTTCCCGGCACCATGGTTGTTATGGTGTCAGGATGATTGAAGTGCATTATTACTATTATTACATTGTAATATAAAATGAAATCATTCAACTCAACATAATGCTGAATCAGTGGGATCCCTAAACTTGTCACCTGCCACGTCGCCTGCCACCAGCCGTCCGTCCTTGCATCAGGTGTCCCAGCAGAGTCCGTCCTTGCATCAGGTGTTCCAGCAGAGTCCGTCCTTGCATCAGGTGCCCCCAGCAGAGCCCCCCTTACATCAGATGTCCCCAGCGGAGCCCCCCCTTACATCAGATGTCCCCAGCAGAGCCCTCCCTTACATCAGATATCCCCAGCGGGGCCCCCTTACATCAGGTGTCCCCAGCGGAGCCCCCCCTTACATCAGGTGTCCCCGGCGGAGCCCCCCCTTACATCAGGTGTCCCCAGCGGAGCCCCCCTCACATCAGATGTCCCCAGCGGAGCCCCCTCACATCAGGAGTCCTCAGCTTAGCGCCCCCCACATCAGAAGTCCTCAGCGGAGCCCCCCTCACATCAAGAGTCCCAGCGGAGCCCCCCTCACATCAGGAGTCCCCAGCAGAGCCCCCCTCACATCAGGAGTCCTCAGCGGAGCCCCCCTCACATCAGAAGTACCCAGCAGAGCCCCCCTAACATCAGGAGTCCCCAGCGGAGCCCCCCCTTACATCAGGTGTCCCCAGTGGAGCCCCCCTTACATCAGGTGTCATAAGCAGACCCCCCTTACACCAGATGTCTCCTGCTGTGCCCCCCTTACATCATGTGTCCCCAGCAGAGCCCCCCCTTACATCAGGTGTCCCCAGCGGAGCCCCCCCCTTACATCAGGTGTCCCCAGCAGAGCCCCCCTTACATCAGGTGTCCCCAGCGGAGCCCCCCCTTACATCAGGTGTCCCCAGCGGAGCCCCCCTTACATCAGATGTCCCCAGCGGAGCCCCCCTCACATCAAGTGTCCCCAGAGGAGCCCCCCTCACATCAGGAGACCGCAGCGGAGCCCCCCTCACATCAGGAGTCCTCAGCGGAGCCCCCCTCACATCAGGAGCCCCCAGTGGAGCCCCCCTCACATCAGGAGTACCCAGCAGAGCCCCCCTCACATCCGGAGTCCTCAGCGGAGCCCCCCTCACATCAGGAGTCCCCAGCGGAGCCCCCCTCACATCAGGAGTCCCCAGCGGAGCCCCCTCTCACATCAGGAGTCCCCCACGGAGGCCCCTCTCACACCAGGAGCCCCCAGCGGAGCCCCCTCACACCAGGAGTCCCCAGCAGAGCCCCCTCACATCAGGAGTCCCCAGCGGAGTCCCCACTCACATCAGGAGTCCCCAGCGGAGCCCCCTCACATCAGGAGTCCCCAGCGGAGCCCCCTCACATCAGGAGTCCCCAGTGGAGCCCCCCTCACATCAGGAATCCCCAGCGGAGCCCCCCTCACATCAGGAGTCCCCAGCGGAGCCCCCCTCACATCAGGAGTCCCCAGCGAAGACCCATCACATCAGGTGTCCCCAGCGGAGCCCCCCTCACATCAGAAGTCCCCAGCGGAGCCCCCCTCACATCAGGAGTCCCCAGCGGAGCCCCCCCTCACATCAGGAGTCCCCAGCGGAGCCCCCCTCACATCAGGAGTCCCCAGCGGAGCCCCCCTCACATCAGGAGACCCCAGCGGTGCCCCCCCTTACATCAGATGTCCCCAGTGGCAGCGGGGGGTAGGCGGGGCGAGGCGGAGCAGTGTGGAGGGTGGGCGGCGATGCAGGAGCTCCGTCTAGCCCTCCAGCCGTCTTCCTGGTCTTCTTAAAAATGGTGGCCGGCGGCAGGCAGCGGCGGCGAAAATCTGTGAAGAACCGAATTTCTCCGGACATTTCCCGGGAAACAATAAAATCGGGAATAGAGTCTAAATCCCGGGAATGTCCCAGGAAATCCGGGACAGTTGGTAACTATGCATCATATGCAGCCAACTGTGCCTATAATATGAAGCCTCTGTGCCCATCATATGCAGCCAACTGTGCCCATCATATGCAGCCTTTGTGCCTGCCCGCTGTCTGCCCGGCACTTACTCCATCGTGGTGGTGGGTCAGGTAGGGACAGGCGGCGAGCTGTGGGACGGTAACACAGCGATGGCTCCTGTGTGTCCTCCGACTCCTCTGTGCATGTCTTCTTCCTGTATTCCTTGGCGCCAATGGGAGCGCCTGTGCCTTCAGGTGCACAGTATTACATCCAGGCCTCCTGATTGGCTGAGAGGCGGTTCAGTGTGCACCTGGCTGCACTGCGAGCACAATGGATTGTGCTTGCAGGTTACCTTTTTTTGAACGCCTATTAGAGCCTATGGCTCTAATCAGGTGCTTCAAAAAACCCCTCCCACCGCTATAATTCAGAGGCCTGGCGCCCGAAAAGGGGCCGGACGCCTGAATAGGGGGTGTCTACAGCGGCCGTGGATAGATTCATGCAATGCATGAATATGTCCATAGTGCACAGAGGGGGTGGCTGGAGAGAGGGGGTGGCGCCCGAGCTCCCCTAATGGACGCACCACCACTGCCCAGTTATGTTATGTACATTTAGGAAAGAAGTAGTAACCCCCAACTCTGCTGATCCCACACTCAGTTGTAACCCCCAGCTCTGCTGATCCCACACCCACTAGTAACCCCCAGCTCTGCTGATCCCACACTCAGTAGTAACCCCCAGCTCTGCTGATCCCACACTCAGTAGTAACCCCCAACTCTGCTGATCCCACACTCAGTGGTAACCCCCAGCTCTGCTGATCCCGCACTCAGTAGTAGTCCCCAACTCTGCTGATCCCACACTCAGTAGTAACCCCCAGCTCTGCTGATCCCACACTCAGTAGTAACCCCCAGCTCTGCTGATCCCACACTCAGTAGTAGTCCCCAACTCTGCTGATCCCACACTCAGTAGTAACCCAAGCTCTGCTGATCCCACACTCAGTAGTAACCCCCAGCTCTGCTGATCCCACACTCAGTAGTAACCCCCAGCTCTGCTGATCCCACACTCAGTAGTAACCCCCAGCTCTGCTAATCCCGCACTCAGTAGTAGTCCCCAACTCTGCTGATCCCACACTCAGTAGTAACCCACAGCTCTGCTGATCCCACACTCAGTAGTAACCCCCAGCTCTGCTGATCCCCCGCTCAGTAGTAACCCCCAGCTCTGCTGATCCCCCGCTCAGTAGTAACCCCCAGCTCTGCTGATCCCCCGCTCAGTAGTAACCCCCAGGTATGCTGATCCCCCACTCAAAACAAAGCCAAAGAAATTTCCCAGCTCAACTCACCAACCAGTCTGCTACCAACCAAATTATCCTGTCTAACAATTAATGCCCTGTACACACGACCAGTTTTACCATCAGAATAAACTCTGAAGGTTTTTCCTTCAGTGTAAATATGAGATGTGAGGTCTTTTTGACTCCAGATCTCATATTTAAGAGGACCTGTCATGCTTTTCTATTACAAGGGATGTTTACATTCCTTGTAAAAGGAATAAATGTGACACTTTTTTTTTTTTAAGAACAGTGTAAAAATAAAAAATAAAAGGTAAAGTAAAAGGTAAAATAAATAATTTTTTTTAAACGCGCCCTGTCCCGCCAAGCTCGCATGCAGAAGCGAACGCTTACGTGATTCCACGAGCGGGCGCAATTTTGAAGCGTGGCGCGTTGGGTATCAATTTACTCGGCAAAACATTATCTTTCACGATATATAAAAAAAAAAATTGGGCTAACTTTAGTGTTGTCTTATTTTTTTCATTCAAAAAAGTATATATTTTCGAAAAAAAAGTGCGCTTGTATGACCGCTGCGCAAATACGGTGTGAAAGAAAGTATTGCAATGACCGCCATTTTATTCTATAGGGTGTTAGAAAAAAAATCTATATATAATGTTTGGGGTAGTAATTTTCTAGCAAAAAAAAAATGTTTTTAACTGTTTAAACAACAAATCTCAGAAAGAGGCTCGGTCCTTAAGTGGTTAAAAAGTGAAACTAATATACCGTATATACTCGAGTATAAGTCGAAAATGCCCCCCTCGGCTTATACTCGAGTCAAGCACTTTTCTGCAGCAAAAACTGTAATTTTGCAAACCGACTTTGAGGCCCCGTATCTCGGGGCCACTTGGTGCTAGGAACCCCAAATTTGTTGTGCAAACCCAATGGAACTATATGGGGTTCCTAGCACCAAGTGGCCTCGAGATACGGGGCCCCAAAGTCGGTTCGGAAAATGTCATTCTCTGCTGCAGAAAAGTGCTTGACATGTTCTGAACCAATTTTTGGGGCCCTGTATCTCGGGGCCACTTGGTTCTAGGAACCCCAGCTTTGGATATATTGTGGTGCTAATTCCACGGTTTGCACACCAAATTTGGGGTTCCTAGCACTTCCGAGATACGGGGCCCCAAAGTCGGTCAACTGTGTCCATCTGCAGCAATGTCATTTCGGGACCCTGCAGCTAGGAGGCATCTAGGAACCCTTAACTACCGAGTTTGAAGTTTGGGGGACCTATGGCTGCAAATGGGCACAGTGAGGCTGCAAATGGGCACAGTGAGGCTGCAAATGGGCACAGTGAGGCATGCAAATGGGCACAGTGAGGCTGCAAATGGGCACAGTGAGTCTGCAAATGGGCACAGTGAGGCATGCAAATGGGCACAGTGAGGCTGCAAATGGGCACAGTGAGGCATGCAAATGGGCACAGTGAGGCTGCAAATGTGCACAGTGAGGCTGCAAATGGGCACAGTGAGTCTGCAAATGGGCATTGTTGACCCTCTTTTCCACTTACAGTAGCTGCACATTTCTCACCCTAGGCTTATACTCGAGTCAATAAGTTTTCCCAGTTTTTTTGTGGTAAAATTAGGTGCCTCGGCTTATATTCGGGTCGGCTTATACTCGAGTATATATGGTATTTTATAGAGATTCGTTACACACAGAGTGGTATATTTCAAGCATTTCTTTCTTTTAATTTTGATGATTATGGCTTACCGGAGCCGTCGGCAGCGGTGGAGGGCACCTGAGCGAGGCGGGGGGGGGTCCTCTCCCGCCGCCGATAAAAGTGATCTCGCAGTGAATCCACCGCAGAGGCCACTCTTATTGGAAAGCGGACCGCTGGCCGAAAGAAGAGGCAGCTAGCTATATTCCTCTTCAAACTTAGGACGTATATCGTCGTGTGGCGGTCAATAAGTGGTTAAATTGATTTACTGAAATAACTTTTTGATGATATTCAAATTTTTTGAGATGCATCTGTATGCATTGGCCCTCCAAGTTCTGCAGCCCTCGACAATTCATTGCAAAGTTAGACAAAGAAAGGACTTTCTCAGAGATTTCACAGTTCCAAATCGCACCCTATTGTCAGCAAAGGAACCTTTCAAATGGGTGCGACTCTAAAATTGCGGTGCCGCATCGATAAAAAAAAGAAAAAAGGTTCCTGCACTATTTTTTTTTGCGATTTCAGGTGCACCTTGCATGAAGTTGCACAGATGTCAGGCAAGTCGCACCTGAAATCGCACTGACCTGTGGCTTTGAAATCGCACTATTTCAAGTGAAGTAACGCAATTTCAAAGTCACATTCAGTGTGAACTAGGGCTTAGACACCTGTCCCACACAGCTTACAATCAAATTTCTTTTCTTCTACCCCTGGCAGAGTCTTCTGCATATTGGGAGTCTGTAGATTCCAGCACAGGTGGGATATGATTCCCACCGCAGAGCGATAGTCTGCCGCTCCAGATTGGCCACCGCAGCTCATCAATAATCCCTGACAGGCTCCTCTCTGGCATCCCCAGGACCCAGGCCCATCTTGGCTCATTTCGTTCGACATAATCATTCCTTAATTATAGCAGAGGTGGTATCATCGCCGGTAATTACCGGGAACATGTCAAGGCTTACATAATGGAGTGGAGCACTTATGGGAGGGAGGCAGCCAAGATCTCCTCCGACAAAGAGGGGGGACGTTGGCTGGGGCTGGCATCGCGTACTCTAGGCTGGGCGCCGAGTGCCAGGAACCTCCTGTGAACATTAAGAATTTACAAAGAGACAACAATCTGATAACAGGGTTCTTGGTTATTGATGGATCGAGGTAGCCACACAGACGCTGGCTTTAACCCTATAAAGTCTGGCGTGTGCCATCCAAAGCTGGTTCTACTTCAAGGGTTGGTCCACTCAAAAGGGGATGTTTCAGTTACAAGTGGAGTCTGATGGATTGAAGTATTTGCCGGCTTTTTATACATCTTCTAATGCCGCGTACACATGAGTGGACTTTACGGCAGACTTGGTCCGGAGGACCGGAGTCCGGAGGATAATTCGATCATGTGTGGGCTTCAGCGGACTTTTTTTTCCCAAAAGTTTGACGGACCTAGAAATGAAACATGTTTCAAATCTGTCCGACGGACTCGAGTCCGGTCGAAAAGTCCGCTCGTCTGTATGCTAGTCCGACTGACAAAAACCCACGCTAGGGCAGCTATTGGCTACTGGCTATGAACTTCCTTGTTTTAGTCCGGTCGTACGTCATCACGTACAAATTCGTCGGACTTTGGTTGATCGTTTGTAGGCAAGTCCGTTCATTCGGAAAGTCCATCGAAAAGTCCGCCAGACCTAGTCCGTCAAAGTCCGCCCGTGTGTACGCGGCATGAGGCTGCCAGATTTCGAAGCTGGATCTCTACACCCTAGGATGGTCCCTCTCCACCTTGTAATACTGGGTGTTCCCATTACAAATCTTGTTGTTTTACCATAAGGTAAAATAAAGGAATCCACCTGGGATCATCACAAAGAGCACAGTTGGTGTGCAGACATTGGAACTTGGTGCAGGGACAGTAGCAACCCCTTATAATGGGCACAGCAGGTGTACAGACGCGGGAACTCAGCACAGGGATGGTGGGAACCCCTCATAATGGGCACAACAGGTGTACAGACCCGGGAACTCAGCAAAGGGATGGAGGAAACTCCTCATAATGGGCAGAGCAGGTGTACAGACCTAGGAATTCAGCACAGGGATGGTTGAAACTTCCCATAATGGGCACAGCAGGTGTACAGACATAGGAACTCAGCACAGGGATGGAGGAAACCCCTCATAATGGGCAAAGCAGATGTACAGACCCGGGAACTCAGCACAGGGATATTGAGAACCCTTAATAATGGGCACAGCAGGTGTACAGACATAGGAACTCAGCACAGGGATAGTGGGAACCCCTCATAATGGGCACAGCAGGTGTAAAGACCCGGAAACTCAGCACAGGGATGGTGGGAACTCCTCATAATAGGATATGCAAGTATAGGCGCAAACACTGGAGATGGTGATAAAAGAACAACAACACAGTGAACCACACCTCCCCCTGGTATTTAGAAACAAAAATATATATATATATGTGCGTACATCGATGGACTCAAAAAAGAACAAAAGCACTAATAAGGTAGTAGCAAGATGTATAAAAATATATACAATACAGTCAATCAATTAATAGGTCCAGGGGTCCAAAGGAACAGAATGATAATGTTAAATCCACAGGTAGGGCTGCCTTCACTGAGAACTGAAACCAAATTCCAAATCCTAGAAGAAACAAAAGAAAGAAAGGCGCCTCTGGGTGTAGACTTAAAACAGTTTATTGCATAAAAATAGTAGCGGTCACACTCACATAGGTGAAGTCATCAAAGGCATGTGTAGTAAGCAGACCATAGAGCATCATCCATCATAGGGAAATGGGTCAGATCGGTCTATCCTCCTGATACTCGGCTGGGAGCTCTGCCCGTGTGTGGAGTGGAGTACCGCTGAGAATGGTAAGGGCCGGCCACAGCGGTGACACGTTTAACCAGAACCAAAGCTGAAGGCGATGACAAAGATCTGGATACACAGGAAGAGAAACACAGCAACCGGCGAGGAGGAGTGACGTCACTGAAAGAGCGACGCGTTGCGGGGCGTACGGGCTGCGATAACGTGACAGCCGCGCCCCTTCATCAGGCTATAGGTGGATGGGGATGAATGCCATAAAAACAGAAGGAAGAAGGAGGGGCCAGGGCAAGAGGTGCAGTGATAGGCCAGAGTGAACAGGAAGAGAAGGGGAGGAAGACCGGAACTACAGGCTGAAGTGTCAGCAGAGAAGTAAAGGAAAAACAATGAAATAAAAAATATATATGAATGATAAAAAATGGTAAAAAAGAAAGAAAGAAACCGACCGAAAAATACAAATGAGGATAGTTTGCAAAGAAATTATAATATATAAGCAATGTGGAATAAGGGGGGGGGGGGTGTTCTAATAACATATGTCTCCACCACACACACGACAAGCCTCCTTCCAGCATGATCAAATAAAAGATATATATATATGAAGAAATATATATACACATATATATAAATACATAAAATATGATATGTGTGCGTGTAGGCGTAAAAACGCAAGACACGCACACATATAACTCTAAAACTAAAATTGATATGGTCCAATATGGGACCTGATAGACATATAAATCATATATAACTGGGAAAAGGATGGTAGAAACCACTGTTAAAAACAAAGATAAAATGATGGAAAAAATAAAATAATAAAAACAATGGGGGGTAATTATTTTCATAGAATGGTGGAAATCTCAATACATTCATTAATTCCTCCTGGCGACAAAGCATCTAAAGTATAAATCCAAAAGGTTTCGCGGGCACAGAGCTTCTTAAACCTTTCGGCAGGGGAAAGAGATTTGGGGATCTGTTCGATCACCCAAACTTTGAGACCTACTGTAGAGCTCTGATGAGCCACCGTAAAGTGTCTCGGGACACTATGCGGATCTGTGCCACCTTCAATAAGCCTTCTGTGCTCACCGAACCTCTGTCTAAGTGCCCTAATGGTCCGACCCACATAAATCAGCCCACAAGGGCAACCAAGGCCATAGACAACGAAGTCCGATGAGCAGTTGTAAAAGTCCTTTAGCGTGTAGGTTTTGCCTTTAGTGGCAAAGGACTTTTGACCGTGATGGACAAATTGGCAAGTTTTACACAAGGCCTTACGGCACTGATACATGCCCACCAGGGGTATTAGTATGGGTACATCAGGAGAAGCTACGATGGATTTGAGCTTACTCTGAGCAATTTTACTCTTAAGGTTGGGGGCCCTGCGATATATAACTTTGGGATGAGAGGGGAGTACAGCTGAAAGATGGGGATCCTGTTGTAAAATATCCCAATGTTTAGACAAGATTTTTTCCATACATTTGTGTTTATGATGGAAAGTGGTTACAAACCTACTGGAACAGTCTTTTTGGGATTGATTATTTTTGGGAGGTTTACCATGAAGGTAATAATTATATGCTTCGTCAACCAAGGGTTCTGGATATTCTTTATCCAGAAATTTCTTTTTTAGATTGGCACTGAGTTCGATGTAACAAATGTAAATGAAAGTCCATAGGGATTATCATCAAACTCATTATCCCCTTCGTCAGACACTGTAATGATAATCCCTATGGACTTTCATTTACATTTGTTACAGACAGTGCCACTTTAGCTTTTTTGGATCTGGAACTAGGACATGATGGTCCAGTTATCACTTCCAAGAATTACATCAAACCCACAGCAGGCAACTCGTACTTGCATTACAAGAGTTGTCATTTTTCAAAATGGATTACCAACATCCCAAAAGGACAGTTCTGTCGCCTTCGACAGAATTGCACGAAAGATTCTGATTACATCGAACTCAGTGCCAATCTAAAAAAGAAATTTCTGGATAAAGCTTCTCCTGATGTACCCATACTAATACCCCTGGTGGGCATGTATCAGTGCCGTAAGGCCTTGTGTAAAACTTGTCAATTTGTCCATCACGGTCAAAAGTCCTTTGCCACTAAAGGCAAAACCTACACGCTAAAGGACTTTTACAACTGCTCATCGGACTTCGTTGTCTATGGCCTTGGTTGCCCTTGTGGGCTGATTTATGTGGGTCGGACCATTAGGGCACTTAGACAGAGGTTCGGTGAGCACAGAAGGCTTATTGAAGGTGGCACAGATCCGCATAGTGTCCCGAGACACTTTACGGTGGCTCATCAGAGCTCTACAGTAGGTCTCAAAGTTTGGGTGATCGAACAGATCCCCAAATCTCTTTCCCCTGCCGAAAGGTTTAAGAAGCTCTGTGCCCGCGAAACCTTTTGGATTTATACTTTAGATGCTTTGTCGCCAGGAGGAATTAATGAATGTATTGAGATTTCCACCATTCTATGAAAATAATTACCCCCCATTGTTTTTATTATTTTATTTTTTCCATCATTTTATCTTTGTTTTTAACAGTGGTTTCTACCATCCTTTTCCCAGTTATATATGATTTATATGTCTATCAGGTCCCATATTGGACCATATCAATTTTAGTTTTAGAGTTATATGTGTGCGTGTCTTGCGTTTTTACGCCTACACGCACACATATCATATTTTATGTATTTATATATATGTGTATATATATTTCTTCATATATATATATCTTTTATTTGATCATGCTGGAAGGAGGCTTGTCGTGTGTGTGGTGGAGACATATGTTATTAGAACACCCCCCCCCCCCCTTATTCCACATTGCTTATATATTATAATTTCTTTGCAAACTATCCTCATTTGTATTTTTCGGTCGGTTTCTTTCTTTCTTTTTTACCATTTTTTATCATTCATATATATTTTTTATTTCATTGTTTTTCCTTTACTTCTCTGCTGACACTTCAGCCTGTAGTTCCGGTCTTCCTCCCCTTCTCTTCCTGTTCACTCTGGCCTATCACTGCACCTCTTGCCCTGGCCCCTCCTTCTTCCTTCTGTTTTTATGGCATTCATCCCCATCCACCTATAGCCTGATGAAGGGGCGCGGCTGTCACGTTATCGCAGCCCGTACGCCCCGCAACGCGTCGCTCTTTCAGTGACGTCACTCCTCCTCGCCGGTTGCTGTGTTTCTCTTCCTGTGTATCCAGATCTTTGTCATCGCCTTCAGCTTTGGTTCTGGTTAAACGTGTCACCGCTGTGGCCGGCCCTTACCATTCTCAGCGGTACTCCACTCCACACACGGGCAGAGCTCCCAGCCGAGTATCAGGAGGATAGACCGATCTGACCCATTTCCCTATGATGGATGATGCTCTATGGTCTGCTTACTACACATGCCTTTGATGACTTCACCTATGTGAGTGTGACCGCTACTATTTTTATGCAATAAACTGTTTTAAGTCTACACCCAGAGGCGCCTTTCTTTCTTTTGTTACTCCTCATAATAGGCACAGCAGGTGTAAAGACCCGGAAACTCAGCACAAAGATGGTGGGGGCCCCTCATAATAGGCACACCAGGTGTACATACCTGGGAACCCAGCACAGGGATGGTGATAACCCCTCATAATGTGCACAGAATGGGCACAGCATGTGTACAAACCCAGGAACTCAGCACAGGGATGGTGGGAGCCCCTCATAATAGGCACAGCGGGTGTACAGACCGGGGAACTCAGCACGGGGATGGTGATAACCCCTCATAATGGGCACAGCAGATGTACAGACACCGGAACTCAGCACAGGGGTGGTGGGAGCCCCTCATAATGAGCACAGAAGGTGTACAGAGCTGGGAACTCAGCACAGGGATGGAGGAAACCCCTCATAATGGGCAAAGCAGATGTACAGACCCAGGAACGCAGCATAGGGATGGTGAGAACCCTTCATAATGGGCACAGCAGGTGCACAGACCTGATAACTCAGCACAGGGATGGTGGGGACCCCTTAAAATGGGCACAGCAGGTGTACAGACCCAGGAACTAAGCACAGAAATGGTGGGAACCCCTCATAATAGGCACAGGAGGTGTGTAGACCCAGGAACTCAGTGTGGGAATCGTGGGACTCCACTAATGGACACAACAGGTATACAGACCCCAGGAATTCAGCACATGAATGGTGGGGACCCCTCATAATGGGCACATCAGGTGTACAGACCTGGGAACTAAGCACAGGGATGGTGAGAACTCCTTATAAGTTATTTAAACCTGAGAAGTCAGTACAGGAAGCAGAGTTACACAGGAAGACACATAAAAATGGAACACTGGGAAAAAATGACATTTAATGTAGACGGTCTCTAACATTAACGCAGTTGTTTTTTTTTCGTTGTGATATGCGTTTCCTCCTGTTGATTTTGCCTCTAGATCTGTTTTTTTTCCACTTCCTGTAACATGGTGACAACTATCTGCTGTGAAATCACACAGTGGCATTGTCACCTCGTGGTCACAGTAGCTTCAAATATGTAGTCCCATTCCAGGGTCCCTCCAAGGGGTACAACCACTTTGGTGCAACGCTACATCTCTTCATGCATGGTCCTTCCAACTCCCGACATGCACCGGAAATGGATTCCAGATGGTGGCCCCAGAGAGGAGCAGTGAAGAGAGAACTTTCCCTACAAACAAGACAACACTGGATTCCATGGGCTAGTAAGTATGTTTTTAAACCTTTTATACAGAGACAATTTTTAGGATTATTATTTTTATTTTTTTTTATAGTAAGCATGGATCTCCTCCTGTAGAATAAAAGAAAAATCTGTCGCTAGGTTCCCTTTAAGACTTCTCATTGACTTTATTGTACCGTAAGCAGATGAATGGTGAGAACCTTCCGGCGGTAATATGTGACAGCTGCCCGGTATTAAACCGCTTTCCTGATACATAGCAAATTGTACTAATCTCTGACGTCCCCTGGGGTCTATTTATCAAGTTGTTTCAGCCCCGGACAATTCTCGCGCAATGATTTAGAAAGTCTTTTAACGGCAGAGATCAGAGACCCCGCCATTGATCCGGCTCTGTTCCTATTGATAAGTGATATGAAGGACATGGATCAAAGGCGCTGATTATTGGACTCATCCATCACAGTGTAAATGTTAAATATAAAAATGCTAATGACGCTCATAAACTAGACTGGAGGTCCTCAACCTTTAGCCCCACGAGGCTGTCAGAAGGGGTGAGAGTTTTGCCGTGCTGGTGTGGTGTAAACCACCGTATACTGGAACTAGAATTCTCTTTCGAATGAGTGTATATCCAATAGACCCAAAACCTTAATTTTTTTAAATGAAAGTAAAACTCTGACCCCCCAACGTCCCACCTGCCTCCTCCCACCCTCAAAAAAACCCCATACCTACCCAATACATGCCTTTTAGTAAAGTTGCCTAGCCAATCCAGTCATGTAGGTGGCTTTGGGCATTCTTCTAGGACTGTCCTGAAGTACTGAAAGCCTTGATGGGCTCCCATTAAGTGGGGGGGGGGGGGGCGCAAACAACAGGTTGGGGTCACAGGAAATTGCCAGAATGATAGAGTGACTTTCCGCCCCGAATAGGACTATGGGTGCTTGACTGAGCAGGAAGTGAGGACCAATGCTGGACCAGGTAAGTCAAAATTGGCTTTTTTTTTTTTTTTTGTGGTTCCAAATAGTTTTTATTGGAAAAAGTATAACAATACACGATATCAAACATGCAAAAGGTAATTGAACATCCGTAATGTGTACATAGTGGGTGTAACGTTATTCCTTGAAGCATATCAAACCAGGTAAAGTAGCCATTGGCCCCAACATTCAACACAGGTCTGTGTATGAATTAAAACAAGGGATTCGAAGAAACCGTAACTTATGAAGTGTGGAGCACGTTGAAAAGGCGTTTCTTTTTCCTCGAGACTAGCCCCGGTGGGCTTGTTTATATATTCAGTTGTCTAATTGGGTAAGGAAGGGTTGAGCCCTAGGAATGGGGTGTGACTGTGAAGTAGGGTTGCCACCTCATCCCTTTAAACCCGAACACATATTAATTACACGGTTCTGTGGCTGATTAAGGAGTTAATTAAACTCACTTGGTGCCTTATCTGCATTCAATTATCCCAAGAACCTGTATAATTCATATGTGTTCGGGTTTAAAGGGATGAGGTGGCAACCCTACTGTGAAGGAAACGTTCTAAGCTGGTCAGCTTATTGGTGTTGGTTGTAAGGATGACGGCTAACCAACTGTGCTAATGTACGTGTGAAGATGTGTATGTGGGGAAGGATAGTACAGAGTAGAGGGAAAACAGAGAAAGGAGAAGAAAGTAGGTCATGGAGACGAAAAAAAAAAAAACTACCCCAGGTGGATAAAAGGAGGGGGTGTCGGGGCAAGGATGAAGGGAAATCAGAAGGTGTCATCTTCTCAGTGTCCACAGAGGGCAGCCTATGGGTAGAGATCAATACTTGGATCTATTCAAGATTGGTCTCCTTTAGAGGGGGGGGGGTCCCTCCCCGGCTCATCCCTTGGGTAGGGACGGGAGGTTCTTAGTGTCAGGTCAAGGAATGATCTTGTTACGAGTTTCAATGGAGCTAGTCAGCTTGGGATGGTTTAATCTCATCGGGGCTGAATATCTCTCTGTGGAGCAGAAGTGGGTCCAACAGGCCCAAATTCGTGAGAATTTAGATGGGGAGTGGGGTGCTATATGAATAAGTTCCTCTATTTCTGTGATTTTGCCAATACGGTTAAGTCAGGTAACTGCATTGGCAAAATATAGTTGGAACGCGGGGTGAACCCCAATGAAGTGGAAGGCATTTATTTTTTTTGGACAGAGGATGGGGGTGGGAGTTGAAAAATTGTGAATAAATGTATTGGAGTTTTACTTCTAGGGGTCTTCTTAGAAAATATCTATTGGGCGAATTTCACAAGCATTAGCCCAGCCCTCAGGAGTTCTGACCATATTTGGCATAATACAGTGATTTCCTATGATCACCAGCACCATCTATTGGCCATAATTCTGTATTTTTCCTGATTAAGATTTCTCTGGAAAAGTACCACATTATAGTCACTAGATAGAGCTGGCGATCATAGGAAATCACTGTATTAAAGTGGAATTAAAGTGGTTATAAACCCTTACATATACCCAATGAAGAGACTGGCCTCAGGGGATACACAGAAATAAAACAAATCCTTCAAAATAAGTTGTACCTGTTTATCTGCAGTCTCCTCTATATCCAGAAAGCAGGGGGCGAGGAGCTGAAATTACACTGCTGAGCTCAGTGAGGAGAGCTGAGTGCCGATTGGAAGAAAGGAACACACCCCCTTTCACACAGCACACAGGAACTGAGCTAAGGCTGTTAATCACAGGCTGCGTGATGGAGCTCCCCGCCCTGTCACCTTTTTATCTCCTGGTGTCATGAAAACTTGCAGATAGCGGAGGATTGATGCAGGAGAAGTCTCAAATTCATTTTAACTAATGGATGGTGTTCCACATGGGACAAAAGTTAATATAAGCGCTTTGTCCCATCTTTCGAGGTGCTGTCTAAGGCTAGCTGTGAGGTTGAACAGGACACCCCTTCTCGTCTATTCCTGGCTCTCACCTCCAATCCCGGCTCTCTCCTCCTCTCCCGGCTCTCTCCTCCTCTCCCGGCTCTCTCCTCTCCTCCCGGCTCTCTCCTCTCCTCCCGGCTCTCTCCTCCTCTCCCGGCTCTCTCCTCTCCTCTCGGCTCTCTCCTCCGCTCCCAGGTCTCTCCTCCGCTCCTGGCTCTCTTCTCCACTCCCGGCTCTCTCCTCCATCTCCCCCAGCTCTCTCCTCCACTCCCCCCTCTCTCCCGGCTCTCTCCTCCACTCCCGCCTCTCTCCCGGCTCTCTCCTCCCCTCCCGGCTCTCTGTTCCACTCCTGGCTCTCTTCTCCACTCCCGCCTCTCTCCCGACTCTCTCCTCCACTCCCAGCTCTCTCCTCCACTCCCAGCTCTCTCCTCCACTCCCGGCTCTCTCTTGGACACTTCTCCATTTGGCACTGCAGGCTGTGCTCTCTCTCCCCCTCCTCCTTTCTGCTAGTGCAGGAGTGTGTGTCTGTGAATGGTAATTCAGGAGTGCTGCAGTGTCAGGAAGGAAGAGAGGGAGCGAGAACACAGCCCGCTCCACGTCCCGGCTCTTTCCTCCTCTCCTCACTGCTCCATGCGCTGGGTTGACAGGAGTAGTGATGCTGTTGTCACTGATCCTGTCAGCCTTGTAACAGAAGGAAAGCGCCCGCCATTCCTACAGTAAACCATTGCGCCCAGCTGTCCCTCCTGCCCACCCCTTGTTTCGGCCCAACTTTGAGGGCCTAATTACTTCATGTTGCTTGTTAACATGTGTTGGCAGGTGTAGATAGTTTGTCCACCACTAGGTGGCTCTGTCCTAATACAGTGTGGTAGAAGGAATTAAAAAAAAAAGCAGGTGGTGGAGAAGTGAGCCGGGAGTGGAGGAGAGAGCCGGTAGTGGAGAAGTGAGCCAGGAGTGGAGGAGAGAGCAGGTAGTGGAGAAGTGAGCCGGTAGTGGAGGAGAGAGCCGGTAGTGGAGGAGAGAGCCGGTAGTGGAGGAGAGAGCCGGGAGTGGAGGAGAGAGCCGGGAAAGGAGGAGGGAGCCAGTAGTGGAGGAGAGAGCCGGCAGTGGAGAAGTGAGCCAGGAGTGGAGGAGAGAGCCGGTAGTGGAGAAGTGAGCCAGGAGTGGAGGAGAGAGCCGGGAGTGGAGGAGAGAGCCGGCAGTCGAGAAGTGAGCCAGGAGTGGAGGAGAGAGCAGGTAGTGGAGAAGTGAGCCGGTAGTGGAGGAGAGAGCCGGGAGTGGAGGAGAGAGCCGGTAGTGGAGGAGAGAGCCGGTAGTGAAGAAGTGAGCCGGGAGTGGAGGAGAGAGCCGGGAGTGGAGGAGAGAGCCGGGAGTGGAGGAGAGAGCCGGTAGTGGAGGAGAGAGCCAGGAGTGGAGGAGAGAGCCGGTAGTGGAGAAGTGAGCCAGGAGTGGAGGAGAGAGCCGGTAGTGGAGGAGAGAGACGGTAGTGGAGGAGAGAGCCGGTAGTGGAGAAGTGAGCCAGGAGTGGAGGAGAGAGCCGGTAGTGGAGGAGAGAGCCGGTAGTGGAGAAGTGAGCCAGGAGTGGAGGAGAGAGCCGGTAGTGGAGGAGAGAGCCGGTAGTGGAGAAGTGAGCCAGGAGTGGAGGAGAGAGGCGGGAGTGGAGGAGAGAGTCGGTAGTGGAGAAGTGAGCCAGGAGTGGAGGAGAGAGCCATCAACACAAGCATGTTTCCAGTGTTACAATTGGGCTGCGATGAAATTTTGACAAGCAAAAGACTGTTGGGGGTAGGAACCTTTAAGCTTGCACATCATGAATGGGGGGGTTTCAGTTTGGCATTTTTGCCCTGGGCACTGGGTGACCTTGTCTCGGCATTGCCCCAATGTTTGTGGATTACTCACAGGTGTTGGTAAGTGTGGGATTGGCAGCTTCCAGACCTCTCAGCTCTGCCAATGCGCACAGCGTTGTTGGCCGCCATGAAGGTTCAGTGTTGAGAAATGCTGCGCTAAGGCAATTCTTCTGCTCTCATATCTTTTACTTCCCGCACCTTTTCCTGTTCTCCGATCTCAGCGCAGATTTAATATCTATCCAAAGCATAACTTTCACCCACCGCATTTCATTATTAACCTCATTTTTCTACCTACTGTACTGGCTAAAACTATCATGTAGCTTTATGCTAAAAATGTAAGTTTCTGCCTGACTTTTCCTGTTTCAGGAATTACAATGAGCGCGCTCGGTGCCTCTAGGCTAGACTTCTCTCTGTGTGAGTCAGAAAGAAAACATATTTCATGGAAAGTATCTTCTTTGGTATTAACCCAGCTGCTCCGCTGCCTCCAGCAATGATTTAGTCAGAACAGCTGCTTGACTTAAAATAAAAAAAAAAACAAGACATTCGATTACCATAGTTCCGACTTTCTATCTCTCCCTTTTTTTCTTTGTCTTTTTCTGTTCAAGGTAAAGTCATCTTCAGCAAAATCTACGGCAAATATTGCTTTTTACATTTCCTACAGGTTGCTGAACGTTCTCCAAAAAACTTAAATACCGTCAACTGATCAGACGCAGGAAAAGATGGTGGCCGTACCTTATTTTGCATTCCCTTCAAGGCATAATGCTACCTTCTGGCTGGAATCATATTCTTATACTGTGTTCTCAGCTCCTCCTACTTTCTCCTGCTCATTAGACCAAATAAAGGATCACTTTTCTGTCTTGTAGTGTAGTATCTGTTCCTATCAGTGTCCAGCAGGGGTTCTCCACCATCATTCTGGCCTTATAACCCGGGGTGGCTGGCTTTATTGTATCCCTACTAGCATGGGCATCCGCAGAAGTTTTTTTTTTTTGGGGGGGGGGGGGCATCATTTTAAGGTTTCCCATTCTCCACCCCTTTTGACAATGTCATGAAGGGGGGGGCTTAGTCATTAATTATCACAGAAAGAGCAGGCCAGGGTCCACCATATAGACATATAGATCTCCCTTTAGAGCAGGCCAGGGCAGGTCCCCCATAGAATAGATCCCTTTCTTACTCTTACCTTTTTTCACAACTCTGCATTACATGGGGCACGCCACACCACATGTGGGCACAGCACACCACATCACATGTGGGCACAGCACACCACATTACATGTGGGTACACCACACCACATGACATGGTGGGCACAGCACATTACACAGAGGGCACACTACTCTGCATTATATGGTGGGCACTTTACAGCACAGCGCATGACATGGTGGGCACAAAACATTACACAAAGGACACACTATTCCGCTATACATGGTGGGCACAGCACATTACACAGTGGGCACTCTACTCTGCATTACATGGTGGGCACAGCACATTACACAGAGGGCACTCTACTCTGCATTACATGGTGGGCACAGCACATTACACAGAGGGCACTCTACTCCGCATTACATGGTGGGCACTGTACAGCACAGCAGATGACATAGTGGGCACAGCACATTACACGGAGGGCACACCACTCCGCATTACATGGTGGGCACAGCACATTACACGGAGGGCACACCACTCCACATTACATGGTGGATACTGTACTGCACATGGTGGGCACAATACATCACATGGTGGTCACTGCACTGCACATGGTGGACACAATACATCACATGGTGGTCACTGCACATGGTGGGCACAATACATCACATGGTGGTCACTGCTCATGGTGGCCACTGCACATGGTGGACACAATACATCACATGGTGGTCACTGCACATGGTGGGCACAATACATCACATGGTGGGGTCACAATACATCACATGGTGGGGTCACAATACATCACATGGTGGTCACTGCACAAGGTTGTCATTGCACATGTGGGTCACTGCACATGGTTGTCACTGCACAAGGTGGTCACTGCACATGGTGGTCACTGCACATGGTGGGCACAATAAATCACATGGTGGTCACTATACATGGTGGGCACAATATATCACATGGTGGTCACTGCACATGGTTGTCACTGCACATGGTTGTCACTGCACATGGTTGTCACTGCACATGGTGGTCACTGCACAAGGTGGGCACAATAAATCACATTGTGGTCACTGCACATGGTGGTCACTGCACATGGTGGGCACAATAAATCACATGGTGGTCACTGCACATGGTGGGCACAATATACCACATGGTGGTCACTGCACATGGTGGTCACTGTACATGGTGGTCACTGTACATCACATGGTGGTCACTGCACATGGTGGGCACAATATATCACATGGTGGTCATTGCACATGGTTGTCACTGCACATGGTGGGCACTGTACATGGTGGACACAATACATCACATGGATGGTGGTCACTGCACTGTATATGACATGGGGGAAAGCAGCAGCCTTCCCCCCAGTACAATCATTTCACCCCCAAAGGTTAGTTTCTGCACAATCCCTCCTGTTTACTGACCGTATTTTAACAGCATGGTGGATCTTCTTACTCCCGGGCTCCAGCTGAAGGGGATGACATCAGCACCCCTCCCCCACACAGCTGCCTGAAGCTCCTGGAGACTGAGAGGATCTGTGTGTGCAGATCCTGTGATAGGAGTCGGGCAGCACTGACAGCTTCAACTCCCCTTCTCTGCCTCAGACTGCGGCGCCTGGGTGCACTGCACCCACTTCTGGTGGGGGCAATTGACCCCCCTTGCCCCCTCCTGTGGACGCCCATGCCTGCATGAATGTTCGAGGTCCTGAGGGATCTTGCTCATGTGAAGGAATCTAAGTTGGGTAAGGGGGGAGTCAGTAGCACTTTCCTAGTGTGGAGGATTCTGAAGAGTCCACTGCCTCCTGGTTTGAGCAGCGCTGGATTGTCTGGCCAGGAGTTGGGGAGGCAGAGAGCCTAAGGTGTTAGGTGTCCTTGGAGGTGGTTACCCAGGGGTACTCTATCACTAGGGATGAGCCGAACACCCCCCCGGTTCGGTTCGCACCAGAACCCTCGAACGGACCGAAAGTTCGCACGAACGTTAGAACCCCATTGACGTCTATGGGACTCGAACATTCGAAATCAAAAGTGCTCATTTTAAAGGCTAATTTGCATGGTATTGTCCTAAAAAGGGTTTGGGGACCCGGGTCCTACCCCAGGGGACATGTATCAATGCAAAAAAAACTTTTAAAAACGGTCGTTTTTTCGGGAGCAGTGATTTTAATGATGCTTAAAGTAAAAAGAAAAAGTGAAATATTCCTTTAAATATCGTACCTGGGGGGTGTCTATAGTATGCCTGTAAAGTGGCGCGTGTTTGCCGTGTTTAGAACAGTCCCTGCACCAAATGTCATTTTTAAAGGAAAAAATCTCATTTAAAACTGCTTGCGGGTTTAATGTCATGTCGGGTCATGGCAATATGGATGAAAATCAGTGAAACAAACGGCATGGGTACCCCCCCAGTCCATTACCAGGCCCTTTGGGTCCTGTATGGATATTAAGGGGAATCCCGCACCCAAATTAAAATAAGGAAAGGCCCTATATACTCTGAACAGCAGTATACAGGCGGTGCAAACAAGACAGGGACTGTAGGTTTGTTGTTAAGTAGAATCTCTTTGTAATTTTGAACGGGTACATTTTTAACGTGTTTAGCTCCAGCCAAAAAATCTTTTTTAAGCTTTTTGGAAAACATAGGGAAGGGTTATCACCCCTGTGACATTTGTTTTGCTGTCTTTCCTCCTCTTCAGAAGATTTCACCTCACTTTTTGTCCCAATGAAAAATGTTTTTTGAAAATTTGGGTTTTTTTGTGGAACAAGGATTGGAAAGCATCAGTGGAAAGGAGAATTTTTTTTCCCATATTAACTCTTACAGGAGAGAATTTCCCTTCCTAGGGGTAGATTTCATCTCACTTCCTGTTGTCTCCTTCCGTTTGCAAGTAGGAGTCGTTTGTAAGTTAGATGTTTGAAAGTAGGGTCCTGCCCTATATACTCAGCAGAAATTTGGGCCTTAGGTGTTGCTGTGGCCACAACACTGTAAGCCCTCACAGGGCCCTGCTGTGAAATATTAGATCAAGAATTGTAATTACATGCCCCTGTTGAACAGGAGCTGAAAAATTGGGCCTTAGGCACTGGTGCTGGTGCCACAACACTGCAACCCCTCACAGACACTCTAGTTGGAACGCAGGAACGAGCCCTGCTGCAAAGTATTGCTTCAAAAATTGTAATTACACGCCCCTGTTAGACAGGGGCAGAAAAATTGGGCCTTAGGCACTGGTGCTGGTGCCACAACACTGCAACCCCTCACAGACACTCTAGTTGGAACGCAGGAACGAGCCCTGCTGCAAAGTATTGCTTCAAAAATTGTAATTACACGCCCCTGTTAGACAGGGGCAGAAAAATTGGGCCTTAGGCACTGGTGCTGGTGCCACAACACTGCAACCCCTCACAGACACTCTAGTTGGAATGCAGTAACGAGCCCTGCTGCAAAGTATTACATCAAAAATTGTAATTACACGCCCCTGTTAAAGAGGGGCTGAAAAATTGTGCCTTAGGCACTGGTGGTGGCGCCCAGAACCAAAAATGTTCTTACAAGCTATCAGCGTGATGATTGAGGAGGAAGAGGATAATTACTCAGGGATAGTCACTCAGCATCAGCATAGGCAGTCTTTGAAGGGATCTGAGATTTCAAAAAAAATTATTCGGTTACATCAGCATCAGGTGCTTGGTAGCTGGTGGTGATCCAAGACTGATTCATTTTTATGAAGGTCAGCCGATCGACCGAGTCGGTGGACAGACGCACCCTGTGATCGGTTACCACGCCTCCAGCAGCACTGAATGTGCGTTCCGAAAGAACGCTGGATGCAGGACAGGCCAGTAGCTCAATTGCATACTGTGCAAGCTCTGGCCAGTGATCCATCCTCAAGACCCAGTAACCCAGAGGATTTTTGGTGGGAAAGGTGTCCAAGTCTGATCTTGCCCCTAGGTATTCCTGCACCATGTAAAACAGACGCTGGCGATGGTTGCTGGAACCGATCATACCTTGGGGCTGCGGACCAAAAAATTGTCTGAACGCATCGGTCAGACGGCCACCTTCTCCACCGCTCCTTCTTTGACTGACCGAAGCCTCAGCAACACGTTGTCCAGAAACAGTAGTTTGTAACCTCCCAGTCTCTGGGAACGCGTTGCACAGACCTTTCTGCAAGGCCTCCCGAAGATGTTTCATCCTCTGCTCCCTCTGCGATGGCAAGATAAGGTCCGCAACCTTACCCTTGTAACGTGGATCAAGGAGGGTTGCCAGCCAGTATTGGTCCTTCTCCTTGATACCACGAATACGAGGATCCTTACGCAGGCTTTGCAGGATCAGGGAGGCCATGCAGCGTAGGTTTGCTGAGGCATTCGGTCCGGAGTCCTCTGGGTCACTAAGGACAACAACGTCCGCAGCCACCTCCTCCCAGCCACGTACAAGTCCATGTGTTCCCTGGGACTGATCCCTTAAATACTGCTGCTGATGCTGAGTGCCAGGCTCCACCTCCATACTGACACAATCTTCCTCCTCCTCCTCCTCCTCCTCGTCCTCTTCCTGTGTGATCGGCGGGCACGCAGGAACACTGTCTGGATAAAGGGGGCCTTGAGAGCTAAGGAAGTCCTCCTCTTCCTGCCTCTGTTCTGCCTCAAGTGCCCTGTCCATTATTCCACGCAGCGTGTGCTCCAACAGGTGGACAAGGGGGACAGTGTCACTGATGCATGCACTGTCAGTGCTCACCATCCTCGTGGCCTCCTCGAATGGTGACAGGACAGTGCATGCATCCCTGATCATGGCCCACTGGCGTGGGGAAAAAAACCAAGCTCCCCTGACCCTGTCCTGGTGCCATAGTCGCACAGGTACTCATTGATGGCCCTCTGCTGCATGTGCAGCCGCTGCAGCATGGCCAACGTTGAGTTCCACCTGGTGGGCATGTCACAGATTAGGCGGTTCTTGGGCAGGTTAAACTCCTTTTGGAGGTCCGTCAGCCGAGCACTGGCATTATATGACCGGCAGAAATGCACACAGACTTTCCTGGCCTGCCTCAGGACATCCTGTAAGCCCGGGTATCTGCCCAAGAACCGCTGCACCACCAAGTTAAGGTCGTGAGCCAAACAGGGCACATGGGTCAGTTGTCCCTGTCGGAGGGCAGAGAGGAGGTTGGTGCCATTGTCGCAAACCACCATTCCTGCCTTAAGTTGGCGTGGCGTCAACCACCTCTGAACCTGCCCCTGCAGAGCTGACAGAACCTCTGCCCCAGTGTGGCTCCTGTCCCCCAAGCACACCAGCTCAAGCACCGCATGGCATCTTTTGGCCTGCGTACTTGCGTAGCCCCTTGAACGCCTACGGAGCACCGCTGGTTCAGAGGAAGAGGCCATGGAGAAAGAAGAAGAGGAGGGGGTGAAGGAGAGAGGTGTGTCACAATCAGCATTTTGGAGGCGTGGTGGCGGAACAACCTCCAACACTACTGCACCTTGTCCTGCATCCTTCCCAGCTGCCAGCAGAGTCACCCAATGCGCCGTGAAACTTAGGTAACGTCCCTGTCCATGCCTGCTGGACCATGAGTCAGCGGTAATATGCACCTTACCGCTGACCGCCCTGTCCAGCGAGGCATGGACATTGCCTTCCACATGCCGGTAGAGAGCCGGAATCGCCTTCCGTGAGAAAAAGTGGCGTTTGGGTACCTGCCACTGAGGAACCGCACATTCCACAAACTCACGGAAGGGAGCAGAGTCTACCAACTGAAAAGGCAGCAGTTGAAGTGCTAGCAATTTTGCCAAGCTAGCATTCAACCGCTGGGCATGTGGATGGCTGGGAGCAAACTTCTTTCGGCGGTGCAGCAGCTGGGGCAGGGAAATTTTTCTGGTACAATCTGACGTCGGTGTACCAAAAGCAGATTGCCCACAAGTACTTGGCTGTGACACACCTAATTCTACACCTTCATTCCTCTCACTGCAGGTCTCAGAGAGGACTGAAGGTCTAGTGGGGTTGGAAATCTCAGCTGATGAGGAGCAAGGAGAGATCCTCTTTGTTCTTTGGTGTGGGTCTTTTAGATACGCTTGCCAACGAACTGCATGGCAGGTCAACATATGTCTGGTCAAGCATGTGGTGCCCAAGCGGGAGATGTTTTGGCCACGCGAGATACGCTTGAGACATATGTTGCAAATAGCAGCGGTGCGATCTGATGCACTCGTCTCAAAAAAGGCCCACACCAAAGAACTTTTTGAATAATGCGCAGAGACTGCAGCGCCCTGCACATGTGGAGCTTTGGGGTGTGATGCAGTCAATGTGCTGCCCTTAGGCTGGCCCCTGGGGGGGCCTATCAGGCACCCACGTTGAGTCAGTGACCTCATCATCCCCTCCCTCCTCATCACTGGAGCAAACCTGGCAGTATGCTGCAGCATGGGGAGCATGACTGCCAGATTGCTGTCCTTCTTGGGCACCCCCTCTGTCCGTGCTCATGTTACTGCCTTCATCGAGCTCAGTATCATCATCAGAGCCTTCCAAACGCTGGGCATCCTCCTGGAGCATGTACCCAACACTGTGGTCAAACAGTTCGAGGGAATCCTCAGGAGGACATGGTGGAGCTAGGGAAGGAGTCACTGATGACATTGAGCTGAGGGAAGAGGCCGCTGCTTTGCCAGACAAAGCACCCTGGGCATGGGTGAGAGAGGATGAGGAGGATGAGGACGGCTTGGTCATCCACTCGACCAAGTCTTCCGCACGTTGCGGCTCAACACGGCCAGCTGCCGAAAAAAAGGCCAAGCGTGTCCCATGGCCACGTGCTGATGAGGATGCACCGTCTCCACGACCAGCACTAGACACAGAGCCTGCTTGCCCTCTCTTATTGGCTTGTGACTGTCTGCCTCTCCTTCTTGGCCTTCCAGACATACTAATGGCCTGTAGCTGCACTAAGCTGGGATAGAACACCAGTAATTTTCTTCAGGTAGCTTTATATACTGTAACCAGACAAGCCTGCCTGTCAGTAGGAAGATAACAGGAACGGATTTAGCTGAACACTGTGAGCAGGACGCACTGCACTAAATGTAAATAGCAGGAACGGATCTAGCTGAACACTGTGAGCAGGACGCACTGCACTAAATGTAAATAGCAGGAACGGATCTAGCTGAACACTGTGAGCAGGACGCACTGACTGCACTAAATGTAAATAGCAGGAACGGATCTAGCTGAACACTGTGAGCAGGACGCACTGCACTAAATGTAAATAGCAGGAACGGATCTAGCTGAACACTGTGAGCAGGACGCACTGACTGCACTAAATGTAAATAGCAGGAACAGATCTAGCTGAACACTGAGCAGGACGCACTGCACTAAATGTAAATAGCAGGAACGGATCTAGCTGAACACTGTGAGCAGGACGCACTGCACTAAATGTAAATAGCAGGAACAGATCTAGCTGAACACTGTGAGCAGGACGCACTGCACTAAATGTAAATAGCAGGAACGGATCTAGCTGAACACTGTGAGCAGGACGCACTGCACTAAATGTAAATAGCAGGAACGGATCTAGCTGAACACTGTGAGCAGGACGCACTGCACTAAATGTAAATAGCAGGAACAGATCTAGCTGAACACTGTGAGCAGGACGCACTGCACTAAATGTAAATAGCAGGAACGGATCTAGCTGAACACTGTGAGCAGGACGCACTGACTGCACTAAATGTAAATAGCAGGAACAGATCTAGCTGAACACTGTGAGCAGGACGCACTGCACTAAATGTAAATAGCAGGAACGGATCTAGCTGAACACTGTGAGCAGGACGCACTGACTGCACTAAATGTAAATAGCAGGAACGGATCTAGCTGAACACTGTGAGCAGGACGCACTGCACTAAATGTAAATAGCAGGAACGGATCTAGCTGAACACTGTGAGCAGGATGCACTGACTGCACTAAATGTAAATAGCAGGAACGGATCTAGCGGAACACTGTGAGCAGGACGCACTGCACTGAATGTAAATAGCAGGAACGGATCTAGCTGAACACTGTGAGCAGGACGCACTGCACTAAATGTAAATAGCAGGAACGGATCTAGCTGAACACTGTGAGCAGGACGCACTGCACCAAATCTAAATAGTCTAGATAGAATATAACAGGAACGGATCTAGCTAAACTGAATACAGTGTATATATATATATATGCAACACCTGGGATGCATATATATACACAATACACTGTAAGTGCAGCTAACTGACTGACTGTTCTGCCTAATCTATCTAACTCAAATGAAATGACACTGTCTCTCTCTCTCTCTATCTCTCAGCACACCGGAACACACACTACACAGGGCCGCCGTGCAGGCGGCCTTATATAGTGTGGGGCGTGTACTAAATCCCCTGAGCCATAATTGGCCAAAGCCACCCTGGCTTTGGCCAATTACAGCTCTCTCTACTGACGGCGCTGTGATTGGCCAAGCATGCGGGTCATAGTGCATGCTTGGCCAATCATCAGCCAGCAATGCACTGCGATGCCGCAGTGAATTATGGGCCGTGACGCGCCACACGAATTTGGCGCGAACGGCCCATATCGTTCGCAATTCGACGGACGGTCGAACAGCCGATGTTCGAGTCGAACATGGGTTCGACTCGAACACGAAGCTCACCCCTATCTATCACCATGGGTTTAAAACCCCACTGTGAGAATGATCACTAGATCACAACACCACTTGATTTTTTTTTTTGGCTCATCCCCTCATGACCTCAGGCCTTTTGGTTGAGACCAGATAATTTTTCTTAGCGGGCCACAAGGCCCACCCATTGTCTCCACATTGCAATGAGAATTGAAATTGAAGCACCATTAAAAGTCGAGGGTACAAGCCAAAAAAGTATCCAACATGTTTTGTGGATCCAAGCGGCCCCTTTTATCAGGAATTAACTGGCAACAATGTGACCAAACCAGAAGTGAACTGAACCTACAATGATATTTCTTCCAGTGTTAACGTGGTAGTAAAGTCTATATAAAAAAAATGTTTTACCCTGCAAGGCAATATCATAATGTGATGCATACTAGCATATTATGAAAGACTTACTTTAAAACAAAGAGCCCTCCAGCGGTGAGCTGTCACCACTGCAGAGGCTTCCATCCTCACCCGGTCTTCCTTCCGGGTTTGCAGACTCCATCATCTGACTTACCAAGCTGCGATTATGTCACTCCCATGCAGAAGTCTCGGCCACGGCACACAGCTCTGAAGGAACAGCACGGGTATGCCGTTCCTTCAGAGCGCATTCGCCGATGATGTCACCGGCTGCTCGTTAAAATATCTCCTAAAGGGTGTATGTTTAGGAGACATTCATTTTACCTACAGGTAAGCATTGGAGATCAGAGCTAGTGTGCATTTTTCACAGAGGAAGGGATGTCACTGGATGTGACTCAAGCAACCAGAATTCCTGGCTCTACGCGCTTCGTCACCAGACGTCATCAGGAAGCCTTTTTAACTAGTTTAATTTACTACTTACTTACTACTTAATTTACTATTTACTTTAAATGACTACTGTTTATTTTAGCAATGGATGAGCAAAAATTCTAAAGGCTGAAGGTTTTTAATTGTATACATGAAGGTAAAAAAAAACTTCTGTGTGCAGTGTCCCCCCCCGTCTTATGAACGCATAGAGCAGCGGCTCGGGAGTGAGCACGCAGCTGTGCCCCCAGGGCAAGTGGCTTTTTCTGGGGGGCACTGCTCAAAGGGGGAGGAGGTAGGAGCGCGGGTGGGGGGACCTGAAAAGAAGAGCAGGTAAGCATAACATGTTTATTATTTAAAAAACAAAAAAAAACAAAGCTTTGATACCACTTTAAGGTTGGTTTTCAAACAATATCCGTGTGATCATAAGGTTTTTGCTTGACCTGCTGATCACATGGCTTTGTTTGTAAACAGAGGCTGCGTCACACATGACTGTGACTTGGCTTTGTTATGTAATTCTGCCAAATTGCTGGATTATCTTCAGTCCCCCCTTGTTCCTGTGCTAGTGTGTGATCTGTCTGAACTTGTTGTGACCTGGAAACCTATTTGACTACTCTTGATTGCTGCTTGCCATTGACCTTGGATTTGTACCTTGACCATTCTACTTCTTTGTCCCTTTTGTACTCAGCTGCCAGATTGAAACCGACCCGCCTTGGATCTCGACCCTTCTTCTTCTGATTAACCCTTTTATACTTCATTGCCAAACTGGACTTGACCTCGGCTTGGATCTCGGACTAAGGCTTGCATGGTGCTCTGCACCCCTGGCACCCGTGCCACTCGGTGTCCACCAAGTCTCTGTCTCTATCTCCAGATCCTTCAAGGACCCGAGGTGCAAGGGAGGCCTCCCCACTACTTCAGTCTCACATCAGGTACGTGGCCCTCGTGACAGGGGGTCAATTGCTAAGGTGAAGTTAAGGTAATTTAAGGTTGGTTTGCAAACAATATCTGTGTAATCAGAAGGTTTTTGCTTGAGCTGCTAATCACATGGCTTTGTTTGGAAAAAAAAGCTGTGCCACACATGCCTGTGAGTTGGCTTTGTTAGTTAAACATTTTTAAGCTAAGCGATCAGTGTCCTTGGTTGATAAAAAAAAATAAAAAAAAAAATACATAAATAAATAAACAAATTGACCATAAAATGTATAGATTCAGGCCATTAGACTTTAACTAAGGATGAGCAAAAATTGTCAGTTTTTGTTTTTCAAAAATTTTGGCAAAGTATTTGATATTTCATTACATTGTCAAAATGCACTGGGGTCAATGGGTAATGGTGAAATTAGGTGATTTAGGGTTGGTCAATCCACAAATTGACCACAAAAAGTTATAGACTCAGGTAATTTGTTTTAAACTAGGGATGAGCAAAAATTGTCAGTTTTTGTTTTGCCAAAATTTTGGCAAAATATTTGATATTTCACTATATTGTCAAAATGCATTGGGGACCATAGGTAATAGTGAAATTAAGATGATTTTTGGTTGGTCAATCCACAAATTGAGCACAAAAAAATATAGACTCAGGTCATTAGTTTTAAACTAGGGATGAGCAAAAATTGTCAATTTTTGTTTTGCCAAAATTTTGGCAAAATATTTGCTATTTCACTACATTGTCAAAATGCACTGGGGTCAATGGGAAATGGTAAAAATAAAGTAATTTAAGGTTGGTTTACAAACGATATCCGTGTGGTCAGAAGGTTTTTGCTTGATCTGCTGATCACAAGGCCTTTGTTTGTAAGCAAAAACTGTGTCACAAATTACTGTGACTTGGCTTTGTTATGTAAACAATTATAAGCAAAGTGATCAATGTCTGTGGTCCACTGATTGATACAAAAAAAATAAAAAAAATACATAAATAAATAAACAAACTGACCTTAAACTGTATAGACTTGGGTCGTTAGACTGTAACTCAGGATGAGCAAAAATTTTCAGTTTTTGTTTTGCCAGAATTTTGACAAAATATTTGATATTTCACTATATTATCAAAATGCACTGGGGTCAATGGGTAATGGTGAAATTAGGGTGATTTAGGGTTGGTCAATCCACAAATTTACCACAAAAAGTTGTTGACTCGGGTCATTCATTTTAAACTAAGGATGATCAAAAATTGACAGTTTTTGTTTTGCCAAAATTTTGGCAAAATTTTTGACATTTCGCTATATTGTCAAAATGCATTGGGGTCAATGGGTGATGGTGAAATTAAGGTGATGTAGGGTTGGCCAATCCACACATTGACCACAAAAAAAATGATAGACTCCGGTCATTTGTTTTAAACTAGGGATGAGCAAAAAATTGACTGTTTTTGTTTTGCCAAAATTTTGGACATTTCGCTATATTGTAAAAGTGCATTGGGGCCAATGGGTGATGGTGAAATTAAGGTGATTTAGGGTTGGCCAATCCACAAATTGACCACAAAAAAAAATGATAGGCTCCGGTCATTCGTTTTAAACTAGGGATGAGCAAAAATTGACCGTTCTTGTTTTGCCAAAATTTTGGCAAAATTTTTGACATTTCACTAGATTGTCAAAATGAATTGGGGTCAACAGGTAAGGTGAAATGATGGTGGTTTAGGGTCGGTTTACACACAATGTGTGATTGGAAGGTTTTTGCTTGAGCTGCTAATCACATGGCTTTGTTTGTAAACAAAATCTGTGCCACACATGACTGTGACTTTGCTTTGTTATTTTAAAAAATTTAAGCTAAGCGACCATTGTCCTTGGTTCACCGGTCAAATAAAATAAATGAATAAATAAATAAAAATAATAATAATTTTTGGTGTATTTTGTTATTTGTTTTTTTTTTTGTTTTATTTTTTTGTTTTTTTGGACAATGGGAAAAAAAAGTGTAAAAATAGAAATGTGAAAATTGTTTGGTTGGATGTATGCTTTTGAACTATTAAAAATTAAAATGTACTACTTTTTTTTTTCTTAACTGAAAATGTGTCAGCCTGTCCTCAACACTGTTTTGAGTTTTGGCTACCCCATCTCTCTTCTGATAATTCACCAGAACTGGAAGTTCAGATACAATCCCGCTCATTTTAATCAAGTATATGCATCAAAATTATGTTGTAATTAAACACAGCGCTTGAAGCCCTAGAAGGAGAAAATGCAGCGGTAAGCGATTGCCTAACAGCAATGCCTCTTTGCCGTGTAAATAAATGGAGATGTTATGTGGCTACCTGCTGCCTCTGAAACGGTTATATGATTAAATGACAATTATGTGCCAATCTGCCTACGCATTAATTAGGCGGCACCAACTGGTGTAGGTTTCCAAACCGGGACAATAATCTAATTTTGTTAAATGTATCTTCAAATGAAATACACCTAATGTCCCAGAACACCGATTCAGAATTTACTAAACGAACACAAAAAAAAAAAAATGGAATGACAAGGAAAACAAGCAAGATGAGGAATGTGTTGTGATTCTCTGATATCTTAGGCAGAAATGAGGGCGACACTGCGTCCAGATCAGATTTTCCTTGGTAGGGTGATATCCGGGGTGCATTGTACGAGGCACCTCTATGGAGATGGGTAGAGCAATGTTTTAATGTTTTGCTGCATTTTTTACAAAATTGTCATGCTGAGTAGAGGGGGGATGAGTTGGGTGGAGTGTAAAGAAGAGGGTGGAAGGCGCACGATCTAAGGCATGAATCAAAATGGTATAGTTTATTCCTAAACAAAATAGATGAGTACAAAGAAATGACTACGAATTCATAAAAACTGGGTTACAAGATATTCATTGAGAATTCAAAAAAATAAAAAATCATAATTAAATATGCCCACACAAGGGCAAATGCCCAAGGTAGGCTAACGCATTTCGAGGTTTTCCCTCTTCATCAGAGCCTTGGAGAGATAAAGAAAGTCTGTAGGATGTGGTAGATACACATAAGGAGCAATGGCTGATTTGGATATGTATCACATAGTGGGCGATGCATTCTCCTTTACTCTAGAGGTATCCACATCACAGCGCTCTACATGACGTAGAATAAATGGTTGGTTTGGTGAGTTGGGTGATACTGACCCAACTGATTTCACTGCTTATCAAATTTCATTGAGAAGCAAGCTTTCAGTCTTGCTTTTTGAGCTGCTTTTTTATTTAGAGGGCTTCTGGGAAGGCCGTCCACAAGGTTTAGGAGTGTGTCTATGGGAATGTTTGACCATTCTTCCAGAAGTGCATTTGTGAGGTCAGGCACTGATGTTGGACAAAAAGTCCTGGCTTGCAGTCCCTGCTATTATTCATTCCAAAGGTGTTCTATCGGGTTAATGGCATCCTAATCTTAGTCCGTAGGGTTCAATATTGAGTTGGCCCCACCCTTTTGCAGCTATAACAGCTTCAACTCTTCTGGGAAGGCCGTCCACAATGTTTAGAAGTGTGTCTATGGGAATGTTTGACCATTCTTCCAGAAGCGCATTGGTGAGGTCAGGCACTGATATTGGATGAGAAGGCCTGGCTCACAGTCTCCACTTGAATTCATCCCACAGGTGTTCTATCGGGTTGAGGTCAGGACTCTGTGCAGGCCAGTCAAGTTTCTCCACCCAAACTGGCTCATCTATATCTTTATGGACCTTGTTTTGTGCACTGGTTCAAATCATTTTGTGGAGGGGGGATTATGGTGGGGGGTTGTTTTTCAGGGGTTGGGCTTGGCCCCTTAATTCCAGTGAACGGGAACTCTTACCAAGACATTTTGGGCAATTTCATACTCCCAACTTTGTGAGAACAGTTTGGGGATGGCCCCTTGCTGTTCCAACATGACTGCGCACCAGTGCACAAAGCAAGGTCCATAAAGACATGGATGAGCGAGTTTGGGGTGGAGTCCTGACCTCAACCCGATAGAACACCCGTGGGATGAATTCAAGTGGAGACTGCGAGCCAGGCCTTCTCGTCCAACATCAGTGTCTGACCTCACAAATGCTCTTCTGGAAGAATGGTCAAACATTCCCATAGACACACTTCTAAACCTTGTGGACGGCCTTCCCAGAAGAGTTGAAGCTGTTATAGCTGCAAAGGGCGGGCCAACTCAATATTGAACGCTACGGACTAAAACTGGGATGCCATTAAAGTTCATGTGTGTGTAAAGGCAGGTGTCCCAATACTTTTGGCAATGTAGTTTATATGCAGAGCACATTTTCAGTCTTGCTGTTTGAGCTGCTTTGAAAAACAAATATCTTCTTTTTTATTCAGAGGGCTTTTTTGTGGGTGTATTTATGCTAATTAATTTATTTGGGGTTTTTTTTGTGTTTTTTTAAAATAATTTTTGTATGTATTTATTTAGTTGTTTATTTATTTATCATTTTATTTTATTTATTTATTTATGTATCTATTTATTTTTGCAATTAATTATTTGTGTACTGTCACTTGTATTATTAGTTATTTTTTACCCTTTCTCATATTTTCTTTCTTTTTTTTTCCTTTCAAAATATTTTATTTTCATAAAATATAGAATAGAGTAACTTTTACAACATAAAAGTAGCAATGTATTATCGTGGTACAATGAGTTAGGCGGGTTACAATCTTTGTCTGAATAATACAGCAATTTGAATTGGTGGAATGAATACAAACCAAACAATATATTATTTATATTTCAATTCACCTACTGGAGGAGTTGATCTTAAGAGGGAATTACCACCCGGCCTTTGGTTTATCTTCTCTAAAGGAGATCCCGAGATGCCTCTCGAATATTCTCGGGATCTTAAGAGGCCCCTCCGACCCGGTTAGGGCAGGAAGGAGAGGGGCCCACCGCCCCGGCACCCCTGATGGAAGCATACTGTGCCGGGGAGTGCGGACCCCCCACCCTGGGGAGAGCCTCTAATGAAGACTTGCTGTCTCTAGAGCGGGACCCTGGAAAGGTACCAAACATATTGGTCAGAAACCCTGAAATAGAAAGGGATAGACCCCCAAGAAGAAAGAAGGAGGAGTGGAGAGAGGAAGGAGGAGGAGAGGGGTGGGAAGTAAGGTTTATGCCTCTCAATTTTGGTCCTGGCTTTGGTTGGGGAGTATTCCTGGGGAGATGGAAATACCCATGAGTTGAGCCCACAGTTCCCAGATCATCTCAAATTTATGTTTTGCATCATTGAGGATGCTCGCCAGTTTTTCCTGGGCCATAATCCAGGAAATTTTCCTGATGGCTGCCCTTGTAGAGACTGTGGGTTGCTTCCAAGCCTTAGCCAGTGTTATTTTAGCTCCTAAAAATATAAAGTGGATAAGTTTGCGATTGTACTTGGAGAGGCTAGGGAAATGTGCATTCAATAGAGCGATTTCAGGAGACCTGGGAATCTCGCATCCGGTAGCTCTTTTGATGAGATTAAATATTTTTTTTCCAGAAAGGTCTGATTCTGGGGCATTCCCACCACACATGAGTGATTCTGCCTATAAGTTGGCAACTCCTAAAACACAGGGGTTCGACTGATGGAAAAATTTTTGCCAGTCTAGCTGGTTTAATGTACCACCTGGTCATAATTTTTATATTCGCTTCCATAAGGGAAGTCTTGATAATTGCTTTGTATGCAGAGGCTATTACCGACTGCCAGGTCTCCAGGCTCCACTGGAATTGTAGGTCCTGCTCCCAAGCCAACATATATGAAGATTTACCAAAGGGTTTGGAAAGTGACGCATAGACGACTGAAATGTCTCCTCTCTGCTCCATGGCTTGATCGCACCAGAGTAATTGGAGAATTTCGGAGGATTTGGTTTATCCGACTATATGCTATGAGGGAAATGGTTGATTTGGTTGAACCGGAACCATTCTGATTGCAGAAGGTCTAGATTACTGATGCATTGTGCAAGGGATAGGGAACCTCTAGACGTGAAGAAATGGCCTATCCGGTACAGCCTCTTGTCAAGCCACCACTGGAAGGCCTTCATGTCTAACCCTGGTGGGCATTTCGGGTTACGGAACAGGTGTGACAGGGGTTTCATTTCCGAGGAGAGGTTTGCGTTTGATTTTAGTTTGTCCCACATTGTGAAGGAGTGTGAGAGTTTAGGGGCCAAGATAGGAGGTCTATTTTTGGGGAGAGTCCAGAGTAAAAAATCTAGGGTGTGTTGGGGAACAGCTTGACGTTCTATCTGTATCCTCATATTCTTTCTTTCTTTCTTTCTTTCTTTCTTTCTTTCTTTCTTTCTTTCTTTCTTTCTTTCGTTCTTTCTTTCGTTCTTTCTTTCTTTCTTTCTTTCTTTCTTTCTTTCTTTCTTTCTTTCTTTCTTTCTTTCTCTCTCTCTCTCTCTCTCTCTTTCTTTCTTTCTTTCTTTCTTTCTCTCTTTCTCTCTTTCTTTCTCTCTTTCTTTTTTTCTTTCTCTCTTTCTTTCTTTCTTTATTTCTTTCTTTCTTTCTTTCTTTCTTTCTTTCTTTCTTTCTTTCTCTTACTTTCTTTCTTTCTCTCTTTCTCTCTTTCTCTCTTTTTTCCTTTCTTTCTTTCTTCCTTTCTTTCAAAAAAAAAAAAAGTAAAATATTGAGGCTAAGGAAGGGCAATTTTTGGTACAAGAACACAGGCCTGAGGTAGTAGAAATTAATTTTAGTTATATTTAGAGGTATTTTAAAGTTGATCGCACCCTTAAAAAATACTGAAAAACGACTAGTAACAAAGGAAATAGCAATGAAAAAAATATCAATGCCTTCCCCTGCTTCTTCCATTAAAAAAAATGCTAAAGACTAAATTTAGGATTTTTTTACAAAGGAGTTTTAAAATGTTGTCTTTTGGTGCAGTAATTCTTGGCAAACAGCTTTGAATACCAAAAGCAAGAAAACCTAAGAAATTTTTTTTTTATGTGTGCCCCCAACCTGAAACCTATTCCTAACTGTAAAACCCGCCCACTACTTAAACCCTGATAGTTAAAACATATCTAAAGTCAAACTCCCCCCCCCCCCCCCATTTTTAGATTTCTGTTGGTGGCATTTGATCACCACTGGGTTTTTTTTATTTTTTATTACTTAACTGCTTCACACCGACGTAACACATATATATGCAGCCTCGCGGAAATAGGTTTTTTATTTTTCGCGTGGGGCCACACATATATTTATATGCGTATCTCCTTTTGTACTGGAAGAGCACCACACGGCATGCTCCCAACACAGAGATCGGGGTCTCACTGAGAGCCCTGTACTAACAATCGGGACCTCGATCTTCTGATTCTGGGTCACCTAATCCCTGTGGTAGCCTCTCAATGGCGATCACAGGGATCAGTCTCTGTGAAGCCCGCCTGTGTTTTTTTTTTTTCTTTCTGTGAATGGAGAGGAAAGATACATTGTAGCTTTCTCTTTTCTTGCAGGAAAAAAAATAAATAAAAACAAATTAATAACAAAAAAATAAATAAAAAAAGCAAAAAAAAAGCAAAATGCACACTATTGCTTTTAGGCTGTACTACGGGTACAAACAACAAATATACATAAATGTGGTATCGCTGCAGTCATACAACTAAGTTTAACCACTTCCCGCCCGCCATATAGCAAAATGACGGCTGCAAAGTGGTAAAGTTATCCTGACTGGGATTCATATGCCGTACAGCAGGATAAGCCGCGAGGGAAATTGGTAGTGTGGTGTGTAGGCTCTTTAACATGCCATGTGATCAGCTGTGTCCAATTACAGCTGATCACATGGTAACCAGGAAGTGCCCGCCAGGGATGCCAATCAGTGTCCATTATGGATGCCAATTAGTGTCCATCAGTGATGCCTATCAGTGCTCCCTCATCAGTGCTGCCTATCAGTGCCATCTATCAGCGCCCATCAGTGTCCATCAGTGCCACCTATTAATGCCTATCTGTGCCACCTATGAGTGCCCATCAGTGCCGCCTATATGTGCCTATCAGTGCTGCATATACAGTATCTCACAAAAGTAAGTACACCCCTCACATTTTTGTAAATATTTTATTATATCTTTTCATGTGACAACACTGAAGAAATTACACTTTGCTACATTGTAAAACTGCACTGGGGATCTACAGCTCATTGAGGGAACCATGAATGCCAACATGTACTGTGACATACTGAAGCAGAGCATGATCCCCTCCCTTCAGAGACTGGGCCGCAGGGCAGTATTCCAACATGATAACGACCCCAAACACACCTCCAAGATGACCACTGCCTTGCTAAAGAAGCGGAGGGTAAAGGTGATGGACTGGCCAAGCATGTCTCCAGACCTAAACCCTATTGAGCATCTGTGGGGCATCCTCAAATGGAAGGTGGAGGAGCGCAAGGTCTCTAACATCCACCAGCTCCGTGATGTCATCATGGAGGAGGGGAAGAGGACTCCAGTGGTAACCTGTGAAGCTCTGGTGACCTCCATGCCCAAGAGAGTTAAGTCAGTGCTGGAAAATAATGGTGGCCACACAAAATATTGACACTTTGGGCCCAATTTGGACATTTTCACTTAGGGGTGTACTCACTTTTGTTGCCAGCGGTTTAGACATTAATGGCTGTGTGTTGAGTTAGTTTGAAGGGACAGCAAATTTACACTGTTATACAAGCTGTACACTCACTACTTTACATTGTAGCAAAGTGTCATTTCTTCAGTGTTGTCACATAAAAAGATAGAAGAAAATATTTACAAAAATGCGAGGGGTGTACTTACTTTTGTGAAATACTGTAAGTGCCACCTCATTGGTGCTCATCAGTGAACGAGAAAACAAATTTATTTACAAAAAAATTAACAGAAACGAAGAAAAACGTTTTCTTTTTTTTTCAAAATGTTCAGTCTTTTTTTTATTTGTTTAGCAAAAAATAAAAACCCAGAGGTGATCAAATGCCACCAAAAGAAATCTCTATTTGTGGGAACAAAATGTTAAAAATTTAGTTTGGGTACTGTGTTGCATGACCGCGCAATTGTCATTCAAAAAATGTGACAGTGCTGAAAGCTGAAAATTGGCCTGGGCAGGAAGTGTCCAGTATTGAAGTGGTTAAAAAAAAAACCATATATATATTTTTATTTATTTTTTACTAATTTGGGCTAGTTTCCCTTTATTTATATATATATATATATATATATAGATATATATCTATATCTATATATATATATATATATATATAGATATAGATATATATATATATATATATATATATATATTTATATTTATTTATTTATTTATATTAACCAGGAGATATCCATACCTATTTACTACCAAATGAAAGCCCAATTTGTCCTAAAAAAACAAGGTATAATCCTCCTGGATTCACAAAGCAGTTGTGATGGTATGTACGGTTTACAATCTCCAATGTGAGAACCATCAGTTCTAAAATATATCTACCCTGTTTCCCCTAAAATAAGACCTAGCGTGACTGTCGGCGATAGCTTCAATATAAGCCCTACCCCCCAAATAAGCCCTAGTTAAAGTCTTTGTAGGTCTTATTTTCAGGGTAGGGCTTATTTTCGGGGAAACAGGGTAGGGCTTATTTGATGGGTAGGGCTTATATTGCAGCCATCACCGACAATCACGCTAGGTCTTATTTTAGGGGAAACAGGGTAAATCTAAAACTTGTTTTTAATTATTTTGGGTAAAGTAAGGAAAGATTAAAGCCCCTTGTCTTTTTTTGTCATCGTGTGCCAGTGACTAAACTTACCCTCACTTTCTAGGAAGTGGGAGAAAATGAATCCAAAATTAAGTAAATCCCCTCC
The DNA here is from genome assembly GCA_037952835.1 of Lithobates septentrionalis. NCBI lineage: Eukaryota > Metazoa > Chordata > Amphibia > Anura > Ranidae > Lithobates > Lithobates septentrionalis. Next base: position 1,383,882 of record JBBDGP010002012.1, read on the forward strand.
TACGGAACTTTCCCCAGAACAAGGGACTCCATTTTTTAAAATGTCCCCTCTATTTCTATTTTTCTCAGCTGTAAAATTTTAGATTTCCCTGAGACAGTATTAGGATTTGGGGGGTGTCTGTGGGCATTTGTCCAGATTTGTGAGGTCAGGTACTGATGTTGAGAAGACCCGGTTCTCAATTGATATTCCAATTTATCCCAAACGTTTTTCAGTAGGGTTGAGGCCAAGGCTCTTGGGGGACAGGTTTAACTGGTAGTGGAAATGGTAAACAATGCATGAGACATGGACATCCAGGAACAGTCCAAGAATTACTCTTTTGAGATGGCTTTCCATAGAATTTGAGTGGAAGGAATACCAAGTGCTGGTAAACTAGAAATACCGAAACCCTGTGAACGATAAGCAAACTACCAAAACCAACTAACCAAGCTAACTAGCTAATTACAGTATATACAGATTGTAGGGTAAGGCTAAAGAGTTGTCTTCAGTATCAGAGCCAGGGTCATGTATTGAAGATCATGCTGAGGGAGAATGGGACAAGTCAGGACAAGGAGAGGATATGCAGGAGCAGGTTAAAGCAGGTGGGCAAGGATCAAAATCAGAGTAACAGGTCATGATCGGCACACAGATCAAGGGCACACAGATCAAGGGCACACAGGCAGAACACCAAGGCAAGGTAGAGTAGCAGAGGACCAGAGGAGGGACTAAAGACCCTCCTAGCAGCCAGCATCAGAGGTTTATTAATTGCTAGGGACTGCTGGCTGATGAGAGACACCTGCTGGTCGACACAACCTACAGGTCTGGGAGCCACAGTGCCACTAGCAGGTGAAGCAATTCCTGACATTAATGCCCCGTACACACGATAGGATTTTCGACAGCAAAATCCATGGGATTTTTTCCGACAGATGTTGGCTCAAACTTGTCAAAGCTGGTCGGAAATTCCGAACGTCAAGAAAGCGGTGACATACAAAACGTACAACGAGCCGAGAAAAATGAAGTTCAATAGCCATGGCTGCTCTTCTGCTTGATTCCGAGCATGCGTGGCAATTGTGTGCATCGGAATTGTGTACACATGATCAGAATTTCCGACAACGGATTTTGTTGTCGGAAAATTTTAGATCCAGCTCTCAAACTTTGTGTGTCGGAAATTCCAATGGAAAATGTCTGATGGAGCCTACACACGGTCGGAATTTCCGACAACAAGCTCCAATCGCACATTTTCCGTTGGAAAGTCCGATCATGTATACAGGGCGTTAGAGTGTGTCTGCAGGAAGTTGTGCCCATTAGTGAGATCAGGTACTGATGTTAGGTGAGAAGACCAGGCTCACAATTAGCCTTCAAATACATTCCAAAGGTGTTCGGTAGGGTTGAGGTTAGTGCCCCGTGTAGGTCACTCAAGTTCCTACAAACTAGACTGGTAAAACCATGAGTTTTTTTGAACTGGCTTTGTACACAGGGGCACAGTCATGCTGGAATAGAAGAGTCCTCACCAAACTTTTACCACAAACAATTGGAGACACCTGAACTCAATTACCTGGAGGGTATATGCTGTAGGTGTGATTGTCAGGTGTCCACAAGTCTCTGGCCATTTATGTTTTTGGGTAGACTAAACCTAAAACAAATGACTCGCTGCAAAGTTTTTAGTATACACTTATTATGCCTTTTTCCACAATGTAATCATTGGTGTCAATCACAAATTGCTCACATGAAAGGAGAGAGAAGAATATCTTCTCACTCACACCAGGATGCCGGCCAGCCAAGGGCAAATCTTCAATCTTCTGCAATAGCAAGTAGCCGAAATATGTTCTGATAAAGCTTCCCCGGGTGGTCAGTGTGTGTTTTATCATTTCCAGCATATGTTTCATCAAGGAGATTCAAAGCTCTGTTTGATCTTTTCTTAAAAGGAACACCGGGAGTAATTTTTTTCTTCTTTAGAATGTACAGAGATGCTGAACACAATACAAGCTGCATTACTTATTGTTGGTTATAATTCTCTCTTATCATTTAAGCTGATCGCTACATTTTCATTGCATGTTGCTACAGATTAAACAGAGCCATTCACCTCACTCCTTAGTAGCTTGGACTCCAGTGTTCCTGAGTCAGTCACAGAAGTCCACTTTAGGGCAAATCTGGTCATAGCAGTTTGGTTTTGGTATGGAAACCCGCACAACACAAAGCATACCAACCAAATGCAGATAGCAACCCCAGTAGGAAATAAGCCCATGACTCCTGAACTGTAAAATAAAAGATGTATAGATTGCATAAAATGTATAGCTACCCCTAATTGCATACAATGTACTTTATCTCAGATTTTGTGCATCTTATTTGGGGATGCTCAGTGATCTTGAAAATAGTCAGCATGCTAACTACCGTAGTTCCCTCTCCTCTGTACACCTGATGTTTGTTCCAAATACCAAATGAAGAGTATTAGCCACATTACACTAGAATATTCCTAAGAAAACCTGTTAAGGCCCATAAAGTCATAGCTATTAAATGGATGAATCTACCCTCCCCAACAATAAATCTTCAATCAATCGAACTTTGCCTTATTAAAAAATATGTATCAGAAAAAAGAAATGTCCCACCAAATTTTATACAATTTTGAACCAATGGTGTAACTCCACATTTACTCCAAACTTGGATTAAGCTACCCCAGTCAATACTAGATGAAGAGTGTTGGTCACAGTACACTAGAATATTCCTAAAAAAATCTGTTTAGGCCCATAAAGTCATAGCTATTAAATGGATGAATCTATCCTCCCCAACAATAAATCTTCAATCAATTATTCTATCCCTTATGAAAAAATATGTATCACAAAAAAAGAAATGTCCCACCAAATTTTATAAAATTTGGAACCAATGGTGTAACTCGACACTTACTTCAAACTTGGAATAGGCTACCCCAGTCAATACTAGATGTAGCGCGTTGGCCACAGTACATTACTGTAATATATTCCTGAGAAAAAAACTGTTTATGTTTCGTAAAGCCAAAGCCATTAAATGGATAAATGTACCCTCTCCAGCATTAACTCAGTGGAACTCTTGGATTAATAAGATTATCCCTTATAAAAAAGTATGTATGAGAAAAGAACCTGTCCCACCAAATTTTGTAAAATTTGAAACCAGTGGTGTAACTCCACACTTGGTTGACCTACCCCAGTCAATAGTAAATGAAGAGTGTTGGCCACAGTACACTAGAATTTTCCTGAGAAAAAACTGTCTAGGCCCGCAAAGCCACATCCATTAAATGGGTGAACCCATCCTTCCCAACAATAACTATTTTAAAAAGTGTAAATCTTCAATCAATCGGACTATCCTTATGAAAAAGTACATATGAGAAAAATAAATGTCCCACAAATTTTATGAATTTTGGAAGCAATGGTATAACGCCACATTTACTCTAGACTCAGACTGACCTACCCCAGTCAATACTAGATGAAGAGTGTTGGCCACAGTACACTAGAATATTCCTAAGAAAACCTGTTTAGGCCCATTAAGTCATAGCTATTAAATTGATGAATCTATCCTCCCCAACAATAAATCTTTAATCAATCGAACTACGCCTTATGAAAAAATATGTATCAGAAAAAAGAAATGTCCCACCAAATTTATAAAATTCTGAACCAATAGTGTAACTCCACATTTACTCCAAACTTGGATTAGGCTACCCCAGTCAATACTAGATGGAGAGTGTTGCCTACAGTACACTAAAATATTTCTGAGAAAAAACTGTTTGTGATTGGTAAAGCCAAAGCCATTAAATGGATAAACTTACCTTCTCCAGCATTAACTCAGTGGAACTCTTTGATGAATAAGATTATCCCTTATAATAAATTATGCATGAGAAAAGTGTCCGAAACCATGAATCAGACTGAGAAAAAGGATATATTTACAAGGAGGGTGGGACTTTAAATGAAGCACCGGACCCCCCCCCCCCACTCTTCCCACCCTCCACACAAACCCCCCCCCCCTAAAAAAAAAACCCCTCCCTTTTTGCCTGGCCTCCCCTTCCTTCCCTTTCTCCCTCCCTCTTTCCCTTTCCCCCTCCCCCCCTCTTTTTTCCCTTCCTTCCCTCTCTCTCTTTTTACCCCCTTCTTTCCCCCTTGTTCCCATTCCCCCTTTCCCCATACCTTATCCTCCCCTCTCTATCTCCTCCTTTTCCCCCCTTTCCTCTCCTTCCCATTCCTTCTTCTCCTTTTCTCTCTCTCCCCCCCTTACCCTCCTTTTTCCTTCCCCCCCTTTCTCTCCTCCTCCCCTTCACTCCTTGCTCACACTTCACTTCTCCCCCTTAGAATGCCCTTGTTTGCCGTGCCTGCCTTCGGTATTGCCCCTTTCCAGTCCGCGGGGCTTTCCACCTCAGCTCCCGGTTGGAGCCATTTCCGGACTATCTGTGGGGCCCCACCACCAAACCAGCAACACATTGAACCTCAGTGAGTAAGCCCTGGTTATGGGGGGTCCCTTACTTTACCCCCAACCTTGTCTTTCCATACATTTGTTATGTCTCCTCTTACCTCTATTATATATTTCTTATAGATACCACACACGCTTGCTCCTGACGAGTGGCACAAAAGCCACGAAACGCATAGAGCTACTGGTTGCCGTGTTCTTACCAACCTTATCAAGACTTTTCAAGCGATTATGTAATTTTATTTTTCCAGGTCTAGTGAGGCCATAGGTCCTGCAGGCAATACCATTTGTATTATGTTTATATATTTTTTTGAGGTGAACCAAGGAATTTAATGTATTTATATTATGAGATAATACCATTAACTTTATTGTCAGTATATTGTACATCGCATATCACTGTTATCATTGTATGTAATCAGGGACTGTGCTCAATGGTCTAATTACTATATGTATACCATTATGTAATTTTGTTACCAGGAATATGTATGCTTGTAATTTAGCCTCCAATTAAATTCCTTTTTTTTCCTAGTACCCTCTTGCTGTCCAGGTGTTTCATTTAAAGTCCCACCCTCCTTGTAAATATATCCTTTTTCTTGATGCATATGGGATGGATATCCATGACCTTACCAGATCATGATATCATGTAAAGTCCCTAGGGATGGAAATACTTGACCTTACCAGGCCATGGCTTCCTGAAAGTCCCTATTCCCCCAACCCTCTCCATTTAATAGGAGACATACAACAGGCAGCAACCCAGCAGAGCGGTGCACTCCCAGATTCTCAGTTTTTTTACCATGGGAATTGCAGCTTATATAAGCCCTCTCCTTACTTACATTTACCTGATGTGACATTTATCTGGGAGGCCCTGGTTCCTGCTTGCTGCCCGTCTGAATCTTTTTTCAGATACACTTTCATTTTGATCACTTAACAGCGATCCGCTGACCAAGTCCATTTCTGTGAAACCTCTTTTCCTTTTCACATCCATTTGAACCTCTAGCTCCTGAAGAAGCGTTTTATGTCAACGCGAAACATGTAGAGCAATTGGAGAATACACCACTCTGGATTACCAGACCTGCAGTGCTCCCGTAACCTCAACTCCTTAGGGGAAGTTTATTCTTTTCCTCTTACTTGGAATATGAAATAACTGTATATGAGTATATAGGATTATTTAGGAGACTGCAGGATAGCATCCTTAAGGGTGTTATTACATGTGTTGTATGCCTATATTCGATGTGTTTTTAACATTGTTTTGTCTTCTCCCTATGTTTTTTGTATGTTATTAATAAAATTCTATTTTTTATATACTTTATGTAGTCCATTACAGTTGTGCCTTTAAAAGTCCCAATTTTTTTTAGTCTCTTGATGCCCCTAACACAGTATCGGGGACGTTGGCACAAATAACGCTTCAGTACCTACAGAGTCACCCTGTATATTAGGTACTTTAATACTAGGATTTCCCTTTCGCCTCTCCATTTAATGAATCAGACTGAGACAGAAGTACAGTTAAATCACACTTATTTAATAATAATAAAAAAAGATAAACAGAGTAAATGAAGTCAAAACATAGCCAGAGTTCAGGAACCGGAACGGATAGTCAGACAAGCCAAAAGGTCAGGGAGCCTGACAACAGCAAAGAATGAGACAATGTAATTGAAACTTGACAAGAAATGAGCCCATCGCGCCCTTCTGGGAGAGAGGCGTTTAGCCTCAGACAAGAATGTGAGATTCTTATGGTCAGTAAGAATGAGAACCAGGATAGTGGTACCTTTGAGGAGATGTCTCCATTCTTTCAGGGCTAAAAAGATCGCTAACAGCTCTCTGTCACCAAACTCGTAATTGCACTCCGCAGGTGACAATTTCTTGGAAAAGTAGCCACAAGGATGCATAGCACTCTCAGAGGTGGGACGTTGAGACAGAAGGGCGCCAACTCCAGTCTCAGAAGCATCAACCTCAAGGTTAAAAGGTAACGCAGGATCAGGATGTGCCAACACAGGAGCAGAAACAAAGGCAGCCTTGAGACTCTCAAAGGCCTTAATGAACTCCGGAGACCAACTCTGTGGGTTACCGTCCTTTCTGGTCATATCAGTCAGGGGCTTGACCAGAGACGAGAAGTTACGAATAACCTTCCGATAATAGTTGGCAAAGCCAAGAAAACGCTGCAGAGCATGTAAACCCATGGGTCGGGGCCACTGTAGGACTGCTGAAAGTTTCTCTGGGTCCATCGAAAAACCAGCAGTGGAAATGACATTACCCAGGAATTTAACCTGTTCACAATGGAACTCACACTTCTCCAATTTACAATAGAGATTGTTCTCTCTTAGTTTCTGAATCACACGACAGACATCTGTGTGGTGGCTCTCTAGGGACTTGGAAAATATGAGGATATCGTCGGGATAAACCACCACACATAACTGCAACAAATCTCGGAGGACATTGTTAATAAATTCCTGGAAAACTGCTGGGGCGTTACAAAGGCCAAAAGGCATTACGAGGTACTCATAATGGCCTGTTCTGGTATTAAACACACTTTTCCACTCGTCGCCCCCCCCCCCCCCCCTAAATCCTCATGAGATTGTATGCCCCTCTCAAATCAAGCTTCGTGAAAACCGTTGTTTCCTTGAGGCGGTCAAATAACTCCGTAATCAATGGAATCGGATAGGCATTCTTAATCGTGAAACAATTGGTACCCCTAAAATCAATTCAAGGTCTCAGTTCACCACTCTTCTTCACAAAGAAGAAACCAGCACCAGCAGGAGACGAGGATTTGCGGATGAAACCTCGAGAAAGTGCGTCTGCAACACACTCATCCATGCCCTTATCCTCCAAGACTGAAAAAAGGGTAAACCCGGCCAGGAAGGGGTATGGTACCAGGTTGAAGGTCAATTGCTAAATCATACGACCGGTGCTGAGGCAAACTAATGGCTTGACCTTTGTCAAAGACATTGCAAAAATCGCAGTACTCCTCCGGCAGGGAGGGGACTGAAGAGGTGCACAGGACCTTGGCTACCTTCTGGAAACATGTCTTACTGCATTGTGGCGACCAGAAGAGAACCTCAGCATGGAGCGGCGATCCTGCTCATCCAATCTGGAAAAAATATTACCAACAAGTGGATTGACTGCATCGTCTGAATTCATGGCCTTCGCCTACTGTCAGAAATCATGAATCAGACTGAGACAGTACAGCTAAATCACACTTTTTCTATAGTAGTCTTGGCACACTGAATACATTTTAAAGCAAATACGCCCCATTTATAGCAATAACTCTGTTTGCTCCTTTTCCCCTCTACCAACGCACTGAGCCAGGTTAGTTAGATTATTGTTCCATTTTTTTTAAAATGACTTTTAAGGCACAAGGAACGGTAATCAGGAATGTCCTTGTAATAATCCAGTACTGCATGATGTGCCTCTCAAATGGGAGGACGAACCATTTCCAATATTTCTCAGCGGTTTTCTTTGTTCTTTCTTTATTATGCTAATTATTGTGTATCTCATTTAGCAGCTTCGAATATCACATTTTTTTCCCCTGCAATGGTTTATCTTCAATGGAGGTATTTCAAGTTCTCAAGTACTTAGGCATCATACTATTTTGCTTAATTATAATTTAATATTTTTTTCCCTCTCTTTGTTAAATTTGCAAGCTCATTTAAACCTTAGGAAACTCAACATTTAATATTGTTTATCTGTCATTACAATCAATGAAACTCAAGTTTTTTCTCATTGTCTTCCTGCATGGGGAATTTGTGCTGCGCTGAGAAAAAAGACAACAAATTCAACAAAGTATCATAAGAATGAAAATAGGATATTTATTTAACCACTTGAGTCTCTTGGATTTTTTTTCTCCCTAAACTCTATTGAGTCCCGAGTGTTTTTATTTTCTTCAGTTTTTAACCACTTGTTGACTGTCATATGTATATATACAGTATCTCACAAAATTGAGTACACCCCTCACATTTCTGTAAATATTTTCTTCTATCTTTTCATGTGACAACACTGAAGAAATGACACTTTGCTACAATGTAAAGTAGTGAGTGTACAGCTTGTATAACAGTGTAAATTTGCTATCCCCTCAAAATAACTCAACACACAGCCATTAATGTCTAAACCGCTGGCAACAAAAGTGAGTACACCCCTAAGTGAAAATGTCCAAATTGGGCCCAAAAGTGTCAATATTTTGTGTGGCCACCATTATTTTCCAGCACTGCCTTAACCCTCTTGGGCATGGAGGTCACCAGAGCTTCACAGGTTGCCACTGGAGTCCTCTTCCCCTCCTCCATGACGACATCACAGAGCTAGTGGATGTTAGAGACCTTGCGCTCCTCCACCTTCCATTTGAGGATGTCCCACAGATGCTCAATAGGGTTTAGGTCTGGAGACATGCTTGGCCAGTCCATCACCTTTACCCTCAGCTTCTTTAGCAAGGCAGTGGTAGTCCTGGAGGTGTGTTTGGGGTGGTTATCATGTTGGAATACTGCCCTGCGGTCCAGTCTCTGAAGGGAGGGGATAATGCTCTGCTTCAGTATGTCACAGTACATGTTGGCATTCATGGTTCCCTCAATGATCTGTAGCTCCCCAGTACCGGCAGCACTCATGCAGCCCCAGACCATGACACTCCCACCACCATGCTTGACTGTAGGCAAGACACACTTGTCTTTGTACTCCTCACCTGGTTGCCCCCACACACGCTTGTCACCATCTGAACCTGAATACGTTTATCTTGGTCTCATCAGACCACAGGACATGGCTACAGTAATCCATGTACTTAGTCTGCTTGTCTTCAGCAAACTGTTTGCAGGCTTTCTTGTGCATCGTGTGTGGCATTTCTTCAGTGTTGTCACATGAAAAGATATGATAAAATAAAAACATAAATGCGAGGGGTGTACTCACTTTTGTGTGATACTGTACATCCTGTCTGCAAGTGGTTATACTAATATCATGACCTCAGCTGCCGATAGTGGTTCCCAGGCACTCCCGATACTTTAGGGACCCCGGGACGGAGGTAAACAGCCAGGGTCACTTCAAACAGAGGAGATGGAGGAACATCCATTCGCCATCTCCTCTGTGATGAATGAACCAAAAATGAACCAAAAAAACGAACAGTTTCAGAGCTGTTTGTCAGGACCCAGATCTGCTGATGGGTCCGGCAGTGGCTCCTCTTGCTGGACTTGGACTTTCTTGCCTTGTCCTTTGTTTCTGGTGAACCTTGAACTCTTTGCTCCTCCCATGAACTTCCTGATTTAGGCCATGTCTCTGCACTTCCTGTTTGCCAGAATATTGTGCTGTCTCCAGCTGATATCTTGCTTCTTTTTGTACCTGCAGCTGTTCTTATCTCCACTAACAGCCGTTACCGACCTTTGGCTTGTTCCTCGATTACGCTTTTGCTTGATCCCAGCCTGCAAACACTTGTTACCATCCTCTGGCTTGTTTACTGACTACATTTCTGTTTGATACCAACTGCTACTGGATCCCAACTTGCACATCTCCTGGTGGGGCGATCCTGAGCACCATGACCTGGGACTAACATGTAACAAAACCCATCTCCACCATCAGGAGCTCTGGTGAATAATTGTTAGTGCTTTAGACCCCTCACCTCAGGTGAACCTGCATTATCCGCCAGGGTGACCTGCTTCTCTACTTACCCAGCTGGTTGGCGGGTAGCCTCTCTACTGCTATAGCTAGTGGTCTCTGAGCCTGACCCCTGACCATGACACGGTCATCCCCTGACTGTTACAACCGGGAAGCAGCTAATGAAGCTGATCTGTGCTTAGTTAGCTGCTTTGAAGGGCAGGGAAAACATTGTGGGTCTAATAGACCATCAATGTCTTCATATAGAGGGCCTGTCACCGCCCAAAGTAATCCCATAGGGGACTTGTTAACCACCTTGTGATAGTAATAAAGTTAAATGAATTTTTTTTTTTTTTTAAAAAGCTTAAAAAATATATTTTTATAAAATAAAGTAAAAAAAAAAAAAAAAAAATAGTTTTTTGTATTTACTCAATGTATCCTTTTATATTTTACCAAAAAAATGGGTATTATACTGTGTTTGTGTGTGCTAAAATTCATTTCAATGTATTTTTTCCCCCAAAATTTGCATTTGATAAATGGCTTTGCAAATATTGTGCAACAAAAGCAATTGAAACAGCCCTAATTCTATTCTCCAGGGCCTCTGCTTTTGAAAAATATAAAATGTTTGGGGATTCTAAGTGATTTTCTTGTAAAAAATGCTGATTTTTGCAAAAAAAATTTCAACCCACTCCTCGCATGCCTCATTTTTTTGCTAGTTTCCTTTTCCTTTTCCTCTGGGGCGGCCTGTCCATTGTGGGTGTACGGGCGCCGCTCCCACTATCCATGCCCTGCCGCCCTCCCGATTCATGCGCAAGGCCCCTTTCAGGACGCTGGGCACATGAATTCCTATGGCAGGGGTGAGCGGGGGGGGGGGGGGGTGTTTTTTGAAGCACTGATTAGAGCCGGAGGCTCTAATCGGTGCTTCAAAATAGGGTGGGCTCGGGGCGTAGAGCATTGCTTCCAGAGTCCACCCAGGTGTGTTGCAACAGAGAATGAATATGCGCTGGTGCAACACTGTCAATCAGGAAGCGGTCTGATACCCGTCACCACCAGATTGGCTGAAAGGACAGGCATTCCTATTGGACACCCAGGAGGAGGAGAGGAGACGCACGGCGGAAGCGAGAAGAGAAGGGCCTCTGGCCGATGCCTGAATGCCCGCCGATGCCCAATCCCTGCCGCTGCCTGGTGCCCGATCCCCGCCACTCCTAGTATGCCCAATCCCTGCCGCTACTTGGATGCCCAATCCACGCTGATGCCCACCACCTAAATGGGGTAAGTGCTGATGAACCGACCGGTTGACAGCTGGGGGGGCTGGGAATGGGGGGTTTGAGGTGCCGCGGGCGGGGGGGTAGTTGTTTGCCGCCCCCCCCAACAAAAAACACCAGCTACCACTGCCTTTGAGAACAAATGTCTTCTACTCTGAGAGAAGCAACTCGTGTTTTACTTCTATCAAGACAATTTTTCCCTCTAGCAAGTTTTTTTCTTCAGTTGCTGCAGAGCCACTGGGGCTTATTTTGCAGCCTTCCATTAGGCTTTTTTTTTTTCCTAGCGTCTTTTTCTTCACTCCTTTTTTTTCTTGAGTACCGTATATACTCGAGTATAAGCTGACCCGAAATATAAGCTGAGGCACCTAATTTTACCACAAAAAACTGGGAAAACTTATTGACATAAAATACACGAGTATAAGCCTAGGGTGAGAAATGTGCAGCTACTGTAAGTGGAAAAGAGGGTCAACAATGCCCATTTGCAGCCATAGGTCCCCCGAACTTCAAAGTTCTGTTTGTAGTTAGGGGTTCCTAGATGCCCCCTAGCTGCAGCCAAAATTTGGGGTCTCTGGACCAAAAGGGTCCCGTAATGACATTGCTGCAGATGGACACAGTTGACCAATTTTGGGGCCCCGTATCTTGGGGCCACTTGGGGCTAGCAACCCCAAATTTGGTGTGCAAACCCAGTGGAACTAGCACTACAAAATATCCAAAGCTGAGGTTCTGAGATATGATGGCCCCAAAGTCGGTTCGGAAAATGTCAAGCACTTTTTCTGCAGCAGAGAATGACATTTTCCGAACCAACTTTGGGGCCCCATATCTCGGGACCACATATTGCTAGGAAGCCCAGCTTCCTGGATATGTTGTAGTGCTACTTCCACTGGGTTTGCACACCAAATTTGGAGTTCCTATCTGAGATACGGGGCCCCAAAATCTTTTTGGAAAATGTCATTCTCTGCTGCAGAAACGTGCTTGACTCGAGTATAAGCCGAGGGGGGCATTTTCAGCACAAAAAAATGTGCTGAAAAACTTGGCTTATACTCGAGTATATACGATATTTGCTTTGACTGATCTTCACTTATTTCTTTTATATATATTTTTTTCCATCTTATTCCTTTCTAGGGGTACTGCGGGGGGGGGCTCTGGTCTCAGTAGCCGGCTCCCTTGGTCACTCACCTACCCTCAGCTTCCCCGCTGATTGTAATTGGATCCTGAGGTTACTCTGTTTGGCCTCCTACATGTGGCCTCGTTTTTATGTTACTCATTTTTATGTAAGTATACCCCATGTACATCACTGGATTATATCCGATTGAAATGGGCACACCTGTGTAGACAATTTGATTGTTTCCTATTCCTATTTCCGTAGTTTAAAAAAGTTTGCCTGTATATTGACATGGTCTTTCCACAGATGCACACATAAACCAACTGTGGCGGCCCCCTGATGAAGTTGGGGTTGTCCCGCAAAATGCATAGAGATTACAGCCTCCACAATTCAGCAACGCTGTATTTACCACGTTGGCATTTCTGATTATACACTGGTGAAGGTGCTTTTTTTTTTATCATGACACAGTTAATGGTCAAATGTATATGTCTTTTATGTGAATTAAAATAAGTTTTGTACCTTTTTTTTATATACATTTGATGTATTATTTTACCTGGCACCACTCTTAAAAAGTCCCATGGGCAAATTGCTTCTTTGATGGCCTGTAATGTGTTCTTGTGCTCCGGGGCTTAGTGCTGGACCCCAGGAGTCACTGACAGCCAGCAGTTCCAGCATTAGCATCAGTGGAGGGGGGGGGGACAGATGCAGTTGGGTGGCATTTTAATATGGTGCAGGGACAATTAGCTGTTGCCTCTCAAGTGGTTGTTGGGAGGAGGAGTTAAAGTTAAAAAAAAATAAAAATCAAAGCGTCCCATCCCTCCGAGGTCACACGCAGAAGCAAACACATACATAAGTTGCGCCCCCGCATAGTGTAAAAAAAAATATATATACATAAGTAAATAATTAAAAAAAAAAAAAATCAAAGTGCCCCATCCCTCCGAGGTCACGCGCAGAAGCAAACGCATACATAAGTTGCTCTCGCATAGTGTAAAAATAAAAAAATAAATAAGTAAATAATTAAAAAAAAAAAAAAGTGCCCCATCCCTCCGAGGTCACGCGCAAAAAGCAAATACATACATAAGTTGAGCCCGCATAGTGTAAAAATAAATAAGTAAATAATTAAAAAAAAAAAATTAAAGCACCCCATTCCTCCGAGGTCACGCGCAGAAAGCAAACGCATACAAAAGTTGCGCCTGCATAGTGTAAAAAAAATATATATAAGTAAATAATTAAAAAAAAAATTAAAGTGCCCCATCCCTCCGAGGTCACGCACAGAAAGCAAACGCATACATAAGTTGCGCCCGCATAGTGTAAAAATATAAAAAAATAAAAGTACAATAAATAAGAAAAAAAAAATGTAAGCGCCCCATCCCTCCAAGCTCAGGCACAGAAGCGAACACATACATAAGTCGTGCCTGCACATGTAAAAAAAAATTAAAGGGACAGGGTAAAAAAAAAAAAAATTTAAAGCACCCTGTCTCTCCTAACTTGCGCGCATACGTGAGTTGCACCCGCATAGTGTAAAAAGAAAAATAATAAAAAGTAAAATAAATAAGAAGATAAATAAATTGAAAGCGCCCCAATCCTCCAATCTCACGTGCAGTAGCGAACACATACGTAAGTCGTGCCCCCCACATGTAAACGGTGTTCAAACCACACATGTGACGTATCGCCACTACGTTAGAGTGAGAGCAATAATTCTTGCACAGGACCTCCTCTGTAACTCTAAATTGGCAACCTGAAAACAATTTTAAAGTGTAGCCTATGGAGATTTTTAATTACCGTAGTTTGTCACCATTCCACACACGTATGCAATTTTAAAGCGTGACATGTTAGATATCTATTTACTCGGCGTAACATCATCTTTCACATATCACACAAAAAACATTAGGCTAACTTTACTGTTTTGCTTTCATTTTAAATTCATTAAAGTGTATTTTTTTTACCCAAAAAATGCGTTTAAAATACCCCTGCGCAAATACATTGTGACATCAAATATTGCAACCACCGCCATTTTATTCTCTAGGGTCTCAGCTAAAAAAAATATATATAAAAACATAATGTTTGGGGGTTCTACGTTATTTTCTTGCAAAAAATACAGATTTTTACTTGTAAACAAGAAATGTCAGAAAAAGGCCGGGTCTTAAAGTGGTTAATTATCAATCAGCTGCAGGACCTGCAGGGCTCTAATTACTAAAATTGCAGGGCCTACATCACTTTAGATTTCCTATAGGGAGTATCTCACCAAAAATGTGATTTTTGTTGCTGGAGATGCCTGGTATCTGACTTGTATCTTAGTTCAGACTTCTGGGAAAATCAGTGAGCCAATCATACACGCAAGAAATTATGTTTCTGTGGGGCATTCTGTACACATTCTGTGTACAGAACACCTCCAGGAGGCCATATTGCATTTTATAAAAAATTATAGAGCTGAAAATTGAAAAGGAAAGGTCATTTTTAGTAACATTGAATTACAATGTGAAAGCGCCCGTGTGCGCCTGTGTGCTGTGAGCTCCCGAGTGCTGTGAGCGCCTGAGTGCTGTGAGCGCTGGAGTGCTGTGAATGCCAGAGTGCTGTGAGTGCCCGTGTGCTGTGAGCGCCCGTGTGCTGTGAGCTCCCGAGTGATGAAAGCGCCATGTGCTGTGAGCACTCGAGTGCAGTAAGCGCCATGTGCTGTGAGAACCCATGTGCTGTGAGAACCCATGTGCTGTGAGCACCCGAGTGCTGTGAGCTCCCGAGTGCTGTGAGCGCCTGAGTCCTGTGAGCTCCCGAGTGCTGTAAGCGACTGAGTGCTGTGAGCCCTGAGTGCTGTAAGCGCTTGAGTGCTGTAAGCGCCTGAGTGCTGTGAGCGCCTGAGTGCTGTGAGCGCCCAAGTACTGTAAGCACCATGTGCTGTGAGCGCCATGTGCTGTGAGCGCCCGAGTGCTGCGAGCTCTTGAGTGCTGTGAGCGCCTGAGTGCTGTATGCGCCCGAGTGCTGTAAGTGCCCGAGTGATGTGAGCGCCATGTGCTGTGAGCACCCGAATGCTGTAAGTGGCAAGTGCTGTTAGCATCCAAATACTGTAAGCACCATGTGCTGTGAGCGCCATGTGCTGTGAGCGCCTGAGTGCTGTGAGCGCCTGAGTGATGTGAGCGCCATGTGCTGTGAGCGCCCGAATGCTGTAAGCGCCAAGTGCTGTTAGTGCCCAAGTACTGTAAGCGCCATGTGCTGTGAGCGCCATGTGCTGTGAGCGCCCGAGTGCTGTGAAAACCTTGTGCTGTGAGCACCCAAGTACTGTAAGCGCCATGTGCTGTGAGCGCCCATGTGCTGTGAGCGCCCGAGTGCTGTAAGTGCATTGTGCTGTGAGCGCCCAAGTGCTGTAAGTGCCATGTTCTGTGAGCGCCATGTGCTGTGAGCGCCCGTGTGCTGTGAACGCCCGAGTGCTGTGAGCGCCCGTGTGCTGTGAACGCCCGAGTGCTGCGAGCGCCTGTGTGTTGTGAACTCCCGAGTTCTGTGATTACTTCTATGATTTACTAAAACTAGGGGCGCTTTACAGCTAACGCTGGGCGATTTCAGTGTGAAAGTAGCCTTACACTGAGCCTAATTATCCTGTACTTTACCGAATAAGAACAATTTCCTAGAAAGTGACTCAGAAATAGCAGAACTTTTTCACTCTGGTTCTTCCACTTATGTGAGAAGAGCATCAGCAGGTATCGGACTTGTGAATGGCTCCTGATTTATGCAACGTTACTAGAAACATGATTAATAGTAGTATCGATTTAAAAAAACAGGAAGTACATCTTAAAAATCCACTCTAAAGTTTCAAGGCGCCAGCTGCGAGATGTTAAATATAATGTTAAGAGCTCGTAGTAATTCTATTACAGATTCCGTCCTCGCTAAAAATAGCCAATAGACATGCAATGTTCAATAGTTGGACGAAATAATACGTTTCATGTCAAGTCCATCAGCATTCAGGTTCGTGTTATAATGAAAAAGCAATTTGCTCCAACAGTTTTGAAAAATTGTCAAGTTTGGGAGCTCTTTCTTTTCTGAAGTCTTCTTGTCATAGTTAGTTGTGAATTTCAACCCTCTCTTACATTATATGTTCATAGCCCTGGTGAGGAGTCATCGGGGCAGGGAGTGGGGGGGGGGGGGGGGCAGGAGGGACAGAGGCCCATGTTCCCTCTCTCTGTCCCTTCCCTCTCCCCCCTCTGTTGGTAATATCCACTCTTCCTGGCAACCTTGTTTTCTATTCCTTTCTCCCCTCTCTGACCCACAATCCCTCCCAACCCCTTCTTCCACCCTTGTAAGTGGTGTCTTTGCTAAGGCTACTTACGCAATTTATAAGATGCATTTAGGCAACTGTCACATAACTGTCAAGGGGGGGTCTGAAAAGATCAGGAGGACCTCTATTATACCTCCAAACTAGGGCAGGAAGTGCAAGGTCAATGAATGTCACAAGTGCCTTGCTGGTCTTCTGGATGTTGATACAGGACAATGGGAGCCTTTGGGTGGGCCCATGATGAGTAGACTCATTGGCCGGAATCTGCTGGCCAGGGGAAGGGGGGGTGGGCAGAAGGGGCAGAAGCCCATGTTCCCTCTCTCTGCCCCCCCCCCCCCCCGCTGTTTGTAATATCTACTCTTCCTGGAAACCTTATTTTCTATTTCTTTCTCCCCTCCCTGACCCACAATCCCTCCCAACCCCTTCTTTCACCATTATAAGCGGTGTCTTTGCTAAGGCTACTCACTCAATTTATATAATGCGTGTATATATATATCTATATGTATACAGATATATATATACAGTGGGGACAGAAAGTATTCACACCCCCTCACATTTTTAACTCTTTGTTATATTGCAGCCATTTGCTAAAACCATTTAAGTTCATTTTTTTCCCTCATTAATGTACACACAGAAAAACACATGTAGCACTAACTTTCGGTGGAGCTGCTGGTTTAAAGCGGGCTGTTACCTTCACTCTTGACACCAAACACTTGAGTATATTTTCCAGTGCTTTAATGAACAAGTAATAAAGGAAGTAGCAGGAAAGAGGCAGAAGGAAAGTTGCAGGGAAGCTCAAATACCTTTCCTTAGTATTCTTTAGAACATTCTTTGGAATTGAACACTTGTAGTTGAATGCACTCCCCTTGTGGATGTCAATCTTTGCCCACCTGGATAGGCCTCTCTCACTTGCCTAGCAGCCAGTACATAGCATGAACAAAAGTCTCTGCCACAGACTTGTTTGGAATAAAACCCGTACGATCCTCTGCCACAGGATGTATTGGTTTGCGATGAATGTCAGACACAGTACTTAAACCTTTAAGCCAACCCGGCAGTACTATGCAGTAAGACTACTTCAGAATACGTCCTCCAACCGAGTCACCAGGCCCCTCTCCAGACCAGCACTACGCATGATCCTTCCATGACGGGTCCTCCCCTGGGATCTCCTCAGTTGTCCAGCTTCTTCACTCAGGATAGACAGCTCAGGACCATTCCTCTGCTGCTGCGGTAGGCCCCAGACAGGCTTCTGGGCCCACACGCTGCAGCGACACGGGCCTCCGGAACGGAGGACCACGAGGTGGTACTCTTAACGCATACCTGTCGGACAGGAGGGCCAGCAGGTGGCTGAAAACGAACTCCTAAACATGGCGTCTGTCCCATAAATACCCTCTCCCAGAATGCAACTCGGAGGACCACCTCCACCGAGTTGTCTCCGGGACAGAGGACTCATACGCTTCAACACGTTGCCTTTCCAACACCAGCCCATGGTGACAACGACACCCACTGGCACAGTGTGGAACTACACGCAACTCAGCCAAGCTGGAACAGAGGCAAATCTAACTTCACCTAATAAGTAACTCACAAGATTTACCTATCAGCGGTAGATTAAAAATCTACCAGCGCTACATACTCCCCCCACTACAATAGACGTTGTCCTCAACGTCTGTCAAAAAAAAAAAAATAACTCCCAAGCCTGAGAGCAGGTATTTGAGCTTAAAACTTGGATAAGGGCAAAGAAGAAAGAAAAAACAGTATAGAGATATACAGTTTTAACATTTATATAACAGTATGTTCACATCCGCAAACAAAACAACATTATGACTGTCACAACCCCACTATCTATCTAACTGAAAATCCTAACAGCTTGATGGAGGATCCACTTGCTCCTGAAAAAAACAAAGTTAAACACACACACAAGATATATACAGTTTTTAGGAGCAAAGTCTCATTCTAAACAAATGAAACTCTCTTCCTATGTTCCCACTAAGGAACCAACTAGAATAACCAGAATAACTTGAGGAGTCCATCCCTATGTATATTTAGGTATGTCATATCTTTAAACGAAAGAAGTCCAGCTAGCGAAAAAAAACCCCAGAGCCTTGGATTTGGAAACACAGAGCTGAACACCAAATCTTGACCTCGAAGATCTCTGAACACTGACACTATCTATCTACATACCCCACAGTTCTTTATCCATAATCACCAGTAGAACCGAGGATCTGGCAATGTCAGTGATTTTCCTTGTTTATCCAGTGAGGTGATCTGGTCATTTGCAGACCTTTCCTGGTCTGCAAATGACCACTTTGTCAGCATAAATGTGCCGACCATAGTTCCAGTGTAGGAAACATCCACTGAAGCGTTCATCCATGGCAACAGAATATCCAGTTTTCCAGAAAGGCTTAGGCACAGACAAATAGTCCCAAACAGCTTCACTGTACCACAGCTCCCGGTTAGCTTCAATCTCTCGCATAATGTCCTGGGTAACATATGGGAACTCCAAAACATATTCCCTGGCCACACGCTTGTTAAGCATTCTCTGCAAACGTGCAAGTTTGGGCAATGATCTATTTTTCCCCAAACCAGGAGGCACACAAGAGTTCAATGACTTGCTCACCATAGACCCAACAGGTGTCGGCAATAAAGTAGTAACTTTAGGCAATGTCTCCCCGACAGTACTGTGTGGCTCCACACAAGGTGATGTTCTCCCAGAATTCAGGGCTGTCCATTCTGGAAAAGTTAAGGCAGAAGCAACGTCTTCACCCTGGGCCCATAACAGTTCTTGTGACATTGTCTCAAATAAATCATCCGACATGGAATCTATCTCCGAATCTCTCAACTCTTCTGCCGGCAAATATTTACACAAAGTCCCAGATACATTCCCCTGTGAACTCTCACCCGTCCCTGACGTGGACTTCTCTAGTTCAGGCAGTCTCTGGGGTAGGCCTCGACCACGGCAGCGGGAAGCCTTTACATATCCCACCTTCCTCTGGACAGGTACAACAGGGATAGGTGTAGTGGACGCGGAAATCAAAGTAATGTCCGCTGATGAGTTGGTTACCGCAGAATCTCTTTCAGGAACACTTTCGGTGAGAACAGGCGAAAATACAGCCTGCCGTTCTTTTTCAGCAGTAGTAGCAGCTTCTACTGTGGCAATACCTGTAGCCCAGTCCATACGATAAGCACGGGGCGACATGGTAGGTTGCTCCACCACAAACAAATATTCTCCACATTGCGAGCAGCGAACAAATGGTTGGAGATGTATGACCAGTCCTTCACACTTGTGGCAAAGCATGCCCAGTCCTTCAATATCTCCAACTGTATAAAGAACAAACCTCCCCTGCAGTTTCAGACGAATGTCAGTGTCTGTAAGCAAGGTTCCGGTCAACATAGCACCCGCAGCGGTGCTGGTAGTGAACATCTTAGGCCCCATAGTTGGTTGCATCACCGAAAAAGACATGGCCACACTCTGATCTTCTCAGCACAATCACGAGGCCTCTCTTCGTCCCACGCGGTATCAAGTAGGCTAGGCTCCTCCCACTTGTTCCTCTGATCACGTAGCTCCGGGGCTTTCACTGGCGCCCGCCGCCTACGCAGTCAGAAATAAAGTCCTGCAACTTTTAACCTCTTCTTCTCCTGAGAAATTGACAAAGTCCAGCTCTCACCGTAAACTCCCGGTGAAACACTTCTCCAGGTTGCGAGAACTGATGGCCAACAAATCCCGGAAGACGCCCCCACATGTAGCACTAACTCTCGGTGGAGCTGCTGGTTTAAAGCGGGCTGTTACCTTCACTCTCGATACCTCTGTTTCACTGGCACCAGGTCTAGGGCCCCGTTGAGTTTACCTCTGGACGATGTAGACACCAAACACTGTAGACACACCATTAACTTGAATTGACACGGCAAATTAATATTCGCCGTTGCAACACTGATCCTTTTCTTGGCCAATTGGGAAGCCGGAGGAGAGAAGAGACGCACGGCGTCTCTATGAGAGGAAACTGGAGCGGCTGCCTGGGACACAGCTTTCCACCCTTCACCCGCTGCCTGACCCGCCACTAAGATGGGGTAAGTTCCGGGCATACAGCAGGTGGGGGGTGCCGTTAAGAGTGCCGCTGGCCATGGGGTTTGCGGGAGAGGTCCATGCTGCTGGCCCGGGGGGGGTGGTGTGTTGCTGGATGAGTCCATGCCGCTGCCTCCTGGGGAGAGTACTGGGCGAGTATGTGCCATGGCTCGGGGGGGGGTGAGGGGGGTTGCTGGATGAGTCCGTGCTGCTGGCTCCGGGGGGGGGGGGGGGGTTGCTGGATGAGTCTGTGCCACATTTTTTTTTTTTTAAATAAGTGATTTTCACTGCATTTTGGGACAGTCAAGACAATAAGCACAATATGAAAATGTGAAAACTTGAAAACTGAGGCTGGTATGAAGGACATCACAAAGGGTTAAGTCTGGATCTGTAAAAATGCCGCAATAAGGTCTGCTAGCACAATAAATTCTAACATTATATCAAACCAGTTTCTCTCTGTCAAAGTAGTTTCAAATATAAACATTATTGATATCTTCAATTTAAGGGGAAAAAAATAAATATAATAAAAGAATATTGAATAACCTACAGGGTATAATAATAGCTCATGACGGATACAGCGTGGATGCTGCATGGACGCCAATGTATACGCCATGGGGCCTTGTTTTATTGTTCCACTTATGGAATTTGCAGCTTTTCTCTTTAAACATCTGATCATTCTTGGGTTTTTACTGATCTGTGCACTGTTACGGAATGAACGAAATATAAATTAAATAAAAGAAAATAATTGCTGGATTCTAAAAACTTCATTTTTCTACCCAACTCTTTTTTTCAGACTTAAGGGCCTATGACATATGTCTTCCAGCAGGCTCTCTGAGGTCGAAGGTCCGTATGGAACACAGGTGGACTTCTGGTGCTGCTCTGACCATTATTTTGGTTTAGGTTCACAATTTTCTGCGGTATACCTCTTTTATGAATGTACCTATTTTCTGAGTTCATTTTTATCATCCTTTCTACGGAGCAAACTATTTTGTTGGGTTCTAATCTCTTGAATGACCTTCTGTTTGTATGAGATTTACCTGACTGTTATGTAGAGGGTTTGGCTCATTGCTATTGTCCATTCATGTACCTGTTGTGTGTTCTTTATTCTTTTTGTCTGAAACCCTTTTTCTCAATAAAAATATAGTAAAAGAAACAAGTAACATCCGTTCAAGGGTGTGGCCTAGCATTGAACTATTTTAAGGCCTCATTTACACTTGCTTCGGCTTCAACACACATTAACGGCTAGTTTAGACTTCAAAACATGGCTTTGGACACGCTTTGCTAAAGCTCTCTGAACACCAGTCAAAGTTTCCATCACAAAAAAAATGCTTAATAATAATAAATAATAATAATACATTTTATTTATAGTGCACTTTTCATCAAAAGATGTCAAAGTGCTACAGGTTAAAAACAACAAAAAAAAAGAAAATTGAGCAGTTTATACGATGAAACGAACATCTAGAAGGAACAAAAAGCTTTGCTAAAAAGAAATGTCTTAAGCCCTTAAACAGTCAGTAGATTGAGGAGCCCTGGTTAGCTTACAGTCCTGTTTACACCTTGCTTTTGCTTTGCTTTGCTTCAAAAATTATACCCCATGTAGCTTTAGTGGTGCTTCAAAGTGTCTTCAAAGCCTCCATAGAAGTCTATGGCAAAGCTCGCTTTAAGCCCCTACTGAAGC
This sequence comes from Lithobates septentrionalis, assembly GCA_037952835.1. Classification (NCBI taxonomy): domain Eukaryota; kingdom Metazoa; phylum Chordata; class Amphibia; order Anura; family Ranidae; genus Lithobates; species Lithobates septentrionalis. Next base: position 1,406,211 of record JBBDGP010002012.1, read on the forward strand.
CTCACCGAAGCCTCATGGAAGCACCAAGCAAAAGCAAGGTGTAAACAGGACTGTAAGCTAACCATTTTATATAGTGACAGGAGCTTTGACTGACATTCAGAGTGCTTTAGGGCTAGTTTACACTTGCTTCAAAACATGGCTTCGGACACGCTTTGTTAAAGCTCTGTAAACGTCAGTCAAAGCTCCTGTCACTAAATAAAATGGTTAGCTTACAGTCCTGTTTACACCTTGCTTTTGCTTGCTGCTTCTGTGGGGCTTCAATGAGTCTTTGGTGGAGCTTCGATGAGACTTTGGTGGGGCTTTGGTGGGGCTTCGATGAGGCGCTGATGAGGCTTTGGTGGGGCTTCAGTGGGGTTTTAAGCGAGCTTTGCCATAGACTTCTATGGAGGCTATGAAGACGCTTTGAAGCACAACTAAAGCTACATGGGGTATCATTTTTGAAGCAAAGCAAATGCAAGGTGTAAACAGAACTGTAAGCTAACCATTTTATTTAGTGACAGGAGCTTTGACTGGCGTTTAGAGAGCTTTAACAAAGCGTGTCGGAAGCCTTGTTTTGAAGCAAGTGTAAGCTAGCCCTAAAAGTCCAAACATACAACTGGCTGCCCACAGTAGATTTTAATATTTCAGAATTCTGGTTCTTGGCTACTCTCCATGTGCCCATTTGACCTATTGGACTCCTCAAACTGGACTGCTAGTCTGCTCCTTTGGTACTTCAGTTGGCCTTTTTATATCAAATATAAAATATATATGCTATATTTTCCACAAAAAAATAAAATAAATAAAATGGAACAAGTAATAGAAGAAGGAGACAGAAGGGGGCCCAAATGGGCCATAACAAACAACATGAGAAGTAAACATAGCTCGTGGGGGGGAAGCATTCCCATGAGTATTGATCATTACAACTTGTCATCGTGAGTAGAAACAGTTTGTGTAATGAAAAGTACACTCAGGGAAACCATGTGAATAACATACAAGAGACACAAAAATGTAGAACCAAGACCCCCCCCCCCCCCGTAAGGGAGGGGTTGACTAAGGGAATAGCACCATGCAGTGAGAAGCGGTCCTGCTGCGGTGGGGGCATAGTGTCTGAAAAAAAAAGGCATTTTTGGGCAAAAAGTAGTGCAGCAGGCAGCAGTCTGGTGTTATGTGCATGGGAACCAGGATAAAAAGGAAGAGGGGGAAGAAGAGAGAGAGGAAAAAAAGTGGGGGGGGAAGGGAGGGGAGATAAACGGGAGAGCTTACCAGGATTGGGCTGTAGAGCCTGAGGTGAAGGAGAGAAGCACGACATGTGAGATGCATCACTCGGTAGCAAGTAGGCTCCTTACATTGGTAATCAATGGGAAGAATGTTCCTTACATTGGTGGTCAGTGGGAAGAATGTCCCCTACAATGGTGGTCAGTGGGAAAAATGTCCCTTACATTGGTTGTCAGTGGAAAAAATGTTCCTTACATTGGTAATCAGTGGGAAGAATGCTCCTTACATTGGGGGTGAGTGAGAAGAATGCTCCTTACATTGGTGATCAGTGAGAAGAATGCTCCTTATATTGGTGATCAGTGGGAAGAATGCTCCTTACATCGGTGCTTGGTGAGAAGAACTCTCCTTAAATTGGTGGTCAGTGGGAAGAATGTCCCTTACATTGGTGATTAGTGAGAAGAATGTTCCTTACATTGGTGATCAGTGAGAAGAATGTCCCTTACATTGGTGATCAGTGAGAAGAACGTTCCTTACATTGGTGATTAGTGAGAAGAATGTCCCTTACATTGGTGATCAGTGAGAAGAATGCTCCTTACATTGGTGATCAGTGAGAAGAATGTTCCTTACATTGGTGATCAGTGGGAAGAATGTTCCTTACATTGGTGATCAGTGAGAAGAATGTTCCTTACATTGGTGATCAGTGGGAAGAATGTTCCTTACATTGGTGATCAGTGAGAAGAATGCTCCTTATATTGATGATCAGTGGGAAGAATGTCCCTTACATTGGTGATCAGTGGGAAGAATGCTCCTTATATTGATGATCAGTGGGAAGAATGTTCCTTACATTGGTGATCAGTGAGAAGAATGTCCCTTACATTGGTGATCAGTGAGAAGAATGTTCCTTACATTGGTGATCAGAGGGAAGAATGTTCCTTACATTGGTGATCAGTGAGAAGAATGTTCCTTACATTGGTGATCAGTGGGAAGAATGTTCCTTACATTGGTGATCAGTGGGAAGAATGTTCCTTACATTGGTGATCAGTGAGAAGAATGTTCCTTACATTGGTGATCAGTGAGAAGAATGTTCCTTACATTGGTGATCAGTGGGAAGAATGTTCCTTACATTGGTGATCAGTGAGAAGAATGTTCCTTACATTGGTGATCAGTGAGAAGAATGTTCCTTACATTGGTGATCAGTGAGAAGAATGTTCCTTACATTGGTGATCAGTGAGAAGAATGTTCCTTACATTGGTGATCAGAGGGAAGAATGTTCCTTACATTGGTGATCAGTGAGAAGAATGTTCCTTACATTGGTGATCAGTGGGAAGAATGTTCCTTACATTGGTGATCAGTGGGAAGAATGTTCCTTACATTGGTGATCAGTGGGAAGAATGTTCCTTACATTGGTGATCAGTGAGAAGAATGTTCCTTACATTGGTGATCAGTGAGAAGAATGCTCCTTACATTGGTGATCAGTGAGAAGAATGTTCCTTACATTGGTGATCAGTGAGAGGAATGTTCCTTACATTGGTGATCAGTGGGAAGAATGTTCCTTACATTGGTAGTCAGTGGGAAGAATGTTCCTTACATTGGTGGTCAGTGGGAAGAATGTTCCTTACATTGGTGATCAGTGGGAAGAATGTTCCTTACATTGGTAGTCAGTGGGAAGAATGTTCCTTACATTGGTAGTCAGTGGGAAGAATGTTCCTTACACCAGTGCTTGGTTGATGCTACAGGTGATTATAAAAGGGGGTAACTTAACAAAGAAAACCCCTCCTATTTCATGCTGTCAGCAATGGCACCACATGGAAGAGAAATGTCACAAGGCCTGAGAAAGAAAAAATAATTTCTTTACACAAGGTGAAGGCTACAAGAAGATCAGCAAAGCTTTAGACCCCTTTCACACCGAAGGAGCTTTTCAGGCATTTTAGTGCTAAAAATAGCACCTGTAAAGTGCCTCAAAAGCACCTCTCAAGCCTCCCCAGTGTGAAAGCCTGAGTGCTTTTACACTGGGGAGGTGTATTTGCAGGACGGAAAAAAAAGTCCTGCAAGCAGCATCTTTGGGGCGGTGCAGGAGCGGTGTATATACCGCCCCTGCCATTGAAAGCAAAGCGATTTGGCAGCGGCGCTTTTTGGGTGCTTTTAACCCCTCTGTTAACCACTTCTTTGGAGTTAAAAGAGCCCTGCTCCTGCCCGCACAGCGCCGGTAAAGCGCCACCAAAACGAGTGGCACTTTACCGCTAGCACGGGGCAGTCTTCAGTGTGAAAGGGGTCTTACTTATAAGTCACAATACTGTAGCAAAAGTAATACAAAAATTTACCAAAGATGGAACTGCAACCATCTCACAGGGACGTCTAGGCCATCTACAGAAGTTGAAACCTCGACAGGAGCGTGTTATGATGAGAAGGGTTGAAAAGAAAATTGCCATGCAAGTTCACTGCAGTTAGCTAAAGAAGAAGAAAGCCAAACTGGGGTGATTGTTTTCCTTGACAAAATACGACGTACGCTGCAGAGGAATGGCATGCATGGGTGTCGTCCATGAAGGAAGTCTCTCCTAAAGGCCAATGCACAAAAAGCCCACCTAGAATTTGCCAGAGCCCATGAAAAAAAAGAAGACTACTGGGACTCTGTACTCTGAAGTGATGAGACCAAGAGAAATGTTTTTGGACCTGATGGCTTCAAAACTGTATGGCGTCGCAAAGGTGAGAAGTACAAAGAAAAATGCATGGTGTCTACAGTGACACATGGTGGTGGCCGTATCCTTCTGTGGGGTTGTATGAGTTCTGCTGGTGTCGGGGAGCTGCATTTAATTGATGGTATCATGAATTCACAGATGAACTGCTCTATATTGAGAGAGAAGAGGCTACCATCACTCCGTGCCCTTGGTCGTCGTGCACTTTTCCAACATGACAATGATCCAAAACACTCATCTAAGGCCACTGTTGCATTTCTGAAGAAGAACAGGGTGAAAGTGATTCAGTGGCCAAGTATGTCTCCTGATCTGAACCCAATTAGGGAACACCTATGGGGAATTCTAAAGAGACGACCATCACTCTCCACCCAGCATCCAGGCTCTAAAAGAGGTCCTTCTTAAAGAATGGGAAAAAAATCTATGTTGCAATGTGTCGCCAACTTGTTCATTCCATGCCTGGAAGACTTGGCGCTGTCCTTACAAATCATGGAGGTCATACAAAATACTAGATGGAGGAGTTTTTGTTGTGGGGTGTATTTATTTTTGCATCAACTAATTTGAGTAAAACTGAAGATTTTGTAATATAAGTTATATTATTACTTTATTTTCATGTAATGAGCTAAACAAATGTTCTATAAAACTCAGTTTTGTTAAAATTATGGAAATTGTTCTTGTGTTCATTGAGATATTGATATCGATTATGCTGAGCACTGGTATGGTATGTGGGTTGCGGGAAAAATGCTTCTTACCGTTGTGAACGCACGGGTGCCGCCCCCCCCATCCATGCCACCACCCTCCCTATCCATGCAAATTCCTATGGCGGGGATGGGTGGGGGTGTGTTTTTTGAAGCGATGATTAGAGCCAGAGGCTCTAATAGGCTTCAAAATAGAGTGGGCTCAGGGTGCAGAGCATTGCGTCCAGGGCCCACCCAGGTGTGTTGCAACAGCGAATGAACATTGGGAAGCGGGAGGAGAGAAGAGACGCACGGCGTCTCTATGAGGGGAAACCGGAGCCGCTGCCTGGGACACAGCTTTCTGCCCTTCACCCGCTGCCTGACCTGCCACTAAGATGGGGTAAGTGCCAGGCATACAGTGGGTGGAGGGGTGCCGTTAAGTGCCGTGGGGGGGTGCTGGAGAAGTCCATGCCCTGGTCCCTGGGGGGGTGGGTTGCTGGATGAGTCCGTGCCACTGGGTCCGGGGGAATACTGGGTGAGTATGTGCCGCTGGCTCCGGGGGGGGGGGGTGGGGGGTGCTAAATGAGTCCATGCCGCTGGCTCTGGGGGGGGCCCGGGGGGCTGGATGAGTCTGTGCTGCTGGCTCCGGGAAGGGGTGGGTTGCTGGGTGAGTCTGTGCCGCTGTCTCCGGGGGGTGGTACTGAGTGAGTATGTGCCGCTAGCTCCAGGGGGGGTGCTGGAGAAGTTCATGCCGCTGGCCCCGGGGGGGTGGGTTGCTGGTTGAGTCTGTGCCACTGCGCTGTCTCCGGGGGGGGGTACTGGGTGAGTATGTGCCGCTGGCTCCGGGGGGGTGCTGAATGAGTCCGTACCGCTGGCTCCGGGGGGGTTGGTTGATTGGTTGATTGGTTTGAGTGAATTGCCGCCCCCCCAAAAAAACATGAGCCGCCACTGCTTCTTACATCATGGTCAGTAGGAAGAATCCCTCTCTTGCAGATAGCTAAATGATCATTGCTGTCAGTGGGAAGTTATCTAGGTGGCAAAAATTGTTCCTTGCTCAAGAAGCCCCTAACAACTTCTGGAGGAACCCTAGTGGAGAAAGGCCGATTAAACCTCTAACAACTTCTGGAGGAACCCTAGTGGAGAAAGGCTGGTCAAACCTCTAACAACTTCTGGAGGAACCCTAGTGGAGAAAGGCTGGTCAAACCTCTAACAACTTCTGGAGGAACCCTAGTGGAGAAAGGCTGGTCAAACCTCTAACAACTTCTGGAGGAACCCTAGTGGGGAAGGCTGGTCAAACCTCTAACAACTTCTGGAGGAACCCTAGTGGGGAAAGGCTGGTCAAACCTCTAACAACTTCTGGAGGAACCCTAGTGGGGAAAGGCTGGTCAAACCTCTAACAACTTCTGGAGGAACCCTAGTGGGGAAAGGCTGGTCAAACCTCTAACAACTTCTGGAGGAACCCTAGTGGGGAAAGGCTGGTCAAACCTCTAACAACTTCTGGAGGAACCCTAGTGGGGAAAGGCTGGTCAAACCTCTAACAACTTCTGGAGGAACCCTAGTGGGGAAAGGCTGGTCAAACCTCTAACAACTTCTGGAGGAACCCTAGTGGAGAAAGGCTGGTCAAACCTCTAACAACTTCTGGAGGAACCCTAGTGGGGAAAGGCTGGTTAACCCTCCCCTACTCCATCCACAACCAAAAAAAAAAAAAGTTTTGCCTTGAGATATGCTTTAAGAAAAACTTTAAAGTCCTTGCGGCACCTAAGCACTGAACTGTGCACATAAAGGTGTCCGGTAGATGGAAAGCACACCCCAGCAGTGTTCATCTAGTCTTAACAGGAGCATGACCCCAAGAGCCATCCATTATTTTCTTTTCTCTTTGTGCAGCATAATGAGGAAGCTGCAAATAAGTTAAAAAAATGAATAAACTGAAAAATGCTAATGTAATAACAGTCTGGGAGTTTACGGCGTGCGGTAGAAAGGTCTCTAGACATTTTCCTGGTCTGCAATAAGCCTTTAATCACAGCAGACATCTGTACCTGATAAGGCTCGACAAAGGAGAGGATGGCACAAAATATTGATGACTGTTTGCTAATGTTTGCACCTAAAGCAGAATAAGTTCACGGTAATCAGCTGGCAGAATGCTCGACAAATTATTTTCACTTCCTTTTTTTTTTTTTTTTTTCTAATAAAAAAGTACAGGTGCTTGCATAATAAAGATCACATTAACACTGAAGTTAACTGGAAATAAATCAGCAGACAGGAGGTTTGAAAGAGGGAAAAAAAAAAAAAAGACCAGATATGCAAGAGAAAAAAAAAATAGGAAGTTATTTCATCTAAGCAATTATCTCGGAAAACATGCATTCTGGGGGTTTTCTGTGACCACTCCAGAGATTGAAACATCTTCTTTAAATACCAAGTACATTAACTCAATGACAGCATGATTGATTACGGTACTACTCCCAAATTGGCCGTGTAGTGTAAAACCGGCGGACGAGGCAGATGCAGCTGACAATTCCAAACAGTTAGAGGACATGTTTCTGTTTACTGGGAGCAAATTACATCTCCTAAATTTAGGATGGAAAATTTGCTTTTTTTTTTTCTTTTTTCTTTTTTTCTTTTTTGAGTAGACATGGCCTAATACAACATTAAAGTGGACATGAACTCCAAAAAAAGCAAAGGGAACTTCAAAAACTCTGCTCAAAGTTCAACTGAAGGCAAAACTTTTTTTTTTGTGGATAACATGGAGAACTATTTTAAGTGACCCTCTTGACTACCAGGGCTTTCTATGATTTTTACTCACTTGTGCGAAGGAGTGTTTTGTTTTCTGCTATCAAACTTTCTATGATTTTGGAGGGACTTCCTATCACTTCCTGTTGTGGTTATGGGACAGGAAATCAAGGGAAATCTCCCCTATAGGACACAAATGGCAAAAAACCTGACAAGGAATTAGGGCTTCACCAATACCACTTTTTTTAAGACCGAAAGTATCGATACTTTTTTTTATGTACTCGCCGATACCGGAACTTTTTTTCATGTGACAGTGGCACATGTGTCAGTAGTTTTTATTTTATTTTTTTACAATTTTCTTTTTTACAATAAATTTTTTTATTATCTTTTAAAATTATACATTTTTTCTGTTATTTCTTTTACAATGCTTTCATTTTTTGGGGGGAGTGGATTGTGTCATTGTTTTTTTTTTTACAATTTAACTTTTAACAATTTAACATTCTTTTTTTCAGCCCTGTTGGGGGGGAGGGGGGGGGGGGTTGGGGAGATATCAGGGGTCTCAACCCCTGATATCTCCCCTTTGAGATGGGGAAAGGGACTAAGGGCACAGATTCTCAAGTCCCTTTCTCTGCAGCCTCAGCTGCACTGAAAATGAATGAACAGGAGACAGAGGCTCCTCTCCATTCATAAACTGAAGCATCGTAAACACAGGTTACGATGTTGCAGTTATGATGAATGGATAGAGGCAGTGATCACTGACTCTGTTCATTCCGAAGAGGAAGGAGCCAATAAATGACAGATTTACCGGCTCCTTCCTCCTCTCTCCATCCTGAAAGATCCGGGCCAGGGGGAGACTGGTGGAGGAGCCAGAGGGACACGGAGGAGGCCGGGGGGGGGGCGAAGGAGGACATGGGGGGGACAGGAGGAGGAGCCGAAGAGCCAGGAAGAATGCAGGGGGACCTGGAGGAGGACAGGGGGGTACCAAAAGAGGAGATGTGGGGACCGAAGGAGGGCTTGGGGGGACCAGAGAACATGGGGGGGACCGGAGGAGGAGCCGGAGCGCCAGGAAGGACGTTGGGGGACCCGGAGAATGACACAGAGGGGGACCCGGAGAATGACACAGAGGGGGACCCGGAGCATAAAATGGATAGGGACCTGGAGGAGGACATGGAGAGCCAGGGAGGACGCATGGGGACCCGGAGGAGGACACAGGGAGCACAGAAGGGGACAGCTGGGGGTGTTCGGTGCAGCGGTGGGGGCAGTTACAAGCACCGATCTCCTTGACAGCCGCAGGAGGGAAAGGAGGAGAAGCGGCTGTCAGAAAAGCTATACAGGGAGATCGGTGCTTGTAACTCCCCCCACCACTGCACAGATCACCCCAGGGACTGCCTAAGTATCTGGTCAAGCATCAGAGCATTTGTATGAGTACAAGTACTAGTATTGGTATGGATGCAACCCTACAAGGAATAAAACCCTCCACTACTATATCCAAAAAAAAAATTATCTAGTTTAGGCTGGGTCCACACTAGTGTGCATTGGATGCAGCTTTCTCCGCATCCGATTTGCATGACAGAAGATTGTGACCGGCTTTCAATGGAGCTGGTTCACACATCTCTGGGGTTCTGTGCGTCTTTGGCTCCATTTCAGGTCTGACTTCAGGCACAAATTTGGGCCTGATTCATCCCTGAAATGGAGAACAGGGACGCACCGGACCCCTGCTGTCAGCCGCATCCGTCTGCTGTGTGAACCCAGCCTCAAAGTGGTTGTAAACCCTAGTTTTTTTTTTTAAATAAAAATAACAAACATGCCTATACTTACCTGCTCTGTTGCACAGAGCAGGCTCGATCCTCTTTTTTAGGGGTGCCCCGCCAGCCCCCCCTCTTCATCGGATGCCCCCCAGGGAAAGACACTTTCCCTGAGGGCACCCATGTCACGGGACAAGAAAGCCCTTTCTTGTTTTAAGAGAGTTATGAACTCCAGAAAGAGAGAGATATCATCTGTGCAAATCATTAGTAAGACCTCATCTGGAATATGCAGTTCAGTTTTGGGCACCAGTTCTCAAAAAGGATATCAGGGAACTGGAGAAAGTGCAGAGAAGGGCAACCAAACTGATAAGAGGCATGGGGGAGCTCAGCTATGAGGAAAGATTAGAGGAACTCAATTTATTCACTCTTGAGAAGAGGAGATTAAGGGGGGGGGATATGATCACCATGTAAAAATACATAAGGGGGGAATATGATCACCATGTACAGTATAAATACATAATAGCGGTATGATCAACGTGTACAAATACATAAGTGGTCCATATAGTGAACTTTGCTTTGCTGGTTTTTTTGCCTTCCTCAGGATCAATTGTGGGTATAGGATTTTTTGCATTTTATTGGTTGAACTTGATTGACTTGTGTCTTTTTTAAACCAGACTAGCTATGTGACTATGTATGTGATCGGGTTAGATAATGCTGGTTGTCAGACTGGGGACATCTAACACCAGAAAATGGTACTGCATAAAGAAATCTCTGTATTGAAGATAAATATTGCAGCCAAGGCTGATTTTGAAGTTAGATGTGGTAAAGTCACTACTGTGCTGCTCACTGTTCTCCTTGCTGGAAAGGAAGCTGTACCTGAAGACAGGTAGCACAAGAATCTCCCTGCTTCCGTTCCATCCATTCTGTGGCTCTGCACCTCCTCCACTTCTCCTGATGCTTCTTCATCATCACCCCACCAATCATCAGATTACCAGTTATTGGGGGGAGGGCATCTCTGACATGAGGAAGCAAGTTGACCACCTCCATACAGAGGCACAGTGGAGAACAAGGCATGGGAATTCAGCAATGGTGAAAGATCATTTGGAGGAAGACAACATGCAACACTGGTGACTGGTCCTTTACCTTCTGCTCAATTTGTTAGGTAGTTTCAAAAGCGTGTGCATCACTTACCTGGGGAAGAGATGGCACCAGAATGCAGCATGGCAAGCCGGGAGAGGCAGTATGATGCTTTGGGCAATGTTCTGCTGGGAAACTTTGGATCCTGCCATTCATATGCATGTTACATGTAGTTGGTGACCAAGAACACCCCTTCATGGAAACGGTATTACAGTACCTGATGGCAGTGGCCTCTTTCAGCAGGCTAATGCTCCCCCTCCCCCACACTGCAAAAGTGGTTGAAGAATTGTTTGAGGATCAGAACAAGTTTAAGGTGATGACTTGGCCTCCAAATTCTCAAGATCTCAATCCAATTGAGCATCTGTGGGATGTCCTGGAAAAACAAGTCCAATCCAATTTGCAGGACTGTTATGGAATGCATTTAAAAAAATAACAAACATGTTATACTTACCTGCTCTGTGCAACATTTTTGCAAAGAGTAGCCCCAATCCTCCTCTTCTTTGGTCCCCAGCCGGCAATCCTGGCCCCTTCCTCCTGCCAAGTGCCTCCAGAGCAAGCAGCTTGCAATGGGGGGCACCCAAGTAGGCGTGCTCCCAAGACACTTCTCTGCATGTCCATTCACACACAGAGCTGTGGCCCGTCATTGGTATCAGTGGGAGGAATAGTGTCCCATTATCGGTGTCAGTGGAAGAACAGTGTCCCATCATTGGTGTCAGTAGGGGAATTGGTGTCCCATCATTGGTGTCAGTGGGAGGAATGGCACCCCATCATTGGTGTCAGTGAAAGAATAGTGTCCCATCATTGGTGTCAGTGGGGGGGAATGGTGTCCCATCATTGGTGTCAGTGGGGGGGAATGGTGTCCCATCATCTGTGTCAATGTGAAAAATAGTGCTTTGTTGTTGATGTCAGTAACATGAATTATACCACATTGTTGGTGTCAGTGGGTCTTGCATCAAAGGGAGGAAAAGTGCCACAAGGGCCAGGTAAAGGCAAGCAAAGGGCCACATTCGGCCCCTGGGCTGCAGTTTGGAGACCACTACAGTATATCCACCCCCTCTCTCTCCTCGTTGGATCACTGGCTGTGTTTGGCAGACAATGGCTCCCGCTGCTGTCTCAGCCACTCAGGAGGGAGAGTCCCCTGACGATCAAGGCTTTTGTGCGCATCGTTGGATTGAGAGGGAGCTCAGGTAAGTATGGGGGGGGTTGTGGGGGCTGCTGCGCACAGAAGGTTTCGTACCTTCACACAGTAAAAAAAACCTTAAGCCTTTAGAACCACATCTAGGTCTAGGGGCATGCATGTCTCGACAGGTTAGGGCTGTTTTGGTGGCAAAAGGGGGGACCCACTCAAGATTAAGTGGGTGGTCATAAAGTTATGGCTTCATAGCACTATAATCCAGACCAGGGGTCTCCAAACCTTCTGAAAAAGGGCCAATTTACTGTCCTTCAGACTTTGAGGGGGCTGGACCGTGGTCATTATGAGTAGAAAATGCCCTGGTGTCAATGAGAGTAAAGAATGCCCCATCATTTGTGTCAGTGGGAGGAATAGTGCCCCATTGTTGGTATTAGGTGAATAAATAGTGCCCCGTTGTTGATATCAAGGGACGGGCTAGTGCCCCATTATTGGTGCCAGTGGAATGAATAGGGCCCTGCAGTTGGGAGAAATAGTATCGCAACATTGTTATCAGTGGGAGGAATAGTGTCCCATCATTGGTGCCAGTGGGAAGAATAGTTCCCTATTGTTGGTGTCAATGAGAGTAAAGAATGCCCCATCATTAGAATCAATGGGAGGAATAGTGCCCCATCATTGGTGGTGTAAGGGGAAAGAATAGTGCCCCGTTGTTGGGGAGAGTGGTAGGAATAGTGCCCTATTGTTGGTATCAGTGACAGGAATTATGCCACATTGTTTGTGTAGAAGGAATAGAGCAGGGATATGCAATTAGTGGACCTCCAGCTGTTGCAGAACTACAAGTCCCATGAGGCATAGCAAGATTCTGACAGCCACAAGCATGACACCCAGAGGCAGAGTCATGATGGGACTTGTAGTGTTGCAACAGCTGGAGGTCCGCTAATTGCAAATTTCCTGGAATAGAGCCTTGTATCAAGCGGAGGAATAATGTCCCGAGGGCCTGATAAAGCCAAGCAAAGGGCCACATCCGGCCCCCGAGCCGCAGTTTGGAGACCACTCATCCAGACCATGAATTAACGTAAGGAATTCTTGGACTGCTGCCCCAAGATTCCCATTAGAGCCAATGTAAAAGTCTGCTTGCTAACATGGCATTATCCCTTTTACTGTTATGTGTTTTTATTGCTTTCTTTAAGCATTTTTAAATGATTGATTTTGAAGTGATTTTTGTCTGTTAGCCCTCTCCGTGATGTTAGTGTAGAAGCATCAGAATTTCATCCAAAACAATACTCCCTCCATCGCTTACCATAGTCCTGAATTTTGAAGGAGCTGTCCAGGGTCCTGAAATCAGAGGAAATTGGTTTTCTACACTTTTACGGAAATGTTTCTAGATACACACACAACAAACTGATACAACAAAAGGTTTCTTGGTGATAACAAAAATGGGTTCATTTGCCTGGAATAAAAAGATTCATCTTTGTGGAAATCTTCTTTTGTTGAAGAAACAGTGGGGGCTGTAATAGTTTGCTTGGGTGACCGGTGGATGAGTCTCTGAAGCTCTTCCAGTTATATATTTTTTGTAAATGTTTTTTTTTTAAATAAATGCTACAAAAATCGGATGCGATGTGTGAAATGATCCCCAGCGTGTGTTCTCTGCTGTCATTTCACCACATTGTGAAAGGGTCACCAGATATGGTGGCTCTACAACACGCAACAGTTCGAAGAACTGGAAAAGTAGAACACAAATGGAAAACTTGCCTTCAGACATCACAGATGTTGAGAAGATGGAACATTTCTGAGTAGTAAAGGGTCAATCTACTCAAAAGTAATATGTCAGATATACAGTGTATCTGGAAAGTATTCACAGCGCTTCACTTTTTCCACATTTTGTTATGTTACAGCCATATTCCAAAATGGATTCAATTTATTATTTTCCGCAAAATTCTGCAAACAATTCCCCATAATGACAACATGAAAGAAGTTTGTTTGAAATCTTTGCAAATTGAAAAAAACAAAATCACATGTACAGTAGGGATGAGCCGAACACCCCCCGGTTCGGTTCGCACCAGAACCCGCGAACGGACCGAAAGTTCGCACGAACGTTAGAACCCCATTGACGTCTATGGGACTCGAACGTTCGAAATCAAAAGTGCTCATTTTAAAGGCTAATTTGCATGGTATTGTCCTAAAAAGGGTTTGGGGACCTGGGTCCTACCCCAGGGGACATGTATCAATGCAAAAAAAACTTTTAAAAACGGCCGTTTTTTCGGGAGCAGTGATTTTAATGATGCTTAAAGTAAAAAAAAAAAGTGAAATATTCCTTTAAATATCGTACCTGGGGGGTGTCTATAGTATGCCTGTAAAGTGACGCGTGTTTCCCGTGTTTAGAACAGTCCCTGCACCAAATGTCATTTTTAAAGGAAAAAATCTCATTTAAAACTGCTTGCGGGTTTAATGTCATGTCGGGTCCTGGCAATATGGATGAAAATCAGTGAGACAAACGGCATGGGTACCCCCCAGTCCATTACCAGGCCCTTTGGGTCTTGTATGGATATTAAGGGGAACCCCACACCCAAATTAAAATAAGGAAAGGTGTGGGGCCACCAGGCCCTATATACTCTGAACAGCAGTATACAGGCGGTGCAAACAAGACAGGGACTGTAGGTTTGTTGTTAAGTAGAATCTGTTTGTAATTTTGAACATTTTTAATGTGTTTAGCTCCAGCCAAAAAATCTTTTCTAAGCTTTTTGGAAAACATAGGGAAGGGTTATCACCCCTGTGACATTTGTTTTGCGTCTTTCCTCCTCTTCAGAAGATTTCACCTCACTTTTTTGTCCCAATGAAAAATGTTTTTTGAAAATTTGGGTTTTTTTGTGGAACAAGGATTGGAAAGCATCAGTGGAAAGGAGAAATTGTTTTCCCATATTAACTCTTACAGGAGAGAATTTCCCTTCCTTAGGGGTAGATTTCATCTCACTTCCTGTTGTCTCCTACCGTTTGCAAGTAGGAGTCGTTTGTAAGTTAGATGTTTGAAGGTAGGGTCCTGCCCTATATACTCAGCAGAAATTTGGGCCTTAGGTGTTGCTGTGGCCAAAACACTGTAAGCCCTCACAGGGCCCTGCTGTGAAATATTAGATCAAGAATTGTAATTACATGCCCCTGTTGAACAGGAGCTGAAAAATTAGGCCTTAGGCACTGGTGCTGGTGCCACAACACTGCAACCCCTCACAGACACTCTAGTTGGAACGCAGGAACGAGCCCTGCTGCAAAGTATTGCATCAAAAATTGTAATTACACGCCCCTGTTAGACAGGGGCAGAAAAATTGGGTCTTAGGCACTGGTGCTGGTGCCACAACACTGCAACCCCTCACAGACACTCTAGTTGAAACGCAGGAACGAGCCCTGCTGCAAAGTATTGCATCAAAAATTGTAATTACACGCCCCTGTTAAACAGGGGCTGAAAAATTGTGCCTTAGGCACTGGTGGTGGCGCCCAGAACCAAAAATGTTCTTACAAGCTATCAGCGTGATGATTGAGGAGGAAGAGGATAATTACTCAGGGATAGTCACTCAGCATCAGCATAGGCAGTCTTTGAAGGGATCTGAGATTTCAAAAAAAATTATTCGGTTACATCTGCATCAGGTGCTTGGTAGCTGGTGGTGATCCAAGACTGATTCATTTTTATGAAGGTCAGCCGATCGACCGAGTCGGTGGACAGACGCACCCTGTGATCGGTTACCACGCCTCCAGCAGCACTGAATGTGCGTTCCGAAAGAACGCTGGATGCAGGACAGGCCAGTAGCTCAATTGCATACTGTGCAAGCTCTGGCCAGTGATCCATCCTCAAGACCCAGTAACCCAGAGGATTTTCGGTGGGAAAGGTGTCCAAGTCTGATCTTGCCCCTAGGTATTCCTGCACCATGTAAAACAGACGCTGGCGATGGTTGCTGGAACCGATCATACCTTGGGGCTGCGGACCAAAAAATTGTCTGAACGCATCGGTCAGACGGCCACCTTCTCCACCGCTCCTTCTTTGACTGACCGAAGCCTCAGCAACACGTTGTCCAGAAACAGGAGTTTGTAACCTCCCAGTCTCTGGGAACGCGTTGCACAGACCTTTCTGCAAGGCCTCCCGAAGATGTTTCATCCTCTGCTCCCTCTGCGATGGCAAGATAAGGTCCGCAACCTTACCCTTGTAACGTGGATCAAGGAGGGTTGCCAGCCAGTATTGGTCCTTCTCCTTGATACCACGAATACGAGGATCCTTACGCAGGCTTTGCAGGATCAGGGAGGCCATGCAGCGTAGGTTTGCTGAGGCATTCGGTCCGGAGTCCTCTGGGTCACTAAGGACAACAACGTCCGCAGCCACCTCCTCCCAGCCACGTACAAGTCCATGTGTTCCTTGGGACTGATCCCTTAAAGACTGCTGATGCTGAGTGCCAGGCTCCACCTCCATACTGACACAATCTTCCTCCTCCTCCTCCTCCTCCTCCTCGTCCTCTTCTTGTGTGATCGGCGGGCACGCAGGAACACTGTCTGGATAAAGGGGGCCTTGAGAGCTAAGGAAGTCCTCCTCTTCCTGCCTCTGTTCTGCCTCAAGTGCCCTGTCCATTATTCCACGCAGCGTGTGCTCCAACAGGTGGACAAGGGGGACAGTGTCACTGATGCATGCACTGTCAGTGCTCACCATCCTCGTGGCCTCCTCGAATGGTGACAGGACAGTGCATGCATCCCTGATCATGGCCCACTGGCGTGGGGAAAAAAAACCAAGGTCCCCTGACTCTGTCCTGGTGCCATAGTCGCACAGGTACTCATTGATGGCCCTCTGCTGCGTGTGCAGCCGCTGCAGCATGGCCAACGTCGAGTTCCACCTGGTGGGCATGTCACAGATTAGGCGGTTCTTGGGCAGGTTAAACTCCTTTTGGAGGTCCGTCAGCCGAGCACTGGCATTATATGACCGGCGGAAATGCACAGAGACTTTCCTGGCCTGCCTCAGGACATCCTGTAAGCCCGGGTACCTGCCCAAGAACCGCTGCACCACCAAGTTAAGGACGTGAGCCAAACAGGGCACATGGGTCAGTTGTCCCTGTCGGAGGGCAGAGAGGAGGTTGGTGCCATTGTCGCAAACCACCATTCCTGCCTTAAGTTGGCGTGGCGTCAACCACCTCTGAACCTGCCCCTGCAGAGCTGACAGAACCTCTGCCCCAGTGTGGCTCCTGTCCCCCAAGCACACCAGCTCAAGCACCGCATGGCATCTTTTGGCCTGCGTACTTGCGTAGCCCCTTGAACGCCTACGGAGCACCGCTGGTTCCGAGGAAGAGGCCATGGAGGAAGAAGAAGAGGAGGGGGTGGAGGAGAGAGGTGTGTCACAATCAGCATTTTGGAGGCGTGGTGGCGGAACAACCTCCAACACTACTGCACCTTGTCCTGCATCCTTCCCAGCTGCCAGCAGAGTCACCCAATGCGCCGTGAAACTTAAGTAACGTCCCTGCCCATGCCTGCTGGACCATGAGTCAGCGGTAATATGCACCTTACCGCTGACCGCCCTGTCCAGCGAGGCATGGACATTGCCTTCCACATGCCGGTAGAGAGCCGGAATCGCCTTCCGTGAGAAAAAGTGGCGTTTGGGTACCTGCCACTGAGGAACCGCACATTCCACAAACTCACGGAAGGGGGCAGAGTCTACCAACTGAAAAGGCAGCAGTTGAAGTGCTAGCAATTTTGCCAAGCTAGCATTCAACCGCTGGGCATGTGGATGGCTGGGAGCAAACTTCTTTCGGCGGTGCAGCAGCTGGGGCAGGGAAATTTGCCTGGTACAATCTGACGTCGGTGTACCAAAAGCAGATTGCCCACAAGTACTTGGCTGTGACACACCTAATTCTACACCTTCATTCCTCTCACTGCAGGTCTCAGAGAGGACTGAAGGTCTAGTGGGGTTGGAAATCTCAGCTGATGAGGAGCAAGGAGAGATCGTCTTTGTTCTTTGGTGTGGGTCTTTCAGATACGCTTGCCAACGAACTGCATGGCAGGTCAACATATGTCTGGTCAAGCATGTGGTACCCAAGCGGGAGATGTTTTGGCCACGCGAGATACGCTTGAGACATATGTTGCAAATAGCAGCGGTGCGATCTGATGCACTCGTCTCAAAAAAGGCCCACACCAAAGAACTTTTTTGAATAACGCGCAGAGACTGCAGCGCCCTGCACATGTGGAGCTTTGGGGTGTGATGCAGTCAATGTGCTGCCCTTAGGCTGGCCCCTGGAGGGCATCCTGCCTAGTTGGTGATGTGCCACCTCCTCCTCCTCCTCCTCCTCCTCCTCTCTCCTATCAGGCACCCACGTTGAGTCAGTGACCTCATCATCCCCTCCCTCCTCATCACTGGAGCAAACCTGGCAGTATGCTGCAGCAGGGGGAGCATGACTGCCAGATTGCTGTCCTTCTTGGGCACCCCCTCTGTCCGTGCTCATGTTACTGCCTTCATTGAGCTCAGTATCATCATCAGAGCCTTCCAAACGCTGGGCATCCTCCTGGAGCATGTACCCAACACTGTGGTCAAACAGTTCGAGGGAATCCTCATGAGGACATGGTGGAGCTAGGGAAGGAGTCACTGATGACATTGAGCTGAGGGAAGAGGCCGCTGCTTTGCCAGACAAAGCACCCTGGGCATGGGTGAGAGAGGATGAGGAGGATGAGGACGGCTTGGTCATCCACTCGACCAAGTCTTCCGCATGTTGCGGCTCAACACGGCCAGCTGCCGAAAAAAAGGCCAAGCGTGTCCCATGGCCACGTGCTGATGAGGATGCACCGTCTCCACGACCAGCACTAGACACAGAGCCTGCTTGCCCTCTCTTATTGGCTTGTGACTGTCTGCCTCTCCTTCTTGGCCTTCCAGACATACTAATGGCCTGTAGCTGCACTAAGCTGGGATAGAACACCTGTAATTTTCTTCAGGTAGCTTTATATACTGTAACCAGACAAGCCTGCCTGTCAGTAGGAAGATAACAGGAACGGATCTAGCTGAACACTGTGAGCAGGACACACTGTACTAAATGTAAATAGTCTAGCTGCCTGACCGTGGTACTAATAGGATCAAAAAGAACACCTGTAATTTTCTTCAGGTAGCTTTATATACTGTAACCAGACAAGCCTGCCTGTCAGTAGGAAGATAACAGGAACGGATCTAGCTGAACACTGTGAGCAGGACACACTGTACTAAATGTAAATAGTCTAGCTGCCTGACCGTGGTACTAATAGGATCAAAAAGAACACCTGTAATTTTCTTCAGGTAGCTTTATATACTGTAACCAGACAAGCCTGCCTGTCAGTAGGAAGATAACAGGAACGGATCTAGCTGAACACTGTGAGCAGGACGCACTGTACTAAATGTAAATAGTCTAGCTGCCTGACCGTGGTACTAATAGGATCAAAAAGAACACCTGTAATTTTCTTAAGGTAGCTTTATATACTGTAACCAGACAAGCCTGCCTGTCAGTAGGAAGATAACAGGAACGGATCTAGCTGAACACTGTGAGCAGGACACACTGTACTAAATGTAAATAGTCTAGCTGCCTGACCGTGGTACTAATAGGATCAAAAAGAACACCTGTAATTTTCTTCAGGTAGCTTTATATACTGTAACCAGACAAGCCTGCCTGTCAGTAGGAAGATAACAGGAACGGATCTAGCTGAACACTGTGAGCAGGACGTACTGCACTAAATGTATATAGCAGGAACGGATCTAGCTGAACACTGTGAGCAGGACGCACTGCACTGAATGTAAATAGCAGGAACGGATCTAGCTGAACACTGTGAGCAGGACGCACTGCACTAAATGTAAATACCAGGAACGGATCTAGCTGAACACTGTGAGCAGGACGCACTGCACTGAATGTAAATAGCAGGAACGGATCTAGCTGAACACTGTGAGCAGGACGCACTGCACTGAATGTAAATAGCAGGAACGGATCTAGCTGAACACTGTGAGCAGGACGCACTGCACTGAATGTAAATAGCAGGAACGGATGTAGCTGAACACTGTGAGCAGGACGCACTGCACTAAATGTAAATACCAGGAACGGATCTAGCTGAACACTGTGAGCAGGACGCACTGCACTGAATGTAAATAGCAGGAACGGATCTAGCTGAACACTGTGAGCAGGACGCACTGCACTGAATGTAAATAGCAGGAACGGATCTAGCTGAACACTGTGAGCAGGACGCACTGCACTGAATGTAAATAGCAGGAACGGATCTAGCTGAACACTGTGAGCAGGACGTACTGCACTAAATGTATATAGCAGGAACGGATCTAGCTGAACACTGTGAGCAGGACGCACTGCACTGAATGTAAATAGCAGGAACGGATCTAGCTGAACACTGTGAGCAGGACGCACTGCACTGAATGTAAATAGCAGGAACGGATCTAGCTGAACACTGTGAGCAGGACGCACTGCACTGAATGTAAATAGTCTAGATAGAAGATAACAGGAACGGATCTAGCTAAACTGAATACAGTGTATATATATATATGCAACACCTGGGATGCATATATATACACAATACACTGTAAGTGCAGCTAACTGACTGACTGTTCTGCCTAATCTATCTAACTCAAATCAAATGACACTGTCTCTCTCTCTCTCTATCTCTCAGCACACCGGAACACACACTACACAGGGCCGCCGTGCAGGCGGCCTTATATAGTGTGGGGTGTGTACTAAATCCCCTGAGCCATAATTGGCCAAAGCCACCCTGGCTTTGGCCAATTACAGCTCTCTCTACTGACGGCGCTGTGATTGGCCAAGCATGCGGGTCATAGTGCATGCTTGGCCAATCATCAGCCAGCAATGCACTGCGATGCCGCAGTGAATTATGGGCCGTGACGCGCCACACGAATTTGGCGCGAACGGCCCATATCGTTCGCAATTCAGCGAACGACCGAACAGCCGATGTTCGAGTCGAACATGGGTTCGACTCGAACACGAAGCTCATCCCTAATGTACAGTATCTCACAAAAGTGAGTACACACCTCGCATTTTTGTAAATATTTTTTTCTCATTTCATGTGACAACACTGAAGAAATGACACTTTGCTACAATGTAAAGTAGTGAGTGTACAGCTTGTATAACAGTGTAAATTTGCTGTCCCCTCAAAATAACTCAACACACAGCCATTAATGTCTAAACCGCTGGCAACAAAAGTGAGTACACCCCTAAGTGAAAATGTCCAAACTGGGTCCAATTAGCCATTTTCCCTCCCCGGTGTCATGTGACTCATTAGTGTTACAAGGTCTCAGATGTGAATGGGGAGCAGGTGCGTTACGTTTGGTGTCACTCTCTCATATTGGTCACTGGAAGTTCAACATGGCACCTCATGGCAAAGAACTCTCTGAGGATCTGAAAAGAATTGTTGCTCTACATAAAGATGGCCTAGGCTATAATCAGATTGCCAAGACCCTGAAACTGAGCGCAGCATGGTGGCCAAGACCATACAGCGGTTTAACAGGACAGCCCTCACCTCCATGCCCTCCTCTGCAGAATTGTCCTATGAATATCAGGTACCCCCTAAGCGTTCAAAGGGCTATTCCAAGAGCCAGACTAAAAGGGGCCATTCAGTGCTTCAGCTGGTGTGTTTAGGGGACAGGGACCACACCGGATCAGAGATTCTTGCTGCTCTGCTGGGACAGGCCCAGAGGTGGTCCACACCCTGCTAGCTAGAGCCAGGAATGGTGGTGTACGATAATGGCTCAAACCCCCTGTCCGCCTTAGACAGGGAAAGTTGACACATGTGCCATGCCTGGCACATGTCCTCAATTTGGTGGTGCAGCATTTCCTAAGTACATACCCAGGGTTGCAAGATGTACTAAAACAGGCTAGAAGAGTCTGTAGCGATTTCAGGCGGTCATACACAGCCAGTGCTCGGTTGGCTGAAATTCAGTGGGAATTCCACCTGCCCGTAAACCGCCTGATTTGTGACATGCCCACCAGGTGGAACTCAAATTTGGGAATGCTGCAGCGGCTATACATGCAGCAGAGGGCTGTCAATGAGTATCTGTGCCAGTACGGCATGACGACAGGCTTAGGCTGCCTCAGTTTTTGTTCCCCACGCCAATGGCTGATCATTAAGGATGCATGCACTGTATTGTCACCATTTGAGGAGGCCACAAGGATGGTGAGCAGTGACAGTGCATGCATCAGTGACACAATCCCTGTTGTGTTCCTGCTGGAGCAGACTCTGTGTGGCATTATGGACAGGGCACTGGAGGCAGAGCAGCAGGAGGAAGAGGAGGACTTCCTTTCCTCTCAAGACCCACTTTATCCAGACACCATCAGTCCTATGTCACAGAACACACAGGAGGAGAGAGGGGAGGAGGATGAGGAGGAGGATTCTGGCACTTTCATAGGCTTTGAAGAAGAGGGAGACATGCGTCAATCTGTAAGCGGTGGCTTTCCAACCCCAGGACCCTTGGGAATAGTACGTGACTGGGAGGAGAAAGTTCCAGATGCTGTCAACAAAGTGACCCCGAGGAGTCTGCTTCTCAAGCATCGGCAAATTTGAGGCGCATGGGCAACCTCATGCTTCAAAGCCTGCGAAAGGACCCAAGAATACGTGGCATAAAAGAGAAGGGTGATTACTGGTTGGCAACCCTCCTTGATCACCATTATAAGGGGAAGGTCTCAGAACTCATCCCGTCCCCACAGAGCATGCAGGAGATAAAATCTCTTGAGGACACCTTAAAGAGGATTGTATTGAACATTTTTCCTAACTCCAGTAGGTTACAGTGTGGTGGAAAACGTCATTTTGAGTCTTCCGTTGGTCAAGAAAGGAGCGTTGGAGAAGGCACCTGCCTAAGTGAGGCATTTATGAATTTTTTTAATCCTCACCGCCCAGGGCTGTCAGTTTTCATATCCCAT
Source organism: Lithobates septentrionalis (assembly GCA_037952835.1). NCBI lineage: Eukaryota > Metazoa > Chordata > Amphibia > Anura > Ranidae > Lithobates > Lithobates septentrionalis. The sequence continues at coordinate 1,428,417 of JBBDGP010002012.1, forward strand.
CGACAGCGTCTGCATCACATGGTGGACCATTACCTCGGGGCCAAAACAGAGATGGAGAGCTTTCCAGCTGATGATCCACTGACTTACTGGGTCATGAGAATAGACCACTGGCCAGAACTTGCCCAATATGCTATTGAGTTGTTGGGCTGCCCTGCATCCAGTGTGCTTTCAGAACTGGCATTCAGTGCTGCAGGAGGTTTTGTTACTGATCATAGAACGCGTCTGTCCACAGACTCCGTGGGCCTTTGGACTTTTATAAAAATGAATCAGTCCTGGATTACCAGCTATGAAGCCCCTGATGCCGATGTCACTGATTAAGTCTTTTTGGGATGTGGAATCTCTGCAGGACTTTGAAGCTGCCTAGCTTTGAGGGTCTTCAATCATTTCATCTGGAAGAATGTTTTTGGTATATGTTTCATGGGCACAATTAACACCCAAAGACCAATTTTTCAGCACCTGTTGGACAGGTACATATCATTACAATTTTTTTTACAGCAAGGCCAATTCTTGATTTCATCAAGACTACCTCTATAGGGTTTTGGTGGGAAGGCACCACCGACACCCAAAGACCAATTTGCAGCACTTGTTACTTCTATCCAAAGTCAAAGTGACACCAGAATGTATCCAAAAAATCTCTAATCTTGTTCCCAGTGCACTACATCATACACACTGACTCCCCAGCTGTTGCTGAGCAAAATAAAGGCAGCTTGCAGGGAACATTTCATTTTTTCATTTTTTTTTTGGCTTTATAAATGCAATTATTGCTGCAGCATATTCTAGATATGGTACAGATCTGCCACTTTACAGGTAGACTAAGGGGACCCCCCAGGCACTATATTGGAAGTATTTTTTTTTATTTTTATGCTTTCACTTTAAGATAAAAAAAAATTCACTGTTCATTTGAAAATTAAGTTTTTCACAAACTTTTTTCTTATTGATACATGTCCCCCAGGGCAGGACCCGGGCCTCCATAACCATTGTATGCCCAATTACTTGCATATAAGCCTTCAAAATGGGCACTTTTGATTTTTGACATTCGGGTCCCATTGACTTTAATGGGGTTCGTTATTCGGGGCCTGGCTGATTCCTGCTGCTGATTTCTGGCTCCTGACAACGCTGACTTCTGGTTTCCTGATCCCGGCTGGTCTGATTACCCGCTCTGGCTTCCAAACCCTGGCTGCAGTTTTTGACTACGTTCCCGAACTGTCCAGGCCTCTTCACAAGTCACCCATTTATAGTAGGTGTAAAATGTACCTGTAAAAAAAAAAATTTCTGTCTCTGCCTAGTTAAGCCTTCAAAATGGACACTTTTGATTTTTGACGTTCGGGTCCCATTGACTTTAATATGGTTCGTTATTCGGGTCCGAACTTTCACAGTGTTCGAAAGTTCTGGTGTGAACTGAACAGGGGTCCGTTCGGCCCATCCCTAATAATTACCAGCCACAGTGATTTATCAGGTTACCATTACCTTCCTCAGTCCAGCCTACAGTCAGCCCTCTCTGGCTAATTAAACAGCTTTGCTCATTCCCTCCATGCCCTTGCATGGTCAACATCTCCAGTGTGTTCCTGCTGTGTTCCTCTGTATGACTTGGCCTGGCTGATTCCTGCTGCTGATTTTTGGCTCCTGACAACGCTGACTTCAGGTTTCCTGATCCCGGCTGGTCTGATTACCCGTTCTGGCTTCCAAACCCTGCCTGCAGTTTTTGACTACATTCCCGAACTGTCCAGGCCTCTTCACAAATCACCTATTTATAGTAAAGTACCTGAAAAAAAAAAGTTAGTTGTTATTTTTGCTATTACATTATTGGTGTGATTTTTACCTGCATTTTCTGTCTCTGCCTGGTTAATGGTTCCTGACAGCAACTAACCCAACGAAGTGGAAGCAACGCTCCCTGGGTGTAGCAGTGGTTGCGGGCCCAACAAGTGTAAGGTCACCCTTGCCTAGCTGGCGCTGACTGAACACAGGGGTGAGGTAAGTATAAACTAACTTTTAATTTTTTTTTTTTTACAGGTACATTTTACACCTACTAATAATAGGTGATATGTGAAGAGGCCTGGACAGTGTAAGCGGACCTTGCATGGTACTGCATGGTCTGCTTTTAGGTTTTATGCAGTCAAGAAGGGCCTTTTGTCTTGGAAGCGATGAGTACTCTGTGGCTTTTGCGCAGTTCCCGCTCACAATGCCGAGTCTGTTGTTGGGAGAGGAAGCTGACCGGAGCTTGGGCAAGGTTCATAAGGATGATTTTTTTTCTGCTTGACATGGAACTGGCAGAAGAAATTCCCAGCTGCTCGGAGCTCTGTCAGATTCATTTGTAAAAGGTTTGCACAACACTGCTGCAAACCTGCTATCGCCCAGCACTGCTGACAACACAGATAAATACTGAATGATATCAAATCAACCTTTCAGACTGACTCCTGACCTTCCTCTGCACCCTGGCTTCACCACATGGCTTGTGGCTCCGTGTCAATCAGCACAGAAAAAAAAGAAAAAAAGCCGAGAGATTTCAGCTTAGTGAAGGCTTATTAACATTTGTGCTTTTGTGTCTGGACAGTTGGAGTTATATCTAGCTGGAGTGCACATTGGCTGATAATTGAAATACATTTTTTAAAAAATGTTCTTCCTCTGCCAGGGGTCCCCTGTGACCTCAACTACAATTTAGTTTGTGAGTTTGAATCAGCTAATGGGTTAAAATCTTCTATTTTTTTTTTTTTTTTTTACTTTCCTGGCACTACACAAGGGCCAGGGGCAGGGCCGTAAAAAAGGGGGTACCATCAGTCGTCCTGTACGGGGCCCAGGCCAGCAAGGGGGCCCAAGCACCAAGGTGAATCAGATGTGGCCAGGGAGGGTGATCGGTGTGGCAGGGGGGGCAATTATTGGAATCAATCCCCTGTATGGCTCTCTCTGCAGCAGCTGAAAGCTGGCTTCTTCTCCTCTCCCTTCCATTGGCTTTCAGCTGCTGCAGAGAGAGCCATACAAAAGGATCTGTTCCAGTAATTGCCCCCTCAGCCACACTGATCACTCTCCCTGTGCACCATATGTTTCCCACTGCTGCCCAGGCCCCCCTGTTTGCCCCCAACCCAGCAGCCTCTGATCGCCTCTGCAGTTTTTATTTTTTGCGCTATAAACAAAAAAAGAGCGACAATTGTGAAAAAAAATCAATATTTTTTTTTAAATTTTGCTATAATAAATATCCACCAAAAATATATAAAAAAAACAATTTTTCCTCAGTTTAGGCCAATATGTATTCTTCTAAATAATTTTGGTAAAAAAAAAAAAAATCGCAATAAGCGTATATTGATTGGTTTGCACAAAATTTATAGCGCCTACAAAATAGGGGATAGTTTTATGGCATTTTTTACATTTATTTTTTACTAGTAATGGTGGCAATCTGTGATTTTTATCGGGACTGTGACATTATGGCGGACATATTGGACATTTTTTACACTATTTTGGGACCATTGTCATTTATACAGCGATTGATGCTATAAAAATGCACTGATTCCTGTGTAAATGACACTGGCAGTGAAGGGGTTAACCACTAGGGGGCAGTGAAGGGATTAAGTGTGTCCTAGGGAGGGATTCTAACTGTGAGGGGGCTGGGCTTCAACACACAGGACAGTGATCACTGCTCTCGATGACAGAGAGCAGTAGATCACTGTCCTGTCACTAGGCAGAACGGGGAAATGCTTTGTTTACAAAAGCATCTCCCCGTTCTTCCTTTCCGTGACACGATCGCCGGCACCTGGCGGACATCGAGTCTGCGGGACCAGCGGTCCCTGAGACCGTGGCGGACGAGCACCCACTCCGCCGGCCGGGTGCGCACGCCCGCAACACTGCGCCTACCAGCGCCATTCTGTTGACGTAAATCGGCGTGCGCTGGTCGGCAAGTAAGACTTTAGTGCCCTCAGGAGATGTGAGATTTCATCAAGCCTTAACACAGGTCCCTTAGTGCATTCTCGCGTGAATTTATTAGCAGTGAGACTACTCAAGTGTCAGTCACCAGCTCTCTGCTCTGCCCCCCCCCCCTCTGTGCTCACTGGAGCGCTTTGCTGCAGAAGGGGTGGGAGCAGCCGGTGCCGGTCCAGGCATGTGGGCGGATCCCCACCATATGGTCATGATCTTTCCCAAGCCTGGACCAGCTTTGTGACGTCAGCAGACAGCGGACTTCAGCCCGCTGTCTGATGAAAACATGTCACATGAGTGTAGAACGAACTGCACTCCTGTGATCCACAGGAGAAGTACAGCCAAACAAGCTTTCCCCGTACTTCTCCTTTAAGCCAATCCAGTAATGGGAATATTGACACTGGAATTTTTGAACCAGGCGCTCCTCCACACACATCCAAGGAGGAACAGCTAACTGAGATGATAACAATCAATATAACAAAATAGATCAAGTCACAAGAGATAGCCAATGATCCCAAAAATGAGTGAGCCTCAAATAGCTTGCAAATGGGATTTGTTCACAGTGACACAAAATCCATCCAGTCAACAGCAAACATAAAAATATAAGTGAACCACAAACCCAGTGTAGGAATACCTGACTAATAACTAACAAACAGAAGCCAATCAATCAACGATAAAATATATTTACAAAATGGGGAAGACAGAAAAGCAGGGAAAATTGGAGGTTCTGGAAGCAGATAGGAAGGGGGAACAAAAACTGGGATGAGGGGGAGCAGGTACAAGACAGCAAGGTACAGGGTACAGGGTAGGAGCACGGTTAGCAGTATTTGGCAGCAAACATAACACTGCAGCAAGAAGCACTAGGACCCAAATACCCTCCCAGCAGCCAGCATCAGATGAAAACTGATTACTGGAATCTGCTGGCTGCTGGATTTAGACCTTGGGGGGCCTAGGGCACATAAAGTTGGGGAGGGCCCTCAACATAAGAATTAAATTATATGACAAAGAAAAAAGTGAACTGAAAAGAATGAAGATCCCCACACCTGTCCCAAATTTGATCAATCTCGTAAATTTGGTAAAGTTTTACCCAATTTGAAAAAAATACCCCTATAATACACAAGCTTAATGTATTCTAGTAAAGTTAGTCTGTAAACTAAGGTCTGTTTTGTTAGTTTATAGCAGTAGTTTGTTATTTTATAAACTTACAGCAGGCCGTGGCCATCTTCAGTGTGGACATCTGAAGCCAGACTGTATTTCTTCCTGGATCTCATCCTTGCAGATCTCCCACATGCTCAGTGCAGCACAAGCAGTGTAATAGGTTTCAGGTCAGGTTTCCATAGCAACAGCAGTTTCAGAGGAAGTTGCCGCCCCTTCCCAGAAGGCATTGCAAACAGGAAATGATGCGATGGGCCGCGGCCAGGGAGGAGGAAGTGAAAAATGAATACAGCAGATATACAGTAGGTGCTGAGAAAAAAAATAAAAAAATATCCAATTCGTTTACAGTGCACAGTTTAGTGAGGGATGCTGACAAGCTGTAAAAGTGGGTGGAACTCCACTTTAATTATGCGGATCGTTGGAATATATCCTGCAAAATTTCCAGAAAGCCTGGTCAGTAGCATTTAAAGGGCATAAGCTACCAATCTTCGCCGACTACTCAGCAGAGGTGTCTCGCAAACACAAGGAATTTCAGGCAGTTTGCTCGGAGCTTTTCAAGAAAGGCGTTCGATTCACACTGTCAGATGCTTTTCTTCACTCCCCATCATCTAGCTCCGGGGTCTCCAAACTTTTCAAACAAAGGGCCAGTCTACTGTCCTTCAGACTTTAGGAGGGCCAGATTGTGGCCAGTGGGGGGTAGAAAATGTCCTGGGCCCAGCATCAGTGAGAATAAATATGGCCTCAGGGTTGGTGGTCAGCAGGAGGGGTAGTGCCCCATTATTGCTATTAGTAGGAGTAGTGCCCCATTATTGGTATTAGGAGGAGTAGTGACCCATTATTGGTATTAGTAGGAGTATTAGTATTCCATCATTGGTATCAGTGAAAGAAATGGTGCCCCATTACTGGTGTCAGTGGGAGAAATAGTTCCTCATATAATTGGGAGAAATAGTGCCCCAAGGCTAGCAAGGGGCCACATATGGCCCTCGGGAGCAGTTTGGAGACCCCTGATCTAGTTCAACAGCTGCTGACTCCTTACAAGATAAAGCCAAGCAGAGGCCCAGGGAACAAAGAAGCCCCAGACAGGATCCTCCTAAAGGGTTGAAGTCAAACATTCCTACAGGCCCCACTCCTCGCCGAGCAACCTTAAAATTTGGTCCTTCTCCCTAGACAAGGGTAATATGTTCTTTCTGCCTCCCCAGGAGACACTAGCTGGTAATTTTTCACTTACACGGAGAATTCTTGTTGATGTCAGTTGATTTGACTCATTTATAGATGTTCCTTTTCCACTTTAGAAATTAGCTCTCCATGCAAGACCTTCATAATCTTCGGATGCAAGTGAGCTCCACTAGGGGGAAGTATCCGGATTTATTCTTCTATACTCCTTCCCCCCTTCTTTCCTTTTTCACACCTTTCTCACCTCTTATTTCTTCTAACGGGGGAAGGGTCCTCCTCCTACTTGCCGAGAACCCGCCCATGTGATATATACACCTAATATTCGCTCACCTCACCAAATACCGGGGAAATTCATTGAAATGACACACCACTATTTAACCCCACTGCAAATAATATGAAAATAGTGTCATGGAACGTTAAGGGGTTGCGATCCCCAGTCAAGAGAACGAATTTCCTTAGGCACCTAAAAAGAATAAAAACGGACATAGCTTTGCTGCAGGAGACCCATCTATCTGTTGATGATTTCTCCCGTATGCAAAAAACTGTGGGTAGGGAAAGTTTTGGGATCTGCTGCCAAGGGTAGAAAAGCTGGAGTAATGATTCTTCTCCACAAAAATCTACCCTGTGATTTGATCTCGGTTAATAAAGATGACGAGAGTAGATTAATTTCAGCCCACCTCAAATTCTCATAGAAAGAGCTGCTGATTACTAACGTCTACACTGCAAACTCACCAGACAAAAACATACTTTAGTAAGCTTTCGGGAACAGCTCCTACAAAATCCACAGATCCCACACCTAATAGGGGGAGATTTTATTATGACCATGTCTAATAGTGAGGATCGATCCCTGAAGCGTGCTGGAGAACCAGGCAATACTCAGGGCCGTGACACCCAACTTTTTCAGATGACCGCTACTCTACAGTTAGTCGACCCCTGGAGACTATCACACCCAACAGATAGAGAGTATACTTTCTACTCTCATGCACACAATTCCTTTGCCAGATTGGATTACCTCTTTTGCACGGCTTCCCTATTACCTAAAATACGTGACAAATCCAATACATGACCTGGTAATTTCGGATCATAGCCCTATATCATTAGTAGACATGTGCACAGCCAAAAAAAATTTTCATTTTCGTTTTCGTTTCATTAGTTTATTTTTATTTTTTCGTTTTTCGGGTCATTTGTTATGATCGCGACTCGTAAATGCGTTCATTCGTAAATTCGTAAATGCGTTCATTCGTACATTTGTTCATTCGTACATTTTTACATTTGTACATTCGTAAATTCGTACATTCGTACATTCGTAAATTCATACATTCGTAAAATCGTACATTTGTAAATTAGAAAATTCGGAAATTTGTAAATTCGAAGTTTGAAAATCCAAAAACCCGAAAATTCAAAAATCTGAAATAGAAACTAACTATTAAAATTATAGGTATTGTAATTTCCTTACAAATCTGATTGTCAGTGAACGTAACAAATACGAATTTATCCGAAGTTACGAGTTATCCAAAACAAATGCTGCATCTAAACAAATCAAACGGAACAAATTAATAATAAATAATAATAATAAAACGTTGTTATTATTATTATTGTTATTTATTATTATTAATTCATTACGTTCCATTCCATTTTTTCGGATCATTCATAACTTTGGATAAAAATGTGTATGTGTTACATTCACTAACAGCCAAATTTGAAAGGAAATTACAATACCTATAATTTAAAAGTTACTAGTAATTACTAATAGTTAAGTTATTATTAGTTAACTATTATTTCAGATTTCCGAATTTTCGAATTTACGAATTCACTAATTTACTAATGTACGAATGTACGAATGCCCGAATTTACGAATGTCCAATTTTATCGAATTTACGAATATTCGGAAAAAATTCGTTAAACGGGTTTTCGTTAATTCGGATATTCCCGAGTTAACAAATTTGTCGAAATTCGTTAAAAAACTAATTCGGAACGAAACGAATTGCACATGCCTAATCATTAGCTCTGGAAGATTTTTCACCACACGATAATACCAGACAATGGCGTTTTCCACCTTATCTAAAACAACATGATTCCTTCAAGCGAATGCTAGACGATGCATGGTCTGAATATGCAGAAACAAATGCCCCCCCCCCCCCCCTAAAATTAACCCTAATCTAGGGAAGCGGGTAAAGCATTCCTGCATGGTAGAATAATATCATATGTAGCATCCTACAAGAAAAATACTCAAAAACAATACTGGAAAGCCAGTGAGAAATTACGAGCAGCACAAAATCGTTTAATCGAACGTCACAACCCAAACAATTTACAACTCTGGCACGAAGCCAAGAGGCTTTTCAACGTCTGGGCAGAAAAGAAAACCTAGAACGTATCAAATTCTCGCACACAGACCTACAATTCCATAAATATGGAAACAAAGCAGGAAAGTTGCTAACTAGGCTATGCAAGGGCACTTACCATCCAAACCACATCACCTCCCTAAAAAACACCAGGAGCACCCTCTCCTCATCCCCTAAGGACATAAATAACATTCTAGAAGCTTACTATACCAATTTATATGTGCACGAACCCATAAACACAGACGAAGCATGTAAACTGTTGGACTCGGTCACCCTGCCAAAAATAGAATCCGAACACCTGACACTCCTTAACCCCCCAATAACATAGTAGGAGGTGTCTGAGTACAAAACAAAGATGGCTAATGGCAAAGCTCCAGGCCCTGACGGGTACACTCCAGAATTTTATAAACTGACCAAAACAATGTTATCCGGAACACTCATTGAAGTATACAGTGGTATTTGGGAAGGTGGCCCATATCTACCTTCAGGACACCATGCACATATTAAACTCATAGCAAAAAAGGGGTAAGACCCTACTGAACCAGGCTCATATCACTCAATTTCCCTTCTAAATGTAGACTCTAAGATTCTTTCAAAAATAGTGGCATCCCGATTGGCAAATATTATGCCATATTTAATACACCCAGCTCAAGCGGGCTTTACTAAGGGCAGATCAGCACCCTCCAACATCCGTAAGGTTCTAGCTGTACTCGAATATGCAGAAAAAAAAAACACCCATTAAAGGATTTAGCCATCATTACACTAGACGCCGAGAAGGCGTTCGCTAATGTTAGCTTTCGTTGGCTCTCCCTGGTCATGCAAAAAATTGGCCTCTCAGGACCTTTCTGCCATTTTATTCACAGTCTATATTCGGCACCTTTGGCTAGAGTAGTAGCAGCAGGATATCTATCTGACCCAATTACACTCAACAAAGGCACTAGGCAGGGCTGCCCCCTTTCCCCACTGTTATGCAACATGGCAATAGAACCCTTATCTCTCTATCTAAATAGTATGGCACCATTACACGGAATCCCTATAGGATGTGAAGAGCTGCGAGTGCTAATTTTCTCCTCGACACCCTCCTCCGACATAGACAATATACAACAGATTTTGAATTCACTCCGACGCTGCTCAGGTCGAAAAAAAAATTTCAGCAAGAGTGAAGTACTCCATCTAAGTGCATCCGGCCATTATCCTTCCCTTTTTTCATCAACAATAAATATATCACCCATTTAGGAATAAAAATCGGTAGGTAACCTTCCTCCCTCTACTTTCATAACTATCCTCCTCTGATCTCTAAAATAGTGGGTGAGCTAGAGACATGTATGGAGCTCCCACTATCGCTCTCTGGGAGGTGCTCTTTATTTAAGATGGTTTGTTTTGCACGCCTATTATATCCCCTACAAACCATAATATTGCTTATGAAACACAAGGACATTCAAATAATAAATAAAGTGGCTACAGCTTTCATTTGGTGCAACAGAAAACCCAGAAATGCTCTGAGCAAACTATACCTCCCAAGAAGCAAAGGGGGTTTGAACTTCCATAATATTAGTGTATACAACATTTCATGTTTACTAAGGGTGGCTCTGGACTGGATCCTCAAAGCTTCAAAGTACACCAATTATGACTAATGCCGCGTACACACGAGCGGACTTTACGGCGGACTTTGCCCGGCGGATTTTTCAACGTACTTTACGACGGACTTTCTGAATGAACGGACTTGCCTACACACAATCCACCAAAGTCCGTCGAATTCGTACGTGATGACGTACGACCGGACTAAAACAAGGACGTTCATAGCCAGTAGCCAATAGCTGCCCTAGCGTGGGTTTTTAGTCCGTCGAACTAGCATACAGACGGCGGACTTTTCGACCGGACTCGATTTCAACGGATAAATTTTAAACAAGTTTCAAATCTAAGTCCGTCCAACTTTTGAGAAAACAAAGTCCGCTGGAGCCCACACACATCGAATTGTCCGACGAAATCCAGTCCGCCGGGCAAAGTCCGTCGTAAAGTCCGCTCGTGTGTACGCGGCATTAGAGTCAGCCATGGTCAAACCATACAACTTATCAGCGCTCCTACATAGCTCCTACATAGCTCATTGGCTCAACTCCAAACCATATCAAGCAGAACCTATTGATTCAAGACACTATTAGTGGGAGACGAGGAAAAAGCTGGGACTCTCTCCTTTTGTTTCCAAACGTCTACCCATCCAAGGGAACCCAATGTTCCCTCCAGGCCTCCAATATGAGCGATTTTCAAAATGGAGGGACAAGGGACTGATATATAGAGTCACATTATATAATGAAGACACAGGATCTATTAAGTCCGCCAATTCACTAGCTGAGGAATTTCACATACCAACACATCATTTCCTTCAGGTCTCACAAATCTCAGACTTTATTCAAAAAACGTGCCAGAAAAAACAAATCAGATTTCGTACATCCCTGCTTGACAAACTGCTAAATGAGCATCAATACTCAATTACAGATATCTACAAACCACTCAACTCCCATTTTATCAAATCTTTACACCACACTTCAGTAAAATCTTGGAGTAAAGATATACCTGGAGGAAGATATTATTGATAAAATCTTGGAAGGCCTTAAGATTACCCAAAAGTTGGTAATGAATGAAACCTGGAGAGAATCGCAGTTCAAACTGAGCCTATATTCCTTTTTCCACAAAGCACGATACATCAAACGGTGCCTCTTGTCCTTGGTGTTCAGACAGGAGACCAACCTTACTTCATCGCCTATGGGCATGCTCAATTATCTCGAAATATTGGGATCAAGTCTTATCCTTCACATATGAGGTGACAAACTGCCAACTCCCAAAGAATCCCATGCTCCTCTTGTTTGGCTATCTGAAACTGATGAATCCCTCCAAAGGTATCCATACCTTGATTTTCTAAAAAAAATCATCAGTGGATACTCATAAGTCTTCTTGTTGCTCGTAGAACTATCTTCAAGCATTGGATTTCCCCAACACCACCCACCTTGTCCGAAATTAAGAGTGAACTTAAAGTACTACTATTCAGAGAAAAACTGGACAGCATACTACAAAAAAATGGGTGCAACCAACGCCTGGAATCTAGGTGGCGTTCCTTCATTGACAAAACATTTTCGCCAATTGAGAAATTCTCCTTACAGTCTCTGTTGAGATTCACAAATAGTGGTTTTATGACCCATATGGCAAACCTCTCCACATAAAAAAGTTGTTATTTTCTCCTCCAGGGGTTACAACCTACCTTGTTTATAGGCATACGTTTTTATAACGAACCATGGCTTGGACCCTTGGCCACCCGAGGAAGTCGGGAGGGTACGAGCTCAAGATATCCACTTCCCACTCCCTTTTCTCTTCCTTCTCTTCTTATTCTCATTGCGACGGACAGATCGGACACTTTTTGACACTTTTTTGGGCCAGTGACATTTTATACAGCGATCAAAGCTAAAAATAGCAACTGATTACTGTATAAATGTTACTGGCAGGGAAGGGGTTAACACTAGGGGGCGATCAAGGGGTTAAGTGTTCCCTAGGGAGGTGTTTCTAACTGTGGGGGGGAGTGGATTGACTGGAGGAGGAGTGAGATCGCTATTCCTAGGAACAGACTGTCAGGGCTGAGCTCAGCCCTTCCTTCTCTGAGCTGGCTGCTCAGCTGTCGGCTAATTGTCAGCTCCTATCTCTCCACAGTTACTCAGAGGTTGATGATTTCCTGCTCGTCAGTCCTGCCTACTTAAGCAGTCCAGTCCAGAGGAGCTCTGCCTTCGCCTTGGTCAACATCAGAGAGAAGATCTCCTGTGTTCCTGTTTAAAGACTGGCTTTGCTGACATCCCTTCTGGCTACAGATCCTGCTTGCTGTTTCACTACGTTGATCCCTGACTTCTGGCTAGGCTGACTATCTGTTCTGGTTACTGAACTTTGGCTATGTTTTGACTACGTTTGTTCTTTTTAATTAAACAAGTGTGATTTAACTGTACTTCTGTCTCGGTCTGATTTCACAGATGATCTCTCTCTACTCCCCTGTCTGAATGGGGATCCATCTGTTTACATTCACAGATCCCTGTTCTGGCTCTCTGTGTAGCGCCACGCGCATCGGCTCCAGCGTCGCGCCGCGGGCGCGCCCCCTATCGCTCTTAAAGTGCCCGACATACACCTACGGCGATTCGCGCAGGGGAGCCAACCTGCCACAGTATAATGACGGGCGGCTGGTCAGCAAGCGGTTAAGTGCCTCCAATGGAGACTCTAAGTAAAGGGTCACGCTCTGGAATTTATACGTGTGTCCCCACCAGCCTCGTGAAACCGTCGGCAGCAATTCTTTCCTTCATTCTTTGTCATCTTTACTCCTCGCTTGCTAATTTTCCAAGTACAATTTCTATTTAGTAAAAAATGTCAGTAAGACAGCAGCAGCCTGGAAGCTTCACCCTGCGAAGCAAGAAAGAAATTATTGTTCTAACGAGATGCAGTCTCCAGTTGTCAACCCTCTTCTCCCCGTTGTCACGTTTGCTTGCAGACGGGGGGGGGGGGGGGGGGGAGTCATCCTGCGCCCTTGAATAAATGTCAGAAGTCAATTGTAACTTTTATTCCTGAAGAATAGCCGTAGCAGATTCTTACAGCGCTCTATCCATTTGCAAATTTCCCCGCCAGGCCGGTGTGTAAACACGAGTTCAATTTTCATTATTAGACACCAGCCCGCTGAGCCGCAATGAGGTCCCCCACAAATAATGACATTACCTGATGCCAACTTATTCCACACATGTCTATGCTAATTGCAAAGATTCAATTGCAACGGGGGGGGGGGGGACATTTTGCGGTGCATGTTTTAACAGCATCCTACTTTTCTGTATGTTGAACAGTTTGCTCTCGTTTCCCAGGGTGCATTTTAAGTACTTTTTAATTAACAGAAAGAACGGAAAATGATACCAAATTTTGGCTTAATGAGACGGTCTCTTTGGTTGTAAGAGGTGGCCGTAACCGCCTGTGCTTCATCGTGGAAGTCATTTGTCCTTTATTGGCCTGCAGAGGAAACATGTTCATTTCCAGTAGGGATTCCGCTGTTTTTGTGTCTGTCTTTTAAAAATAAGCCACAGAAAGCATTTCTATTAATGTATTTTTGTGACTGTTATGTAGAGCAGAGCAGTGGCGGCTGTGGGGGGGGGGGGGGGGAACAACCACCCCCCAGGAGGCTGGCAGAGCGGCACTAGCACAACTGCCCCCTAAGGTTGCCACCCCTTTTACATCTGAATCCACAGAGTTTCCCTTTTACATCTGAATCCGCAGAGTTCCCCTTTTACATCTGAATCCCCAGAGTTCCCCTTTTACATGTGAATCCGTAGAGTTCCCCTTTTACATCTGAATCCGCAGAGTTCCCTCACATTGCAAGGGAGGACTCTGCAGACTCTGATGTAGGGGAGAACTCCGGGGACTCTAACATAATGGATGCTCTGGGAACCCTGATCTAAGGGGGAACACTGAGCACTCTGATACACGGAGAGTTCCCCTTTTACATCTTAATCCGCAGAGTTCCCCTTTTACATTTTAATCCCCAGAGTTCCCCCTTTTACATCTGAATCCGCAGAATTCCCCTTTTACATCTTAATACCCAGAGTTCCCCCTTTTACATCTGAATCCGCAGCGTTCCCCTTTTACATCTGGATCCGCAGAGTTCTCCTTTTATATCTGAATCCCCAGAGTTCCCCTTTTACATCTGAATCCCCAGAGTTCCCCTTTTACATCTGAATCCCCAGAGTTCCCCTTTTACATCTGAATCCGCAGAGTTCCCCTTTTACATCTGAATCCTCAGAGTTCCCCTTTTACATCTGAATCCTCAGAGTTCCCCTTTTACATCTGAATCCTCAGAGTTCCCCTTTTACATCTGAATCCTCAGAGTTCCCCTTTTACATCTGAATCCACAGAGTTCCCCTTTTACATCTGAATCCCCAGAATTTCCCTTTTAAATCTGAATCCGCAAAGTTCCCCTTTTACATCTGAATCTACAGAGTTCCCCTTTTACATCTGAATCTGCAGAGTTCCCCCTTTACATCTGAATCCACAGAGTTCCCCTTTTACATCTGAATCCTCAGAGTTCCCCTTTTACATCTGAATCCTCAGAGTTCCCCTTTTACATCTGAATCCTCAGACTTCCCCTTTTACATCTGAATCCACAGAGTTCCCCTTTTACATCTGAATCCTCAGAGTTCCCCTTTTACATCTGAATCCTCAGAGTTCCCCTTTTACATCTGAATCCTCAGAGTTCCCCTTTTACATCTGAATCCGCAGAGTTCCCCTTTTACATCTGAATCCGCAGAGTTCCCCTTTTACATCTGAATCCGCAGAGTTCCCCTTTTACATCTGAATCCGCAGAGTTCCCTCACATTGCAAGGGAGGACTCTGCAGACTCTGATGTAGGGGAGAACTCCGGGGACTCTAACCTAATGGATGCTCTGGGAACCCTGATCTAAGGGGGAACACTGAGCACTCTGATACACGGAGAGTTCCCCTTTTACATCTTAATCCGCAGAGTTCCCCTTTTACATTTTAATCCCCAGAGTTCCCCCTTTTACATCTGAATCCGCAGAATTCCCCTTTTACATCTTAATACCCAGAGTTCCCCCTTTTACATCTGAATCCGCAGCGTTCCCCTTTTACATCTGGATCCGCAGAGTTCTCCTTTTATATCTGAATCTCCAGAGTTCCCCTTTTACATCTGGATCCGCAGAGTTCTCCTTTTACATCTGAATCCCCAGAATTTCCCTTTTACATCTGAATCCGCAAAGTTCCCCTTTTACATCTGAATCTACAGAGTTCCCCTTTTACATCTGAATCTGCAGAGTTCCCCCTTTACATCTACATCCACAGAGTTTCCCTTTTACATCTGAATCCTCAGAGTTCCCCTTTTACATCTGAATCCACAGAGTTCCCCTTTTACATCTGAATCCGCAGAGTTCCCCTTTTACATCTGAATCCTCAGAGTTCCCCTTTTACATCTGAATCCACAGAGTTCCCCTTTTACATCTGAATCCTCAGAGTTCCCCTTTTACATCTGAATCCTCAGAGTTCCCCTTTTACATCTGAATCCTCAGAGTTCCCCTTTTACATCTGAATCCGCAGAGTTCCCCTTTTACATCTGAATCCTCAGAGTTCCCCTTTTACATCTGAATCCTCAGAGTTCCCCTTTTACATCTGAATCCTCAGAGTTCCCCTTTTACATCTGAATCCACAGAGTTCCCCTTTTACATCTGAATCCTCAGAGTTCCCCTTTTACATCTGAATCCACAGAGTTCCCCTTTTACATCTGAATCCTCAGAGTTCCCCTTTTACATCTAAATCCTCAGAGTTCCCCTTTTACATCTGAATCCACAGAGTTCCCCTTTTACATCTGAATCCTCAGAGTTCCCCTTTTACATCTGAATCCTCAGAGTTCCCCTTTTACATCTGAATCCACAGAGTTCCCCTTTTACATCTGAATCCACAGAGTTCCCCTTTTACATCTGAATCCTCAGAGTTCCCCTTTTACATCTGA
This sequence comes from Lithobates septentrionalis, assembly GCA_037952835.1. NCBI lineage: Eukaryota > Metazoa > Chordata > Amphibia > Anura > Ranidae > Lithobates > Lithobates septentrionalis. The sequence continues at coordinate 1,444,515 of JBBDGP010002012.1, forward strand.
ATCCACAGAGTTCCCCTTTTACATCTGAATCCACAGAGTTCCCCTTTTACATCTGAATCCTCAGAGTTCCCCTTTTACATCTGAATCCACAGAGTTCCCCTTTTACATCTGAATCCTCAGAGTTCCCCTTTTACATCTGAATCCTCAGAGTTCCCCTTTTACATCTGAATCCACAGAGTTCCCCTTGTACATCTGAATCCTCAGAGTTCCCCTTTTACATCTGAATCCTCAGAGTTCCCCTTTTACATCTGAATCCTCAGAGTTCCCCTTTTACATCTGAATCCCCAGAGTTCCCCTTTTACATCTGAATCCACAGAGTTCCCCTTTTACATCTGAATCCACAGAGTTCCCCTTTTACATCTGAATCCACAGAGTTCCCCTTTTACATCTGAATCCACAGAGTTCCCCTTTTACATCTGAATCCACAGAGTTCCCCTTTTACATCTGAATCTAAGCTGATGCGGCCATCTTCCAGCGCGGTCGCCCCGGTCCAGTGTCCTTAAGCGTGGCGGGCTCAGGGAAAAGCTGCTCTGGTGTCCTCTCCTTGAGCAGCTTTCGCAATGCGTCTACTCTCTGCTCCTCCCGGCGCTAGGCGTCCAATAGGATCGCCTTACGTTTTGGCCAATCGGGAAACGGGTTTCATATCCGCTTCCCGATTGGCCAGGAGGAGGATCAGTGTTCATATCCATTGGTTGTTGCAACACACCTGGGTGGGCTCCGGATGCAGCGCTCTGAAGCCTATTAGAGCCTCAGACTCTAATCAGGTGCTTCAAAAGACACCCCCCCCCTGCAATTGTAATTCATGTGCCCGGCGTCCTGAAAGGGGCCGGGCGCATGGATAGGGAGGGCGGCGGTGGTGTTGGGGGGGGCACCGCCCACGCGCCCACAATGCATGGGCCGCCACTGGAGAGCCAGGACTGGTCTGGCTGCTTGGTCGCAGGTTCCATTCTCTGAGAATTGGGATAGGGTGTGGGCGAGCCTTGGGATACTCCAATAAACTTTAACAGCTTCCATTAGAGGAACTATTCCTACAGAGTGAATGCACCCCCTTTAGAGTGGGTCCTGCTGATGAGTTAAGGACCTTCTACAGCCCGTCCAGCTCTCCTAGAGTAACTCTTCTGGAATTTCCTCCATGCTCTTGAGACTAAGCTGGGAGACACAGAAGACCTTCTGGCAATGGTATGTATTGGTGTTCCATCCTGGAGGACTTGGACTGTCTGTGCAACCTCTATAGCAGAGATCTCCAAACTACGGCCCTCCGGCTGTTGAGGATCTACGCGTCCCCATCTGGCATTGTAAAAACTCTGACATTCACAGACATGACTAGGCAGGATGAGAATTGTAGTTCCCGAACAACTGGAGGGCCGTAGTCTGAAGACCCCTGCTCTATAGGGTCCAGGTGTGTCCTCATGCAACTAGTAGTGATACTGACCCGAGCCAAATGCAAAACTAGTGAAGAACTGGTGAGTAGGAAAAAAAATGTCAGTGTCCTCCACCTGTAAAACCATTCCTGTTTTGGAGGTCGTCTCATTGTTGCCCATCTAGTGCACCTGTTGTCAATTCCATTAACACCAAAACAGCTGAAACTGATTAACAACCCTCTTCTGCTACTTAATGGACCAGATCAATATCCCGGGAGTTTCATTGACTTGATGCTAGACTCTGATTAAAAAGTGTTCCTTTCATTTTTTTGAGCAGTGTATGTATATATATATATATATATATATATATAGTAGTACCCTGGATTACGAGGATAATTCATTCCAGAAGAATGCTTATAATCCAAAGCACTCGCATATCAAAGTGAGTTTCCCCATAGGAAATCATAGAAACTCAGATAATCCGTTCCAGTGGCACTGCTAGTGTATGCAGTACCGCATGTGGCCAGAGGTGGGGGGGTGCCTGTGACACTCAAAAACACTCGGAGATGCTAGTGTATGCAGTACCGCATGTGGCCAGAGGTGGGGGGGCGCCGGAGACATTGGGAAACACTCGGAGAGAACTCGGAGCCGCTCAGATGCACTCAGAGTAGGGTTGCCACATCATCCTTTTAATCCAGGACACATATGAATTACACGGGTTCTGAGGCTGATTTAATGCAGATAAGGCACTAAGTGAGTTTAATTACCACCTAAATCAGCCACAGAACCTGTGTAATTAATTTGTGTCCTGGATTAAAGGGATGATGTTGGCAACCCTAACTCAGAGAGGCTGGGAGACACCCGGGAACGGAATGTTTCTGAGTGTTTCCGAGTGGCTCTGAACGGCTCAGAGTGCCACCGGCGCCCCCTGCACCTCTGGCCAAATGCGGTACCACCCCCCCCCCCCCTAGAGGCTTGAATCCTGCTCGTTTTGCGAGACAACCGAGTCAGGATTTTACAAAAATAATAGCTCGTATTGTGAAACGGTCATTACTCACAATCTGAGGTATTACTGTATATATATATATATATATATATATATATATATATATATATATATATATATATATATATATATATATAATGTATTTATTTTTTCTTAGCGGGTTTCTGAACCCCATGTGTTTATATCATAGTTTGCTATCTTTCCTGCACCCTATATCAGCGATAAAAAAACTGCTCTGCAGCTCGTATTGCGAAACGCTCATAAATCGCCAGTCTGAGGTATTACTATATATATATATATATATATATATATATATTTTTTTTTTTTTTTTTTTATTATTATTATTATTTTTCCATGTTTTTTTTTTTTCCATGTTTTTTTCCATGTTTTTTTTTGTGTTTTTTGTTTATACCATAGTTTGTTAATATTTATTTATTGATTTATTTTTTCATGTATTTTTTTTAGGGGTTTCGGAACCCCATGTGTTTATAACATAGTTTGTTATTTTTCCTGCACCCCTTTTTTCATGTTTTTTTTTGGGGGGGGTTTCTGAACCCCCTTGTGTCCATGTGTTTATAACATATATTTTTTTTTTTTTTTTTTTTTTTACATGTATTTTTTTTTTCTTTTAGGGGGTTTCTGAACCCCATGTGTTTATATCATAGTTTGTTATTTTTCCTGCACCCTGTGTCAAAGATAAAAAGAAAACTGCTTTGCTAATGCTAGTGGACAGGCAAAATCATATGTATGTATTTTTTTTTATATATATTTTGTACATAGTTCGCCCCTTTAGACATTTTTAAACACAGATCAGTCCAGTTCAGTCTCTCACCAACTCCAGGAGCTGCTGATTAGGGCAAAGGAAAAGGAAAGCCTCCTGGGCAACTCTGAATAACATAAAAAAAATATTTCATGTCTGGCTTTACAAGACAATCAGATCAATTTGGTTTAAAAATACTCACGTTCAGTTCTTTTAGTAATTACCATCAGTTGCAAGACAATCATTGGCCTTTTTTCTTGAATTCTACTAAAAATGATTTAATGACCAGTATTTAGGATGAAATGAATTCTATTTTTATACTTATAAATCTTATAATTTTCTCTATAACTGGTTGACTCAACTAGAAGGACATTGTTCTCCAGTTGAGTGTTGAAAAGCATATGAAGTTGTGGAAAGTAGACGTGTCCGGGCGGACTGGTCCGGGCGGAGGGGTTCGGGCGGACTGGTCCGGGCGGAGGGGTCCGGGCAGGGGGGGTCCGGGCAGACTGGTCCGGGCGGAGGGGTCCGGGCGGAGGGGTCCGGGCAGGGGGGGTCCAGGCGGAGGGGTCCGGGCGGAGGGGTCCGGTAAGGATCTTGGCCAGTAAGCTTCATTTTAATTTTTGCACACATGTAAAAATCTGCATTTTTTGGCCATGAAGTTATCATATTTTTTCGTTCCATAAGACGCACTTTTTTCCACCCAAAAAATGGGGGGAAAATGTCTGTGCATCTTATGGAGCAAATATTGACCAGGTTACCCCCCCCCCCACTGCCGCCACCCCCGCCATGTTACAATACCGGCAGAAGAGAGGCAGGACAGACATCCCAAGTCTCTAATACGCGTCAAAAAAGGTGACCTGCGAGCGCCATGCTTGGCGCTCGCAGTCCACCCAGGTGTGTTAGAGCAGCGAATGAATATTCACTTTCCTAACGCTGAACCGCCTCTCCGCCAATCAGGTGCTCGGGTCTGTTACCCGTCACCTGATTGGCTGAAAGGACAGGCGCTGTGATTGGACGCCTATCAAGAGGAGAGGACAGGAAGAGAGGACGGGAGGGGACGCACGGAGGACACCGTTAGCCGCTGCCACCCGCTGCCCCACCAAGACAGGGTAAGTGCTGGGCGGGGAGGGGATCACTGTGGCAGCATTTGATGGCACAGTGGCGGCATTCGGTGGCAAAGTGGCAGCATTTGATGGGCACAGTGGCTGCATTTTATGGGCACAGTGGCTGCGTTTGATGGCACAGTGGCTGCATTTGATGGCACAGTGGCTGCATTTGATGGCACAGTGATGACATTTGATGGCACAGTGATGACATTTGATGGGCACAGTGGCTGCATTTGATGGGCACAGTGGCTGCATTTGATGGCACAGTGGCTGCATTTGATGGGCACATTGGCTGCATTTGATGGGCACAGTGGCGGCATTTGATGGGCACAGTGGCTGCATTTGATGGCACAGTGGCTGCGTTTGATGTGCACAGTGGCTGCATTTGATGGGCACAGTGGCTGCATTTGATGGCACAGTGGTGACATTTGATGGGCACAGTGGCTGCATTTTATGGGCACAGTGGCTGCATTTTATGGGCACAGTGGCTGCGTTTGATGGCACAGTGGCTTCGTTAGATGGGCACAGTGGCAGCATTTGATGGCACAGTGATGACATTTGATGGGCACAGTGGCTGCATTTGATGGGCACAGTGGCTGCATTTGATGTGCACAGTGGCTGCATTTGATGGCACAGTGGTGACATTTGATGGGCACAGTGGCTGCATATGATGGGCACAGTGGCTGCAGTTGATGGGCACAGTGGTTGCAGTTGATGGGCACAGTGGTTGCAGTTGATGGGCACAGTGGTTGCAGTTGATGGGCACAGTGGCTGCAGTTGATGGGCACAGTGGCTACAGTTGATGGGCACAGTGGCTACAGTTGATGGGCACAGTGGCTGCAGTTGATGGGCACAGTGGCTGCAGTTGATGGGCACAGTGGCTGCAGTTAAAGGGCACAGTGGCTTCAGTTGATGGGCACAGTGGCTGCAGTTGATGGGCACAGTGGCTGCAGTTGATGGGCACAGTGGCTGCAGTTGATGGGCACGGTAAAGCTGCAATTGATGGGTTTTTTTTTTGGAATTTTTCAGTTTGTTTGCGCCCCCCAAAAATTTTGAGCACCAGCCGCCACTGCTCTAACACACACCAATCTTTTGCAAGCAAAAATGCGTTGGTTTTTTTTTGTTTTGTTTTTTAATTCTCTATGCACATGATTGGGTATTCTTTGCAAAGTGAAAATTCACCACATTCACTAATCTCTGGTGAAATTACCCTTGCAAAGTGCAACTTTCCTTTCAAAGTGAACAGCCTTTAGTAAATCAACTCCTTAGTCTCCTAGTTTACCTAGTGCTAAAAAGAGAGTTTGTGGCATTTATAAAGATTTGGACCCTCATAAACCTTGGGGGGAGGGGGGGTTGGTGATTATTTCCAGTCCTGGTGAAATCTGAAAGATATTGTCAGAAAACCTGCATAAGCTTAGAGTATTTGCACTTTCCTTTTTTTTTTTTTTGTAGTTATAAACTACGGCAGTGTTTGTGCTGATTGCTTCCCAGCAGAATTATAGACTTTTTTTCATGGATAAGGAGGACTTTTATTGTAACTGCTGAAAAAATTCTTCCCAAATCAGCTACAGACCCGAATCTTGGCTCAGCAGAGAAGCAAAATAATAATCAAAAAGAAACAAAAGCCGCCACCAATAAAGAGTGATTCAAACTAGACATTGATGGCGTATTACATCATCTTTTCTTCATCATTAAAGTGGAACTCCAGAAAGCCACAATGCCTTGAAAAAGTATTCAAACCCCTTGAAATCTGATAGGAGGAAAGAGAAGGGTGACGGGGAGATGAGATCATTTCTGTGCTGCTTCTCCTGCCTGGGGGGGGGGATCTCAGATTGCCTTGGGTTAAGCAAATGATGGCCATCATACGAGGACATCTAATGACAGAAAAAAAGTTCTGCAATGGGAATGTCTGGACTGGAGGGGAATTTTTTGTAGTAAAAGCTGTTATTTTATGTTATCTGCTACTGATGGACTGTTTATTTTTATCTTGTTAACTTTGGATGGGGTTCGGCTTTGAGTACATTTAAGAGCTGAACTCTAGAGGCACCACCCGTTAACTAATTGCTAGTAGGGATGAGCCGAACACCCCCCGGTTCGGTTCGCACCAGAACCCGCGAACGGACCGAAAGTTCGCACGAACGTTAGAACCCCATTGACGTCTATGGGACTCGAACGTTCGAAATCAAAAGTGCTCATTTTAAAGGCTAATTTGCATGGTATTGTCCTAAAAAGGGTTTGGGGACCCGGGTCCTACCCCAGGGGACATGTATCAATGCAAAAAAAACTTTTAAAAACGGCCGTTTTTTCGGGAGCAGTGATTTTAATGATGCTTAAAGTAAAAAAAAAAAAGTGAAATATTCCTTTAAATATCGTACCTGGGGGGTGTCTATAGTATGCCTGTAAAGTGACGCGTGTTTCCCGTGTTTAGAACAGTCCCTGCACCAAATGTCATTTTTAAAGGAAAAAATCTCATTTAAAACTGCTTGCGGGTTTAATGTCATGTCGGGTCCTGGCAATATGGATGAAAATCAGTGAGACAAACGGCATGGGTACCCCCCCAGTCCATTACCAGGCCCTTTGGGTCCTGTATGGATATTAAGGGGAACCCCGCACCCAAATTAAAATAAGGAAAGGCCCTATATACTCTGAACAGCAGTATACAGGCGGTACAAACAAGACAGGGACTGTAGGTTTGTTGTTAAGTAGAATCTCTTTGTAATTTTGAACGGGTACATTTTTAACGTGTTTAGCTCCAGCCAAAAAATCTTTTTTAAGCTTTTTGGAAAACATAGGGAAGGGTTATCACCCCTGTGACATTTGTTTTGCTGTTTGTCCTCCTCTTCAGAAGATTTCACCTCACTTTTTTGTCCCAATGAAAAATGTTTTTTGAAAATTTGGGTTTTTTTGTGGAACAAGGATTGGAAAGCATCAGTGGAAAGGAGAAATTGTTTTCCCATATTAACTCTTACAGGAGAGAATTTCCCTTCCTAGGGGTAGATTTCATCTCACTTCCTGTTGTCTCCTTCCGTTTGCAAGTAGGAGTCGTTTGTAAGTTAGATGTTTGAAAGTAGGGTCCTGCCCTATATACTCAGCAGAAATTTGGGCCTTAGGTGTTGCTGTGGCCACAACACTGTAAGCCCTCACAGGGCCCTGCTGTGAAATATTAGATCAAGAATTGTAATTACATGCCCCTGTTGAACAGGAGCTGAAAAATTAGGCCTTAGGCACTGGTGCTGGTGCCACAACACTGCAACCCCTCACAGACACTCTAGTTGGAACGCAGGAACGAGCCCTGCTGCAAAGTATTGCATCAAAAATTGTAATTACACGCCCCTGTTAGACAGGGGCAGAAAAATTGGGCCTTAGGCACTGGTGCTGGTGCCACAACACTGCAACCCCTCACAGACACTCTAGTTGGAATGCAGGAACGAGCCCTGCTGCAAAGTATTGCATCAAAAATTGTAATTACACGCCCCTGTTAGACAGGGGCAGAAAAATTGGGCCTTAGGCACTGGTGCTGGTGCCACAACACTGCAACCCCTCACAGACACTCTAGTTGGAATGCAGGAACGAGCCCTGCTGCAAAGTATTACATCAAAAATTGTAATTACACGCCCCTGTTAAACAGGGGCTGAAAAATTGTGCCTTAGGCACTGGTGGTGGCGCCCAGAACCAAAAATGTTCTTACAAGCTATCAGCGTGATGATTGAGGAGGAAGAGGATAATTACTCAGGGATAGTCACTCAGCATCAGCATAGGCAGTCTTTGAAGGGATCTGAAAAAAATTATTCAGTTACATCAGCATCAGGTGCTTGGTAGCTGGTGGTGATCCAAGACTGATTCATTTTTATGAAGGTCAGCCGATCGACCGAGTCAGTGGACAGACGCACCCTGTGATCGGTTACCACGCCTCCAGCAGCACTGAATGTGCGTTCCGAAAGAACGCTGGATGCAGGACAGGCCAGTAGCTCAATTGCATACTGTGCAAGCTCTGGCCAGTGATCCATCCTCAAGACCCAGTAACCCAGAGGATTTTCGGTGGGAAAGGTGTCCAAGTCTGATCTTGCCCCTAGGTATTCCTGCACCATGTAAAACAGACGCTGGCGATGGTTGCTGGAACCGATCATACCTTGGGGCTGCGGACCAAAAAATTGTCTGAACGCATCGGTCAGACGGCCACCTTCTCCACCGCTCCTTCTTTGACTGACCGAAGCCTCAGCAACACGTTGTCCAGAAACAGGAGTTTGTAACCTCCCAGTCTCTGGGAATGCGTTGCACAGACCTTTCTGCAAGGCCTCCCGAAGATGTTTCATCCTCTGCTCCCTCTGCGATGGCAAGATAAGGTCCGCAACCTTACCCTTGTAACGTGGATCAAGGAGGGTTGCCAGCCAGTATTGGTCCTTCTCCTTGATACCACGAATACGAGGATCCTTACGCAGGCTTTGCAGGATCAGGGAGGCCATGCAGCGTAGGTTTGCTGAGGCATTCGGTCCGGAGTCCTCTGGGTCACTAAGGACAACAACGTCCGCAGCCACCTCCTCCCAGCCACGTACAAGTCCATGTGTTCCTTGGGACTGATCCCTTAAAGACTGCTGATGCTGAGTGCCAGGCTCCACCTCCATACTGACACAATCTTCCTCCTCCTCCTCCTCCTCCTCGTCCTCTTCCTGTGTGATCGGCGGGCATGCAGGAACACTGTCTGGATAAAGGGGGCCTTGAGAGCTAAGGAAGTCCTCCTCTTCCTGCCTCTGTTCTGCCTCAAGTGCCCTGTCCATTATTCCACGCAGCGTGTGCTCCAACAGGTGGACAAGGGGGACAGTGTCACTGATGCATGCACTGTCAGTGCTCACCATCCTCGTGGCCTCCTCGAATGGTGACAGGACAGTGCATGCATCCCTGATCATGGCCCACTGGCGTGGGGAAAAAAAACCAAGCTCCCCTGACCCTGTCCTGGTGCCATAGTCGCACAGGTACTCATTGATGGCCCTCTGCTGCGTGTGCAGCCGCTGCAGCATGGCCAACGTTGAGTTCCACCTGGTGGGCATGTCACAGATTAGGCGGTTCTTGGGCAGGTTAAACTCCTTTTGGAGGTCCGTCAGCCGAGCACTGGCATTATATGACCGGCGGAAATGCACACAGACTTTCCTGGCCTGCCTCAGGACATCCTGTAAGCCCGGGTACCTGCCCAAGAACCGCTGCACCACCAAGTTAAGGACGTGAGCCAAACAGGGCACATGGGTCAGTTGTCCCTGTCGGAGGGCAGAGAGGAGGTTGGTGCCATTGTCGCAAACCACCATTCCTGCCTTAAGTTGGCGTGGCGTCAACCACCTCTGAACCTGCCCCTGCAGAGCTGACAGAACCTCTGCCCCAGTGTGGCTCCTGTCCCCCAAGCACACCAGCTCAAGCACCGCATGGCATCTTTTGGCCTGCGTACTTGCGTAGCCCCTTGAACGCCTACGGAGCACCGCTGGTTCCGAAGAAGAGGCCATGGAGGAAGAAGAAGAGGAGGGGGTGGAGGAGAGAGGTGTGTCACAATCAGCATTTTGGAGGCGTGGTGGCGGAACAACCTCCAACACTACTGCACCTTGTCCTGCATCCTTCCCAGCTGCCAGCAGAGTCACCCAATGCGCCGTGAAACTTAAGTAACGTCCCTGTCCATGCCTGCTGGACCATGAGTCAGCGGTAATATGCACCTTACCGCTGACGGCCCTGTCCAGCGAGGCATGGACATTGCCTTCCACATGCCGGTAGAGAGCCGGAATCGCCTTCCGTGAGAAAAAGTGGCGTTTGGGTACCTGCCACTGAGGAACCGCACATTCCACAAACTCACGGAAGGGGGCAGAGTCTACCAACTGAAAAGGCAGCAGTTGAAGTGCTAGCAATTTTGCCAAGCTAGCATTCAACCGCTGGGCATGTGGATGGCTGGGAGCAAACTTCTTTCGGCGGTGCAGCAGCTGGGGCAGGGAAATTTGCCTGGTACAATCTGACGTCGGTGTACCAAAAGCAGATTGCCCACAAGTACTTGGCTGTGACACACCTAATTCTACACCTTCATTCCTCTCACTGCAGGTCTCAGAGAGGACTGAAGGTCTAGTGGGGTTGGAAATCTCAGCTGATGAGGAGCAAGGAGAGATCCTCTTTGTTCTTTGGTGTGGGTCTTTTAGATATGCTTGCCAACGAACTGCATGGCAGGTCAACATATGTCTGGTCAAGCATGTGGTACCCAAGCGGGAGATGTTTTGGCCACGCGAGATACGCTTGAGACATATGTTGCAAATAGCAGCGGTGCGATCTGATGCACTCGTCTCAAAAAAGGCCCACACCAAAGAACTTTTTGAATAACGCGCAGAGACTGCAGCGCCCTGCACATGTGGAGCTTTGGGGTGTGATGCAGTCAATGTGCTGCCCTTAGGCTGGCCCCTGGAGGGCATCCTGCCTCGTTGGTGATGTGCCGCCTCCTCCTCCTCCTCCTCCTCCTCTCTCCTATCAGGCACCCACGTTGAGTCAGTGACCTCATCATCCCCTCCCTCCTCATCACTGGAGCAAACCTGGCAGTATGCTGCAGCAGGGGGAGCATGACTGCCAGATTGCTGTCCTTCTTGGGCACCCCCTCTGTCCGTGCTCATGTTACTGCCTTCATCGAGCTCAGTATCATCATCAGAGCCTTCCAAACGCTGGGCATCCTCCTGGAGCATGTACTCAACACTGTGGTCAAACAGTTCGAGGGAATCCTCAGGAGGACATGGTGGAGCTAGGGAAGGAGTCACTGATGACATTGAGCTGAGGGAAGAGGCCGCTGCTTTGCCAGACAAAGCACCCTGGGCATGGGTGAGAGAGGATGAGGAGGATGAGGACGGCTTGGTCATCCACTCGACCAAGTCTTCCGCATGTTGCGGCTCAACACGGCCAGCTGCCGAAAAAAAGGCCAAGCGTGTCCCATGGCCACGTGCTGATGAGGATGCACCGTCTCCACGACCAGCACTAGACACAGAGCCTGCTTGCCCTCTCTTATTGGCTTGTGACTGTCTGCCTCTCCTTCTTGGCCTTCCAGACATACTAATGGCCTGTAGCTGCACTAAGCTGGGATAGAACACCAGTAATTTTCTTCAGGTAGCTTTATATACTGTAACCAGACAAGCCTGCCTGTCAGTAGGAAGATAACAGGAACGGATCTAGCTGAACACTGTGAGCAGGACGCACTGACTGCACTAAATGTAAATAGCAGGAACGGATCTAGCTGAACACTGTGAGCAGGTCGCACTGCACTAAATGTAAATAGCAGGAACAGATCTAGCTGAACACTGTGAGCAGGACGCACTGCACTAAATGTAAATAGCAGGAACGGATCTAGCTGAACACTGTGAGCAGGACGCACTGCACTAAATGTAAATAGCAGGAACAGATCTAGCTGAACACTGTGAGCAGAACGCACTGCACTAAATGTAAATAGCAGGAACAGATCTAGCTGAACACTGTGAGCAGGACGCACTGCACTAAATGTAAATAGCAGGAACGGATCTAGCTGAACACTGTGAGCAGGACGCACTGACTGCACTAAATGTAAATAGCAGGAACAGATCTAGCTGAACACTGTGAGCAGGACGCACTGACTGCACTAAATGTAAATAGCAGGAACGGATCTAGCTGAACACTGTGAGCAGGACGCACTGACTGCACTAAATGTAAATAGCAGGAACGGATCTAGCTGAACACTGTGAGCAGGACGCACTGCACTAAATGTAAATAGCAGGAACAGATCTAGCTGAACACTGTGAGCAGGACGCACTGCACTAAATGTAAATAGCAGGAACGGATCTAGCTGAACACTGTGAGCAGGACACACTGCACTAAATGTAAATAGCAGGAACAGATCTAGCTGAACACTGTGAGCAGGACGCACTGCACTAAATGTAAATAGCAGGAACAGATCTAGCTGAACACTGTGAGCAGGACGCACTGCACTAAATGTAAATAGCAGGAACAGATCTAGCTGAACACTGTGAGCAGGACGCACTGCACTAAATGTAAATAGCAGGAACGGATCTAGCTGAACACTGTGAGCAGGACGCACTGCACTAAATGTAAATAGCAGGAACAGATCTAGCTGAACACTGTGAGCAGGACGCACTGCACTAAATGTAAATAGCAGGAACAGATCTAGCTGAACACTGTGAGCAGGACGCACTGCACTAAATGTAAATAGCAGGAACAGATCTAGCTGAACACTGTGAGCAGGACGCACTGCACTAAATGTAAATAGCAGGAACGGATCTAGCTGAACACTGTGAGCAGGACGCACTGACTGCACTAAATGTAAATAGCAGGAACGGATCTAGCTGAACACTGTGAGAAGGACGCACTGCACCAAATGTAAATAGCAGGAACAGATCTAGCCTAATCTATCTAACTCAAATCAAATGACACTGTCTGTCTCTCTCTCTATCAGCACACCGGAACACACTACACAGGGCCGCCGTGCAGGCGGCCTTATATAGTGTGGGGCGTGTACTAAATCCCCTGAGCCATAATTGGCCAAAGCCACCCTGGCTTTGGCCAATTACAGCTCTCTCTACTGACGGCGCTGTGATTGGCCAAGCATGCGGGTCATAGTGCATGCTTGGCCAATCATCAGCCAGCAATGCACTGCGATGCCGCAGTGAATTATGGGCCGTGACGCGCCACACGAATTTGGCGCGAACGGCCCATAACGTTCGCAATTCGACGGACGGTCGAACAGCCGATGTTCGAGTCGAACATGGGTTCGACTCGAACACGAAGCTCATCCCTAATTGCTAGTTTTGTTTTAAAATAAATTTAATTTAGGTGCCCAAAATACTTAAATCCATGGTCATGTGATGTGCTGGGTCATAAGTATTTTCTTTTCCTCCCTGCAGTGGATGTCCATGTCCAGGTCATTACCTGGAGATGGGATGGAAAGGGGGATGGAGGACGGCCTTTGTCGATGTCACTACCTGGAGATGAGATGGGAGGGGGATGGAAGGAGGGTCGTTCTTCTGATGCCAATGCCACTACCTGAAGAGAGGATGGGAAGGGGGATATGAGGAGGGCCTTTTTTCAGAGGTCCGTGTAACTACGTGGAAATGGGATGGGACTTAGGAAGAGGGCCTTTTTTTTCAGATTTTCATGTCACTACCTAGAGATGAGATGGGAGGAGAACCTTTCTTCAGATGTCCATGCCACTACCTGGATTTGGGATGAGAGGAGGGTCAGTCTTCAGATGTCCACGTCACTACCTGGAGGTGGACGCTTCTTCAGATGTCCATGTGACTACTTGGAGATGGAATGCAGGGAGAGTCTTTCTTCAGATGCCCATATCATTACCTGGAGATGGGGTGGAAGGAGGGTCATTCTTCTGATGCCAATGCCACTACCTAATGAGTAATGAGAGGATGGGAAGGGGGATATGAGGAGGGCCTTTTTTCAGATGTCTGTGTAACTACCTGGAAATGGGATGGAATGGGACTTAGGAAGAGGGCCTTTTTTCAGATTTTCATGTTGCTACCTAGAGATGAGATGGGGGGTGGGGGGGTGGGAGGAGGGCCTTTCTTCAGATGTCCACGTCACTACCTGGATTTGGGAGGAGGGCCCTTCTTCAGATGTCCATGTGACTACCTGGAGATGGAATGCAGGGAGAGTCTTTCTTCAGATGCCCATATCATTACCTGGAGATGGGATGGAAGGAAGGTCATTCTTCTGATGCCAATGCCACTACCTGAAGAGAGGATGGGAAGGGGGATATGAGGAGGGCCTTTTTTCAGATGTCCACATCACTACCTGGATTTGGGAGGAGGGCCCTTCTTCAGATGTCCATGTGACTACCTGGTGATGGAATGCAGGGAAAGTCTTTCTTCAGATGCCCATGTCGAGATGGGAGGGGGGATGGCCTTTCTTCAGATGTCCATGTCACTACCTGGAGATGGGATGGAAGGAAGATGGGAGGAGGGCTGTTCTTCATATGTCCACATTACTCCCTGCAGATGAGATGGGAGGGGAGATGGGAGGAGGGCTGTTCTTCTTATGTCCACATTACTCTCTGGAGATGGGGTGGGAGGGAAGATGGTAGGGGGCCCTTTCTAAAGATGTCCATGTCACTACCTCCAGATGGAATGTGAGGAGGGCCCTTCTTTAGATGTCCATGTCACTACCTGGGGTTGGGATGGGGGGATGAGGAGAATGGGAGGAGGGCCTTTCTTTAGATGTCCATGTCACTACCTGGAGATAAGATGGAAGGGGGATGAGAGGAAAGCCATGTCCATGTCATTATTTAAAAGAAAGGATTGAGAGGGGGATGGTAGGCAGGCCTTTCTTAGGATGACCATGTCACTTCCCTAGAGATGGGTTAAGAGATGGGGGGGGCTTTTTTTAGATGTCCATGTCACTATCTGGAGATGATGTGGGAGGGGGGGTGAGAGGAGGGTCTTTCTTCAGATGTCCATGTCACTACCTGGAGATGGGATCTGAGGGGGGATTATTATGGCCAGTCAAGGGCCCTAACTTCCAATTTCCCCTTTTTCCTTCCGATATAAAATTTTGAACCGAATCCTTAGGTCGATGTAAAGGGTACCTAAATGAAATGATATCTTCTGTATGTAAAACTGGACTACCTATTTATTAATACAGCATTTTCAAGCTACAGAATTAGGGGCCATTTATTTCTTGTAATTAGATATCTAGTAGAAACTATTTTTCTCTCTCGATCAGAGCCAACATTTTGGATTGATTTTTAGTACTGTTCGTTGTTGCAAGGCAAAACCTTCACCCATCCTTCAGCTCAGTGGATTGTTGGCTATTATATCAGCCCGAACAATTATTCTGCTAACTTATTGCATTGTCCTTGGGCCAAGACCTCTCTGTACAACCAGAGGCCAGCTGGGGAAACAAAAGTTTTCTGAAGCATAAAATTCAGCTTCCTAGAAGTGGCACCGTGTTGGGATTTGTAAAGCTTCATAAAAGATAATAATTCCAAGGCCACCAACACTTATTTATTTATTTTCAATTATGATATATTTATTATATTTTCATCATCTATTGAAAATTGTACAGTTCTGATCAAATTCTGCCTAATAAACACAAGTCAAGTAGTTGCTTCAGGAAGTGGCCATGATGGAGTAATGATATGGTGGAGAGAGAAGATTTATAGGGCGTACACACGGTCGGACTTTGTTCGGACATTCCGACAACAAAATCCTAGGATTTTTTCCGACGGATGTTGGCTCAAACTTGTTTTGTCTATACACGGTCGCACAAAGTTGTCGGAAAATCCGATCGTTCTAAATGCGGTGACGTAAAACACGTACGTCGGGACTATAAACGGGACAGTGGCCAATAGCTTTCATCTCTTTATTTATTCTGAGCATGCGTGGCACTTTGTCCGTCGGATTTGTGTACACACGATCGGAATTTCCGACAACGGATTTTGTTGTCGGAAAATGTTATCTCCTGCTCTCCAACTTTGTGTGTCGGAAAATCCGATGGAAAATGTCCAATGGAGCCCACACACGGTCGGAATTTCCGACAACATGCTCCGATCGGACATTTTCCATCGGAAAATCCGACCGTGTGTACGGGGCATAAGACTCACCTTCGGCCCTCCCTTCAGTCTTGCACAGTTGTGTCGGCTCCTCTCCTTTGTAAACATTTTTTACATACTGTCACCAGTGCAGTACAGCGTCATCATATAACTGGAGTGGTGGTGATCGGGGACACTGACTGGTGAAGGTATGTAATAAAACCCCCCCAAAAAATGTTCTATTTTTTTCAATATATTTTTTTTTTTTTTATTACATTTTTTTTTTTTTTTTTACAATTTCCCTTTTTTACACACAGTGACCAGGGCAATACAGTATTACTATAGTAACACCATACAACTCTGGGGAGGTGATCGGGATTTTTTTTTTAAACACTATGATTGCTTATAATTTTACAGTTATAAGCAACCATTTTTTTTCACAATTTTTTTTTTTTTTTTTTTTTTACATACTGTCACCAGTGCAGTACAGCGTCATCATATAACTGGTGTGGAAGTGATCAGGGACACTGACTGGTGAAGGTATGTAATAAAACCCCCCAAAAAAAAAAATCTATTTTTTTCAATATTTTTTTCTTTTTTTTTTATTACATTTTTTTTTTTTTTTTTTACAATTTCCCTTTTTTACACACAGTGACCAGGGCAATACAGTATTACTATAGTAACACCGTACAACTCTGGGGAGGTGATCAGGATTTTTTTTTTTAAACACTATGATTGCTTATAATTTTACAGTTATAAGCAACCATTTTTTTTTTCACTATTTATTTTTTTTTTTTTACGTACTGTTACCAGTGCAGTACAGCGTCATCAGATAACTGGAGTGGTGGTGATTGGGGACACTGACTGATGAAGGTATGTAATAAAACCCCCCAAAAAAATTTCTATTTTTTTCAATATTTTTTTGTTTTTTTTATTACATTTTTTTTTTTTTACAATTTCCCTTTTTTACACACAGTGATCAGGGCAATACAGTATTACTATAGTAACACCATACAACTCTGGGGAGGTGATCAGGATTTTTTTTTTTAAACACTATGATTGCTTATAATTTTACAGTTATAAGCAACCATTTTTTTTCACAATTTTTTTTTTTTTTTTTACGTACTGTTACCAGTGCAGTACAGCGTCATCAGATAACTGGAGTGGTGGTGATCGGGGACACTGACTGGTGAAGGTATGTAATAAAACCCCCCAAAAATATTTCTATTTTTTTCAATATTTTTTTGTTTTTTTTATTACATTTTTTTTTTTTTTACAATTTCCCTTTTTTACACACAGTGATCAGGGCAATACAGTATTACTATAGTAACATCGTACAACTCTGGGGAGGTGATCGGGTTATTTTTTTTTTAAACACTATGATTGCTTATAATTTTACAGTTATAAGCAACCATTTATTTTTTCACAATTTTTTTTTTTTTTTTACATACTGTTACCAGTGCAGTACAGCGTCATCATATAACTGGTGTGGAAGTGATCAGGGACACTGACTGGTGAAGGTATGTAATAAAACCCCCCCAAAAAAAATCTATTTTTTTCAATATTTTTTTTCTTTTTTTTTTATTACATTTTTTTTTTTTTTTACAATTTCCCTTTTTTAGACACAGTGACCAGGGCAATACAGTATTACCATAGTAACACCGTACAACTCTGGGGAGGTGATCGGGATTTTTTTTTTTAAACACTATGATTGCTTATAATTTTACAGTTATAAGCAACCATTTTTTTTCACAATTTTTTTTTTTTTTTTTTTTTACATACTGTTACCAGTGCAGTACAGCGTCATCATATAACTGGTGTGGAAGTGATCAGGGACACTGACTGGTGAAGGTATGTAATAAAACCCCCCAAAAAAAAATCTATTTTTTTCAATATTTTTTTTCTTTTTTTTTTATTACATTTTTTTTTTTTTTTTACAATTTCCCTTTTTTAGACACAGTGACCAGGGCAATACAGTATTACCATAGTAACACCGTACAACTCTGGGGAGGTGATCGGGATTTTTTTTTTTTTAAACACTATGATTGCTTATAATTTTTCAGTTATAAGCAACCATTTTTTTTCACAATTTTTTTTTTTTTTACATACAGTTACCAGTGCAGTACAGTGTCATCATATAACTGGTGTGGAAGTGATCAAGGACACTGACTGGTGACAGTGGGAGCGTTTTGGGGCACGACCGGATGTCGATGTGAGCGGGTGTGCGTGTGAGCTCCCTCCTAGCTCCGGCTTCCATGCCGCTCAGCCCCATCCCTAGCAGTTTAACCTAGCCCGACATCTTGACGGCTTGTGACTCGCCTCCCTGTACACTGCACCATCTCACGGCCACTGTGCCCGGCCAGCCGCATCTTACCTTTGGAGCGGGACGCTCGACCGCTGCACTGTGTTGTATCCCGGGTGCCGTCTTGCTTTTCGCCCTGCATCCCGCGCTCGGTTCGTGCTGCGGGCTCCTCCCTGCCGCCGCTGGACTGGTTGCTTGGCAACACCTGGGGCTCTCGTGAGAGCTGTGAAATCTTTCGTATCCTGGACAAAGGCTTGGGAGCTCGGCTTCGGCTCCAATCCCCCTCCCCTTGCTTCAGCCACAGATACAGCAGCAGACGCCGGCAGACACTGGCTACAGTCACAGGCACACGTGGAGAGAGCGGAGAGAGCGCACAGATTTGAAGTACTACAGGACAGGTATGAGAGCAACCGGGTCCAGATTAAAAACCTTGTGGCTATAGAGGTGGACTGTATGGTATCCTGTCTGCTACACCCGCTAATGCTATGCAACTATGCAATGATACAGCAGTTGTAAAGAGAATCCTGGAAAAAGTAAATTAAGGAAATTAAGGAAAGCAAGGGGAGAGGGAAGGGGTGAGCAGAGGAAGACGAAAAGAGGCAAGGAAATCGCTGGTTAAAAGGGGAAGAAAAGAGGAAGGAGAAAGGAAAAAGAAAAAAAGAAAGCAAAGAGAAGTTTAATTAAGCCCCAGTTGTGGGCCCTAAGGACGCTACGTACACTTCAGAGGGTGGGTTGCGGGGGGGGGCGACAGTGGCAGCACCTGGGTACATCAACTAGCAGATAAGGGGTAAACCACCACTGCTGGAACCCTGCTGCTTTCTAGCGTCCTCAATGATGACCAGGAAGAAGGGTGAGGAGCCCCAACAGTTACACGAAAACAAAACAGCACAGGGTACTCGCTCTGTTAAGGAAAAGGGGAACCTAGCAGCATCAGCTTCTGCGGCGGCGGCAGCCGCAGCAAAACTGGAAAAATTTGCGCACACCCCCGCACACACCCCCGTTAAGGGTAATCAATTGCCTCACGAGAAGTCGCAGACAGGACCGTCTGGGGAGCGGAAAAGTGTGGGCAGAATGTCAACAGCTCCAGCTGCCCCACCGGCTAGTTCCAAAACTACAATAAACAAAAAAAGCTCAGAGCTAGCCTCCCTGGAGAAAGGAACCGTACCAGCTAGTGGCGCTCCACCTGATCTTAGTATAGCTGTGGAACTAGAACCCACATTAAAGGAAGTACTAGCTGCAGTGAACTCATGTAAGGGGTCCCTGAATGACCTGTGTGACCAACTAGGGGGCCTTAAGGTAGAACTACGTTCTATGAGCCAGGAACTTCAGAAAGTGCTAGAAAGGACTACCATTATTGAAGAAAGATTGAGCCAACTTGAGGACACAGTGTTTCCAATGCAACGGGAATTCAAGAGTATACAAATGCAATTTGAAATGTATAGGAATAAAATGGACGAAATAGAGAATAGGATGCGCAGATGCAATGTTAGGGTGCTGGGTCTCCCTGAGGGAAGCGAGGGCCCCCGCCCTGAGGTATATATGGAAAATCTGCTTAAGGGGCTTTTTGGGCCCGACATTCTCTCACCCTACTTTGCTATTGAGAGGGCGCATCGAATACCCACCAGGCCCACCGCATAAGGGGGACGTCCTAGACCAATGATCCTTAAATTGTTCTGTTATAAAGACAAGGTGACGCTAATGCAAAAATCTAGAGAAAAAGGAGATATGTTCCACAACGGCAGTAGGATCTCACTGTACCCCGATTATTCTCCGGATTTGCAGAAAAGAAGGGCGGGCTTTGTGGAAGTGAAACGCGCCCTACGGTCTCATAAAATCCCATACGCTTTGCTATACCCAGCGCAATTGCATGTAGAAGCCTCGGGGACAGCCTACTTCTTTGACGCAGCTGACAAGGCCTCAGCATGGCTCGAGGACTATAAAAAGAACTTATAAATCTAGGAGATCGGGGGAGATGTGAAAAGGGAAAATGAAAGAGGACAAAACACTGTATCATTAAAAAATTAAATGAGGGATGGGGTTGGGGGAGGGGTTTTTATTTTTTTTTTTATTTTTTTTTTTTCTATAAGCCGGAGGTGGGGGGGGGGAGTGTGGGTCTAAGAGTGTGAGAAAGTTTTAAATGTGTGTTGGTACACGATTAAGGTCGTGGGGTGGTTTGATTCTTTTTTTTTTTTCTTGTTTTCTTACTTCAGGGCTCCCCTTAAGGGAGATGCAATAAAGGTTGAGGGGGAGGGGGGCAGGTGGTGGTTGATGGGTGGGTATGGCTGTTACCAGTTGAGGTATGGAGGTATGGGTTAGATTGGGTCACAATAAAGGCTCCTAGGGCTAGCCGAAATAGGCATGGGAGGGGTAAGGGGAAGTCACTGGGTAAAGAGTTAATCATTCCCCATATGGGACTTAAACACATTAGTAAACAGAAGCAGGGGTGGGGGGAGGGTAACAAATTAAATAAGGGTTTGTGTTATTTATACATGCACGTGGAAAGACTTGGAGCTTTGGGGGCATGGGGGAGACAAGAGGGGAAGGGAATCTGCCTTCCCCCTCCGCCCCCCACGCCCCTAAAAAATAGTTCTTGCACTGATTGTGGATTTAGGAATCACAGTGGAGTCATAATAAATGTCAAGAAATTGGACGAGTTCGGTTGGGGTTCAAAAAGAGGTGTATACCTTACACTGCACAAGATGGTTGTTTTCTTTTTACTCCGTGCTAAAAAAAAAAAATTCTTTTTTTTTTCTCTTTCTGATGCCTAGTGTAGTTGGAATAGGATCATGGAATGTTAGGGGTTTAGGTGATCCCGATAAAAGAACTGCCGTTTTATTAGAGCTGGAGGCCCAGGGTGTCGATCTGATCTGCCTGCAGGAGACGCACTTAACAAACGAAACCAGGATAAGATTTGGGGGTAGGAAATTTCAGACGCAATTCCATTCTGTCTACTCCTCCTACTCAAGAGGAGTGAGTATATTGGTTAAAAAAGGGGTGTCGTTTGCCTGCAGGGGTGTTCGGATCGACACGCTGGGCTGCTATATTTTTTTGCATTGCCTGTTGGATGACAGAGAGTTTGTTATTGCAAATATCTATATCCCTCCTCCAAGCAAGCTGGAAATTCTATATTGCCTGTTGGAATATATGGAGAGCAAGGTTGGGATTCCATTAATCTTGGTTGGCGACTTTAACACAGTCCTTGATAGTCGGCAGGATAGGCTCCCAACCGGTACCCGGACAGTGAGGGCAATAGAGGGCAGGCTTAGGCAGTTTTTAGAGGAAGTGGGGTGGTGTGATTTATGGAGAAACCGCAATCCAAACGTTAGACAATACTCTTGTTACTCAGGGACACACCACACACTATCCCGAATAGATCTAGCCATAGGTAATAAGGAAGTGCACCCCCTAGTGCATAAAATAGATTACGGCCCAAGAGGATTATCAGACCACTCGCCTCTAAAACTAGTGTTGCGCATCGGCGATAGACAAATATATAGGCCCTGGTCAGTAAGCCCAGTATGGCTGGAGGTAATAGGGAGCAGCGGAGAAATTTCTACTAGTCTAAAGGAGTTTATGGTATGCAACTCAGGTACAGCGGCAGGGGGAGTGATCTGAGATGCTCTGAAGGCCTTTCTCAGAGGACTTCTAATTCAGCAAATAGCAAGGGTAAAGCGGAAAACAAGAATGCAGGATGATCGCATTAGAAATGAGGTTATGGAGCTGGAAAGGCAGTATGTTCTGGGCCCCACTATAGAGCTAGAGGAGCTCTGGATTAGGAAACAACAGGAATATAAAGCAGTAACAATGAGAAAAGCCGAAAATAAAAGACTTTTTCAGAGGCAGAGGTTCTTTGAGGAGGGGGAAAGAGTGGGCCGAATGCTGGCCGTAGTGGAAAGTACCAACTCCCCGTCCTCAACAATCTCTGCGATTAGATCCCCAAGTGGGGAAATTGTGACAGACCCAGGGAAAGTCAAGGAGATATTCTTCGATTTCTACAGGTCCCTGTATCAGTCAAAACATCCCACAGCAAGAGGAGAGCTGGATAAACTACTGGAGCGATTTGTATTACCAACCTTATCTGCAGCAGACAAAGTTAGCTTAGAATCTCCTATAACCCTAGAGGAACTAAGGTGCGCTGTGGCTGCTATGCCCAATCATAAGACCCCAGGCCCAGACGGACTCCCCCTGGAAATATATAAATATTATGGGGGGATTCTGCTCCCCACCCTCTTGAGGACACTAGAGGAGACGTTCAAAGACGGTGGTCTCCTGGCTTCAATGACAGAGTCAAATATTATACTTATTCAAAAGGAAGGGAAGGACCATCTGGATGTAGTGTCATACAGACCAATTTCTCTGCTTTGCTCGGACGTTAAAATCCTAGCAAAGGTACTAGCAACTAGGCTAAGTAAATGTATTAATAACTTGGTACACCCAGACCAAGCAGGATTTATCCCCCATAGGTCTACC
Source organism: Lithobates septentrionalis (assembly GCA_037952835.1). Classification (NCBI taxonomy): domain Eukaryota; kingdom Metazoa; phylum Chordata; class Amphibia; order Anura; family Ranidae; genus Lithobates; species Lithobates septentrionalis. Next base: position 1,467,050 of record JBBDGP010002012.1, read on the forward strand.
AGTGTCAATATTAGGAGAGCATACCTGAACCTGCAGACCCCAGTCGTAGATAGGGACCCCAGAGCCATCATATCCCTGGACATCGCCAAAGCATTTGATAGCTTGGAGTGGGGCTACCTCTGGGGAATAATGGATAAATTCGGGTTTGGCCCGACTTTCATTAAATGGGTAAAAATCTTGTACAGCTGTCCATTAGCCAAGTTAAAGATTAACAACGAGTATACAGACAGTCTGACACTAGAGAGGGGTACAAGACTGGGGTGCCCCTTGTCGCCTCTCCTGTCTGCTCTGGCAATGGAGCCGTTGGCAGAGGCTATAAGAAGGGCACCGGGCCTGCGGGGCTTTAGGAGGAAGGGCAGCGAAGAAAGAGTTGCACTTTACGCAGACGACGTCTTGGTATTCCTGGGGGATATAGGACCATCTTTGGTAAAAACGATGCAACTGGTAGAAGGATTTGGGAAGGTATCGGGCCTAGCGGTTAACTGGGATAAATCCTCATTGTTACAGATTGATTCAACCAATAACCTCCTCCCTGATGGACTCCCTGGGTTAAACGTAACTGATAAGATAAAGTACTTGGGAATAGTAATGACTAGGGATCCCAATAATTACACTCAAGACAACCTGGCCCCCTTGCTTGAGAAGTTTAGAAGAAAATGCGACATCTGGTGTCGGCTTCCCCTGTCGTTGGCAGGACGCTCAAATCTGATCAGAATGATTTGGTTGCCACAACTACTTTACATTCTCCATAACTCCCCGGTATGGATCGGGAGAAAATGGTTCATGAAAATAAACTCACTATTTAGGGAACTTATTTGGAAGAAAGGCCAGGCTAGGATCAAACTGCAGACATTGCAGCGACCTGCCTGGGAAGGAGGATTGGCAATTCCTCATCCGTATGGTTATTACCTAGCTGCTCAAATGCAGCACCTAGGGGGTTGTGAATCCTTGGGTGAAGCAAGTGCCAGCAATAAAATAATGCTAGAAGGTAGCCCACACAGTCGCTTGGTAGAGGCACTAGAGGCGGGGTCACTCCAGAGAAAGCTGCCAACACATAAATTAGTAAACAAGACCTGGCAGACAGTTAGAAAGATCATGGGGTATAGAGGTATTACTGAGTTTTTACCCATATGGTCTAACGAATCCCTGGGGGAATTAAGGGCTGTAGAAAAGAATCCCGCTTGGGAAAGTCATGGAATTCATAGACTGGTCCAGTTGTACAGCGATACTAACTTGAAATCCTTTATGGAACTGAGAATGGAATTCGGAGTTCCATACAATATATTCTATAACTATCTACAGATCAGGCACGCACTGAATACCCAATTTAGGTCCTCTCCTATGAAACGATGCAACACACCGCTTCTTAATAAAATAGTTAAAGCAACAAGCACTAAGGGGCTGATTGGGGATGTGTACACGCAGTTATTGGATAAGATTCTGGTTCAAGGCGTGCCTCTTGGGTCTAGAGAGGGATGGGAGGCGGATGTGGGGGAGCTGTCGGACGACCAGTGGAAAAAAATATTGGAATTTGGGCAGATGGTGTCCGTCTCTCCGTCGCAGAAGGCCTTACACCTCCTCCTTATACATAGAGCATATTACACTCCCAGAAGACTGTACAGGTTTGGGGGTAGGCCAGACGACAGCTGCCCCAGGTGCTACAGGTCAGGAGATCTTATACACATGGTTTGGAGATGTCCAAAATTGGCAAGATACTGGTCGGAAGTGGTAGGGACAATAAACCGTAGATTTAGGGTAAACATGGAATTAGACGCCAAGGTGTGTGTGTTGGGTTTGGTGGGAGCTAATATGGGTAACACCAGAACAACCACTGCCATAGTAAGATGTCTATACCAAGCGAGAAAGTTGCTAGCACAACACTGGCTCTCAACAAACCCTCCAACTATAGGGGAATGGCTTAAAACAATGGACTCTTTGGTCTGGACAGAAAGGACAGTATACACCAAAAAAGGGAATTGCAGCAAATTTATTGGCATATGGAAGCCTTGGCTCCAGGAGCAGAATATTCAACACCTAATCTGAACTAATTTACCCTTGATCCCCTCACGAGTGTGGGGGCGAATAAAGGCCCAAACTAGATAAACTTGGGTGTAGGAACAGGTCCCATCGGGGCTTAGATAGTCGTAGCATGCCGCAAATTCTAGTGTGAATGTACTTAACTTTTACGCTGATAACAAGGGAGGGGGATGGTAAGGTGGGTAGTAGATAAAGGGTGGTTGGGAAGATTAGGGAGGGTAAGGGGGGGGGGGGGAATAATAAAAGGGGGGAAAAAAGAGCACATTGTAAGTAGTTGCCACTTACATATTTATTGAATGTTTGTAGTTATCACAGCGCACAGTAGATATGCGAGGTATTTAGCGTTGATATCCTGCATTTGTAATATGTTTTATTGTCTTTGCTAATTACACTTTAAATACAATATGCCACGAAAAGTATGTAACTTTTTTATATTGTTATCAATAAAAAGAAATTAAACAGACTGGTGACAGTATGTAAAAATAAATAAATACATAAATAAATAAATAAATTGTATTTTAATTTAAATTTATTTCTTTTTTTAATATATATTTTTTTAAACACATTATGACCATAATAACACTGTACTACTCTGGGGAGGTGATCAGGATTTTTTAAATTTTGTTTCTGTTTTTTTTACACAATATAATTGCTTATACCAGTGAATTTCACTGGTATAAGCAACTTACTGAATGACACTGATTCATTCAGTGTGTATTGTTGTGATTAGCTGTGATTGGCCACAGCTAATCACATGGTACAGATGGGTTGTGATTGGCCGTGTCTGTACTATGTGATCACTGTGACTAATCACAGCTAACACCACAATAGTACATAGTAGATGGCTTGAAAGGAAGCCATCCATTGCGTACAATTATCATGTGTTCTGCTGTGATTGGTTTAAGCGATCACCGGGTATCGGCAGTGAGTGGCAACACTGATCAGTCCGATGGACACAGCCGGTGACAGACCACCGCCACAGCATGGTGCGCCTCGGGAAGACGACATAGGACGTCCACCTGGAACGACGAATGTCCCGCCCATGCCGTTGATTGATAATAGGCTGGGTGGAAAGAGGTTAAACTCAATAAAATGGCTTGGTTGGACCAGGGCTTTTTTTCTCAGACAATAGGTGCAGGAACTCTCCTTTTCTGAGTCACCCCTTGTCCCCACCCCTACCCACCTCTGAGCACCGTCCCTTGGTTCCATCCCCTACCCACCTCCGAGCACCGTCCCTTGGTTCCACCCCCTACCCACCTCCGAGCACCGTCCCTTGGTTCCACCCCCTACCCACCCCCGAGCACCGTCCCTTGGTTCCTCCCCCTACCCACCTCCGAGCACCGTCCCTTGGTTCCACCCCCTACCCACCTCCGAGCACCGTCCCTTGGTTCCACCCCCTACCCACCTCCGAGCACCGTCCCTTGGTTCCACCCCCTACCCACCTCCGAGCACCGTCCCTTGGTTCCACCCCCTACCCACCTCCGAGCACCATCCCTTGGTTCCACCCCCTACCCACCTCCCAGTACCGCCCATTTTAGACAATACAGAACCAAGTATCATTTTGTGGTGCTAAGTAATTTATATGAAATTTGGTAATGGTATCAAGAAAAGCAGTAAAAATAGATCCCATTCAACCAACAACAATAGATCCCCCTAACAACAATGTACCACCCACAACAAACCCCCCTCCCCCCTAGCAACAATAGACTCCCGACAAGCATCAACAGATCTACGCACAGCGTAGATCTCCTTCAGCAACAACTGACCCCCCAGCCACTTAAGACCCACCCCTAGCAACAATAGGTCCCCCACCAGCAACAGTAGACCTCCTTCAGCAACAATAGACCCCCTGAAAAAATAGATCCCCAAGCAGTGAGCATCAATACCCTGCAGCACACCCCAACATCCCTTGCCATTACATATAGTCAGTCCAGGAGGTGCCGGAACTGCGTTCCCCCGTGTTCCTGCTGAAAAAAAGCCCTGGGTTGGACCTTCTGAGATAAATTTAGGTCTGATCCTTAAAAAAAAAAGTGTACAAAAAATGGCAGACTCAACGGACCGCTTAATCTTTTTTGCCATATTTTAAGATCGGGTTGTCTACCCAAAGATGCAGGCCAAGGGAGAAGGCAAGAGGTAGGACAGGGACACAGTTGGGTTGGGTTATTAACCCTTTCATGTCTAAGCCTATTTTTGAAATTTGGTGTTTACAAGTCAAAATCCGTATTTTTTGCTAGAAAATTACTTAGAGTTCCCAAACATTATATATATTTTTTTAGCAGAGAATCTAGAGAATAAAATGGATATTGTTGCAATATTTTATATCACACGGTATTTGTGCAGAGGTGTTTTAAACGCAAATTTTTGGAAAAGGGACACTTTCATGAATTTTAAAAAATCCAAACAGTAAAGTTACCCCAATTTTTTTGTATAATGTGAAAGATGATGTTACGCCGAGTAAATAGATACCAAACATGTCACCCTTTATAATTGCACGCACTCGTGGAATGGCGACAAACTACGGTACCTATGAATTTCCATAGGCGACGCTTTAAATTTTTTTACGGTTACCAGGTTAGAGTTACAGAGGAGGTCTAGGGCTAGAATTATTGCTCTCGCTCTGACGATCGCTGCGATACCTCACATGTGTGATTTGAACACCGTTTACATATGCGGGCGCGACTTCCGTATGTGTTTTCTTCGCTGCGCGAGCTCGCGGGGACACTTTAGAAAAAAAAATATTATTTATTTATTTTATTTATTTTTATACTTTATAAATTGTGTTTAAAAAAAAAAAAATTTTTTTTTTACTTTTATTGCTGTCACAAGGAATGTAAACATCCCTTGTGACAGTAATAGGTGGTAACAGGTACTCTTTATGGAGGGATCGGGGGTCTAAAAGACCCCCGATCCCTCCTTTGCACTTCAAAGTATTCAGATCGCTGAAAACTGCGTTTCTGAATACTGTAATACTGCACGGGAGGCCCGGTAAGAGCGGCGGGAGGCAGCGAGAGGGGGAGATGTCCCCTCCCGCTCCTCCGGTATAACAGCCGAGCGGCTTTTAGCCGCATCGGTTGTTATACTCGGGTAGCCGATCGCCCGCTGTAAACAACGGTACCAGGATGATGCCTGCAACTGCGGGCATCATCCCGGTATAACCCCGGAAAGCCGAGTACGCATATCTGCGTACGGTCGGCGGGAAGGGGTTAGAGGCAAATAAGCTGTTCACTTTGCAAGGGAAGTTGCCCCAGAGCTTAGTGAAGGTGGTAAAGTTTCACTTTGCAAAGAATACCCAATCACGTGGCAAGGAAAATTGGAAAAAAATGTTTTGCTTGCACATGATTGTACGATGGGGTCACCTCATTCACTAAGCTCTGGGACAAATTCTATTGCAACGTGAAACTTCCCTTGCAAAGTGAACCGCTCATTTTCCCTTAGTAAATCAACCCTCCCAAAGTCTCTGAAAAACCCATTCCTGTAAGTTAACTACATAACGTTTTCATTTGGTGGATCCCAAGCTTTTGAGTTTTTTTTTTTTTTTTACTGGCAAACAAAACAGTTCCAATCTTTTTGCCTTGAATTGTGTATGAGCAAACTGCTTCCTAGAGTCCCCCTTTAAATCCCTCAAAAAAAAAAAACATATCTTCTATACATTGAGGTCAACTTGCAGCACGCTCCGCTACATAAATATCCTGGTAATATGTTGCGGAATGATTGCAATTAAAATGCACTTGTTGAAAAGGTGAAGAACCATAATCATCAAATCCATCTAAAAACGGGTATTAGAGCGCCGCTACAGAAAGCCTGACACATGAAACGGTTAATTACGATATTATTCTCCCTCAAATGAGGCTTGAAATTACAGCGCGTGACAATGAAACGCCGATATGTTCCAGAATTTGCAAATAATTGTAAATAACATGGTGTACAATGAAAAATGTCAGACGTGAACATAACGTGCCACCGAGGGTGTTAATTAATGGCTACTATTGGAATTTTATTCTGGATCATCTACTGCGAGAGACATCAAATACACATTCTATGGCTTGTATAGAGATGAAGCTGTTTATATTTATATTTATAAGCTATCTATCTATCTATCTATCTATCTATCTATCTATCTATCTATCTATCTATCTATCTATCTATCTATCTATCTATCTATCTAACCAAAAGTATTGGGACGCCTGACTTTACACGCACATGAACTTTAATGGCATCCCAGTCTTAGTCCGTAGGGTTCAATATTGAGTTGGCCCCGCCCTTTGCAGCTATAACAGCTTCAACTCTTTTGGGAAGGCCGTCCACAAGGTTTAGGAGTGTGTCTATGGGAATGCATAGACATAGAATGCACAGATGAAAAAAAAAAAAAAAAAAAAACATTCTGCCTTTGCAACCACTTTGAAGAGGTAGCAGTCTAGGACCAGAACCAGAACCCAGATTCCCCCACTGACAGCTGAAATGTAAAAAAAAAAATTCAAAAAGTGGCAATTATCGATTGTTAAGGAGCAGGCCCACCGGCATCCTTAACAACCGATGACTCATTCAGCTGTCAGTGGTGTTCCCCTGTTGACAGCTGAAGTCTAAACTAAGTCCCAGCAATTGGAGCATTAAAAAAAAAAAAAAAAGTAGCCAGCCAATGTTTATCAACAACATTGCTCAGCCCCTGAAACAGAAAAGATAAAACGAAACATTGTTTCTTTTTGTATTTTTCAGTTTCTTTATTTAGAGATCAAAGGGATACACTTCAATCTGCAGATGAAGTCAGTTTAAAGCAACCTGTCAAGTAAAAAAAAACTTTTTTTTTCAGTTTTTTACCACTAGAGGACCAGCCATTAGCAGGTTGGCTGGTCCTGGGCAAATCGCCATGGATATATGTTGGCTGCTTTAGGAGCACTAGGGGGCCCGCAGCCTGACGACTGAGCCGATGCGATCGCTCCTGAGAGAGACAGAACAGAGATCTCTCAATGTAAACAGACAGATCTCCATTCTGCCAGGGGAGAAGAGACAGATCTGTTGTTCATACTAAGTATGAACAGCGATCGGTCTCCTCCTACAGGCAGTCCCATCCCCCCACAGTTAGAATCACTCCCTAGGACACACATTTAACCCCTTGATCACCCCCCCTAGTGTTAACCCCTTCCCTGACAATCACATTCATACAGTAATCAGTGGCTATTTTTAGTTCTGATTGCTGTATAAATGTCTGCGGTCCCAAAAAAGTGTCAAACGTGTCCGATGTGTCCGCCGCAATGTCGCAGTCCTGATAAAAATCGCAGATCACCGCCATTACTAGTAAAAAAATCATTAATAATAAAAATGCCATACATATATCCCCTATTTTATAGACGCTATAACGTTTGTGCAAATCAATCAATATACGCTTATTGCAATTTTTTTTTCCCAAAAATATGTAGAAGAATACATATCGGCCTAAACTGATGAAGAAATTTGTTTTTTATATTTTTTGGGGGGATATTTATTATAGCAAAAAGTAAAAAATATTGCTTTGCTTTCAAAATTGAGTCAATTTTGTTTGGGTGCAACATCGCACGATGTAAAGTCAGAAGGCTTTTTTTATCTTAATGCATTCTCCCCATTGGCTGAGACAGCAGCACGGCGCCATTGGCTCCTGCTGCTGTCAATCAAAGTCAGTGAGCCAATGAGGAGAGAAAGAGGGCAGGGCTGGGCTGCGGCTCCATGTCTGAATGGACACAGGAAGCTGTGTCTCGGCTCGGGTGCCCCCCCATAGCAAGCTGCTTGCTGTGGGGGGAACTCAACAGGAAGGAGGGGCCAGGAGCGCTGAAGAGGGACCCGAAAAGAGGAGGATCCGGGCTGTTCTGTGCAGGTAAGTATAACATGTTTGGTATCTTTAATGAAAAAAAAAATGATATAGTATCACTTAAACTCCTTATTCTCCTTCTCCATTTAATTATTATTTTCCTGCTGATTTTTTTTTTGTTCATTTCTATTTTATAAACTATTAATAATTAAAACTTTTTTTTTGTTTGCTTTGTTTGTTAATATTTTTACTTCTTTAACATATACACGTTTCACATTTTTTCACAAGAAAGCGCAAAATGTTTAAAAAAAATAAAAAATGTAATTTGTAAATACCTTTTTCAATGCTTTGCACCATTGCTGACAGCAGAAGTGTAAACAAAACAGTTGCGGTAGGTATCAGTAATTGGTATCGGCAAGTACTAAAAAAAAAAAAAAAAAAAAAAAAAAAATCGATCAATACTCGTACTCATTGTAAAAAAATGGTATTGATGCATCCCTATTTATAGTACAATGGAACCATGAATTATCCATTCCAGGAGAATGCTTGTAATCAAAAGCACTCCCGTATCAAAGCTAGTTTCCTCATAGAAGTCAATGGAAACAAAGATAATTTTTTCTGAATTGACTTCGATTGCATGCAATACCGCTTGTGGCCAGAGGTGGGGGGGAACCGGAGAGCCTCCGAAATACTTGGGGACAGCTTGGCTGAACTTGGAAAGCCTCGGAAACACTGGGGAACGGAGTATTTCTGAGTGTTTCCGAGTATTTTCGAGTATTTCCAAACGGCTCCGAATGGCTCCGAACCATTCCGAGTGCCACCAATGTCCCCGCCCCTCTGGCCAAGTGTGGTACTGCACACCCCATTATCTTGAATTGTGCTCATTTTACGAGACAACACTCGCAAACCGAGTTCGAAATTTTATTTAAAAAGTTGCTCGTCTTTCAAAACGCTTGTTAACCGCGTTACTCGTTAACCAAGGCTCCACTGTATATCCATCAGAACCAATTTTTAATTCTGTTATTCCAGACTCCAGCGCTATAACACACACATCAGGCTCCTTAGAAAGTTCTCAGAGAAACAGGTGTCACATTTTGGAAGATATCTCCTCATCTCAGTGGCGGCTGGTGCTCAATATTTTTTTTGGGGGGGTGGCAAACCAACGGCACCCCCCCTAGTGGGAGACGTGGGGAGGGGGTCCATTCCCCCACCGTAGGAGACAGACAGACGGGAAGGTGGCGATCTGAGGCCTCCTTATCTTAGGAGGCAGATGATGAGTCCTGGCCGGGATGACACTCTGATCTCCCCTCCTCCTCCCTCCACTGTCCAAGCCGGGAAGTGCTGGATGTGGCTGCGGGTCAGTTGTCCCTGGAGACCTCGCTCCGGGGGCCGTTGCTTCTCCTCCCAGCCAAACAGGAAGTGGGTCCTGAGACCCCCTGGCCAATCAGGTCTCAGGACCCGCTTCCTGATTGGCCGGGAGGAGAATCAGGAAGACAATAGCGGATATTAATTCGCTATTGTCACACAACTGGGTGGGCTCAGGTCACAGTACTCTGCTCCCCGAGCCCACCCTTTTTTAGGCCGATTATAGCCTTGTGTGCTTTAAAGAAAAAAAAAAACCCATTGGAATCCATGCATCCAGCGCCCTTCATCTAGATAAGGGGCCAGGCGCATGGATTAAGGGGGCGGTGCCCCTACAACCCTTATGGACGGGCCACCAGTGCCTCATCCCCTTTTCCAGTGGTGACTCTAAAATTTTGGATTTCCATCACTTTATGTCATGGTAACAATGGCCACCAAAACAAACGTAGAGGGTGGATCTATTTATTTGGGGCACAGGCAACAACAAAAGCATAACAGGTGTTCTAAGCCTTCCCTACTCTGTCCAAAACTACAAGAAAAATTTTGGTTTTAGATACACTTTAGGCTCAGACTGAAAACAATGCAGTTTCTACGTAGCTTATCCTGCAATTTCATAATGATAATTCCGAGTCCCCTTAAAATCCGATGAATACATTATTAAGCACAGTTGGCTACCAAACAGATGGACAAGGACAGTGTGTTAAACGAATGTGCTGGTCTCGTGAAATGGATCGCTGCATTAAAAACAAAGTCTTCAATGACTTTGTAACAACCTTTCGGGCAGATGGCTGTAGATCTTCAAGTTCTAAAGCCCCATTTGTTTTACTTGTCAAGAACCCGCGAGTGTCAGATGAGAGTCACAAAATGGTTGTGTTGTGCATTAACCACTGAAGATTTTAGTTAACTGCCTACGGCCGCGGAGAACATTACTGCCCAACACTTTGGCAGCTCCTTGAAGATCGAACTGTAAAAGATCTGCAGTCCCATCGTTACTGCCACCAAAAATCCTCCATGGTTGAGAAAAGTACTCCCATTTTCTTTGGAAAATACTTCCACATGTGCTCCTACTTGCTCTGGAAATACTTCCAAAAATACTCTCATTTGCTTTTGAAGTGTTTGCTGGATAATTATGATGGCCCATGGTCAACCGTAGTAGACCGTTTCTTATTCAATATGTTTATTGATTTTTTGGGGTGACACAATTGGAGATAGACATATGGATTACAAAGGAAGGGAGCGATATGGCCGAGAGTTCAACACATACACAGAAGATATATGCCAAACACATGTGGTAATCAGAAGTCACCAGACAATCAACGGCAGCTGTCTCAAATTGACCCATATTGACTATGGTGAAATCTTCATAAGACATGGATAAGCTAATAGCCATACAGGCTTTAAAAGAGAGTCACAACTACTGGATAAGGATATCAAATTGGACATTTGCACTATTATATCTAAGTTTACAGTGTTTTTCCTTTTTGATGTTCCTTATTTATATATATATATATATCTTTTTCATATAACTTTTGTATTTTTTGTTTTTATTTTATATCTTTTAGGACTTCCGTGAGCTCGATTTGACACTTTGCATACTATTTCAAGTTTAATTTTTTTTTTTTTTTTTTTTTAAGGCTGTCATTGGTCTTTGTTAGTGATATTTTTTGCTTTATTTTTTTTTTTTTGACCTCTAGATGTCTCAAGGTGAAAGGTCGAACTTTGTGGGCAATATATAGTTACTTTCATCTATAGCCCTTTTCTGATATGGCCGTTGATGGCTTCCTGTGATGTATTCCTGTTCCAGGGTTTTTTTTTGACCGCTAATTGGTCGCTGTATTTAATAGACAGCTTTGCACCGCTTTTGTGTCCCTGAAGACATCATTTATGATAAAACGCGTTGGGGGGAGCTGGAAGCCATGACGTCATTACGCACGCATGCACAACGCAGAGAATTCTGAGCTATGTGGGTTTTTTTCATGCTAATTTCAAGTGTGACGTCTTGTATGTGTTTTTAACTAATTTTAATAAATTAATTTGCTGGATTTACACTATGGGACGTGTTATTTGGTAACTCTTACATGATTGATGCTTGGTTCTGGAGAGTGTTATAAGAAGGAATCTTTCCATGGGCTGTTGAGCTGGGGAATGTTCAACCGAATAAGTGTTGTGCTGAACTTTTCTGAGGGTCACAGGCACTCTGGTAAACCCCAGAGTGATTTGTGGTAGAGGACATGTGGTGTTAGCACGGTGTTTTTAGGTTCCACCGAGGATTTGTATTTTTGATTCACTAAAGGATCATGCTGTTGGTGCAACTGACTTTCACCTCACCTGTTCATGTTTGTATGGACTGATTGTCACTTATGTATTCATTTATGCACATGTTGCTTAAGCACTGCACTTATTTATCATAGTTTTACTGGATAAAGTTATCCACATGTTAGCCAAACCTGTGGGCAGTTCACTGAGGTGTCCATATGTCTTTAACCAAAGGACAAAAGAATCGGAGAAGAGTAGGGGGTGTCGGAGGAGGAAGGTGGGTGGGTTCCTAGAGGTTCACTGGGCAGCCGTGTAGAATGGATGATTCATTCTTAAGTGCCCAAAAGTCATCAGTTTGGAGAGCAAGAGTGAAGCATTAAAAAGTGAGGAAGGAAAATGTGTAGGCAGGTGTACTCTATGTTCTCCACTGCATGTAAACCCCCGTGGCGTCAGAGGGGGGTGGGGTCACCCCTTTACATCACAGGGTGGCCCCGCCCTCAGCTATATAACAGCTGTCATCCAGCAGAAGCGTTACTCGGTGGGAGCCTCCCATGGAGGCGGAACTGTTGTGGCTTTTTTTTTTTGGTCCGTCGGGTGGCGTGAATTTACATCGCTGGACATTTTTATTTTTTTATTTTTTAGTAAAGCACTTGTCCCAGGCTGTCTCTTGTCTTTTTTACCATTTTTGACACTTTTTTTTGTTAAATGGTAGGGGTACAATGTACCTAGTTACCAATTCACATAGGGGTGGGTGGGATCTGGGGGTCCCCTTGTTAAAGGGGGCTTCCAGATTCCGATAAGCCCCCCGCCCGCATACCCCCACAACCACCGGGCAAGGGTTGTGGGGACGAAGCCCTTGTCCCCATTAACATGGGGACAAGGTGCTTTGGGGTCAGACCCCAAAGCACCCTCCCCATGTTGAGGGCATGTGGCCTGGTACGGTTCAGGGGGGGGGGCGCTCTCTCGCCCCCCCTCTTTTCCTGCGCCTGCCAGGTTGCGTGCTCAGATAAGGGTCTGGTATGTATTTTGGGGGGGACCCCTACGCCATTTTTTTAAAATTTGGCGCAGGGTTCCCCTTAATTTCTATATCAGACCTGAAGGGCCTGGTATGGATTTTAGAGGGAACCCCCACACAATTTTTTTTAAATTTTGGTTTGGGGTTCCCCTTAATATTCATACCAGACCCAAAGGGCCTGGTAATGGACTGGGGGGGGATGCCCTTTTTTTTTAATGAGTTTTATCTATATTGCCGAGACCTGACAATTCATTACAGCCACGATCAGTTTTAAATTACTTTTTTTACTTTAGAAATGTAATTTTGCTGTGGTAATGTTCTAAAAGCAGGAAAAATGCACCACTTTACAGGCATACTATAGACACCCCCCAGGTATGATATTTAAAGGAATATTTCATTTTTATTGTTTCACTTTAAGCATTAAAAAATCACTGCCCCCCAAAAAATGTCAGTTTTTAAAAAATTTTTTGCATTGATACATGTCCCCTGGGGCAGGACCCGGGTCCCCAAACACTTTTTATGGCAATAACTTGCATATAAGCCTTTAAATGAGCACTTTGATTTTTCATGTTAGTGTCCCATAGACTTTAACGGTGTTTTTGTGTTCGTCCGAGTCTTTTGCCTGTTCGGATGTTCTGGTGCGAACCGAACCAGGGGGGTGTTCGGCTCATCCTTACTTAACTACTCCGGCCTTGGCTTGTTTACTGGACCTGATCTACCTGCTGACTCTGTAACATATTGCCCGGCTGTTAATGACCTTGGCGTGCCTCCTGGACTTGCTTTGCCTGCTGATTTGGTGCCTTGCTGCCCGGTTGCCGCTGACTGCTGTTTGTCTCCTGGTTCTGCTTCCATCCCTTGCTTTGGTGCCAAGCTGCTCCTTAAGAGTCTTCCTATGGGGGCACTGGACAGAGAGGAAGGGCCAGGAGTGGCAGAGGGGCACCCAAAAAGAGGAAGATCGGGGCCGTTCTGTGCAATTCCTTTGCACAGAGCATGTAAGTAAGGAGATGTTTTTTTTTTTTAATTTCCTTTGCAATCACTTTGAGGAAGCATAAAGACAGGTAAGAAAGGTCATATTTGGATATCCTGGCAGGGACCAAATACAAGAGAGTCAAAACTTTATAGCTTGCCTCAAGGGTGACAGTGTTTTGGGTTGAAGATTTGATATTTGACCATTTTGTAGTCCAAATCCCCTGGTGTCAGTGTGTCTGAGGTCAGTTTCCCATTTATTCATATAACCTGGGTTGTAGTAGACAGTTTAATGCCACAATAGTACACAACCAGTCATGGATGACCATGGGTAGAGATGGGCCGAACACCCCATCCTGTTCCGTTTGCTGCAGAACTCTGGAACAGGGGAAAAGTTCTAAACCAAACGGGGAATAAAAGTGGTATAGGGGTCCGGGAATTGCCCTTGGGGACATGTACGAATGCAATATTTATTTATTTTTTTTAAAAACAATCAATTTTTCAGGAGCAATAATTTTATTGATGCTTAAAGCGCAACAATAAAAAAAATGAAAAATTCCTTTCAATATAGTGCCTGGGGGGGTCCCTTAGTCTAAAGAAAAAAAATGGAATAGAAGGGGCCGCAATCTGGGGACCCCCATCTTAAAGAAGGCTTCCAGATTCCCCATGAGTCCCCTGCCCGCATACCCCCACAACCACAGCCCCAAAGCACCCAGCCCTCCCCCCCCCCCATGTTGAGGGCATGTGGCCTGGTATGGTTCAGGCTCGTTTTCCCCTCCTCCCCTTCCTGACCTGCCAGGCTGTATGCTCAGATAAGGGTCTGGTGTGCATCTTGGGGGGGGGATCAGACTTTTTTTTTTTTTCATTTTTCTTTTTTATTCACCTGTTAGCGGGGAAGCACATTAACAGCTGATGACTCAATTGTTTCCCGGCTCCGCTCCTTAACAACCAGGTTTTACTGCACCCTGATTGGGCAAAGCTTTGCTCGATCAGGGTGCAGACTGCACGGTGCAGCGTGCAGTGCATTGCAGGGCATTCGGAGGGGCGAAGACCGATCAAACAGTCTGCAAATTTGCGTTTTCCCCCGAACGGGGCAAACAGACATTGTTCGGCCCGACCGTTCACCAAACTCTAATGTAGAAATTTCAAGTGATTTGTAGCACAGTCAACTGTGGACCTGCTTTGGCTGCAAAATATTATTCGCTCGCATAAATTAGAAGTCTTCTAAGCCACAGCAGTTAGACTTTTGTTTATCTTCTAATTCCAGAGGCATGCTGGAATTAGACTGCTATGGGGGCTTTTTTTGTACATGAAAAATTCATAGTTTTCCAGTCTATCTGCAATGATACAAAAGTCCTACACCGGGGTCTAGACTGCAGACACTACCTTGTAGGACTCATTGAACACTAGAGACCTTATTTACAAAGAGATAATGATAAAATAGAATGAGTCCAGAGATGGACAATATAAATGGTGAGAGTTCTGAGGAATGAAAGATATCAGGAGAGACTGCAGGAACTTAATATGTACAATCTAGAGCACATGTGTCAGACACAAAGCCGTGGGCCAAATGCTGCCTGCCAAGGCCATTTTATTCATATTTTATGTGGCCCTCGCATTGCTCCTGCAGCTGCAGCACCCCTCCCCATATCGCCACCCCCACTTTGTCTCAGCAGTGGGCAGCTGAGAGGAGGAAAGAACTCCTCCTATAGATCCTGTGCCTCTCTGTGCAGCCACAGTACCCCCTCGCCTCTGCCTCCCTTGGTCTCAGCATTCAGCAGACTCTGGCGGCTGAGTCCAGCCCTCCTCTGGTCCTCCTCCATACCATGCACTTTCTGCTTCCCACCTCCACCCCTAGGTTCTTCCCGGCAGCAGCACAAGGTAAGGGGGTGCATTGTGATATAAGGGAGGGTGGGGGGCTCTTGACCATACCTCCCAACTTTTGAACTTCAGAATGAGGGACACTTGAGGAAGTAACCTTGCATAGCACGCCGCGGCAAATGTGGGCGTGTTCAAACTTCTGACAGTGGGAGGAGCTTAATGGGTGTCATTAAACAAAACTCGGGCTTCCTTGTACCTATAAAATATGGTTTTCTTATTTTTCCGCAAGCAAGAGTATCATGGATACATACAAAACCACAGCACAATCATTTAAAAAAAAAAAGAATAAAATCATGCAGGGTTTGGAGTGCATTACGTACAGAGTTCAGGGTTCTGGAATGAGCTATTAACAGAGTGCAGGGTTCTGGGATGAGCTACGTACAGAATGCAGGGTTCTGGGATGAGCTATGTACAGTGTGCAGGGTTCTGGGATGAGCTGTGTACAGAGTGCAGGGTTCTGGGATGAGCTATATAGAAAGTGCAGGGTTCTGGGATGAGATAAGTACACAGTGCAGGGTTCTGAGATGAGCTATATACAGAGTGCAGGGTTCTGAGATGAGCTATGTACAGAGTGCAGTGTTCTGGGATGAGCTATATACAGAGTGCAGGGTTCTGCGATGAGCTATGTACAGAGTACAGGGTTCTGGGATGAGATAAGTACACAGTGCAGGGTTCCCTTTCACATGTTGTGCAGTCCTGCAGTCTTGGGCCCCGCCATGGTGGCAAAAGGCCAGGGCCCAGTCGCAAGTGCGACCTTTGCTGGTAGTTTTGCCAGTGGTGTTAGTGTGGATTGTGAATGGTGTCAGTCAGTACAGCAGTGGATGTGGTCGGTATGGCAGTGAATGTGGTCAGTAGGACAGTGGAGGTGGTCAGTAGAGCAGCGGACGTGGTCAGTAGAGCAGTGGATGTGGTCAGTAGAGCAGTGGACGTGGTCAGTGGAGCAGCGGACGTGGTCAGTAGAGCAGTGGACGTGGTCAGTAGAGCAGTGGACGTGGTCAGTGGGGCAGTGGACGTGGTCAGTAGGGCAGTGGACGTGGTCAGTAGGGCAGTGGACAGTATCAGTAGTTTTTAATTTTTGTTATTTTTGCCATTATATTTTATTTTACAATTTAATTCTTTGTAGTTCTTTTTTTTACAATTTTTTTATGGGAGGGGGTGGCAGTGGAAGGCAGTATGATGGGGTCGAGGGCAGTATGATGGGAGGGGGTGGCAGTGGAAGGCAATATGATGGGAGGAGTGGCACTGAAGGGCAGTATAATGGGAGGGGTGGCAGTGGAGGGCAGTATGATGGGGGGGGGGGCATTATGATGGGAGGGGTGGCAGTGGAGGGCAGTATGATGGGGTGGAGGGCAGTATGATGGGAGGCATGGCAGTGGAGGGCAGTATGATGGGGTGGAGGGCAGTATGATGGGAGGGGGTGGCAGTGGAGGGAAGTATGATGGGAGGGGGTGGCAGTGGAGGGCAGTATGAATGGGAAGGGGGTGGCAGTGGAGGGCAGTATGATGGAAGGGGTGGCAGTGGGCAGTATGATGGGGTGGAGGGTAGTATGATGGAGAACAGTATGATGGGAGGGGGGTAGTGGAGGGCAGCATGATGGGAGGGGGGTAGTGGAGTGCAGTATGATCATGGGAGGGGGGGTAGCGGAGGGCAGTATGATGGGAGGGGGGTAGTGGAGGGCAGTATGAAGGGACTATACAGCAGCATGACTGGAGGGGGGCAATGTATGGGAGGGAGCAGAGTGACCATGAGCATCCTCAAGTCAGGGAGAATTTCTCCTACCTTTCTTCCAGTCGCAGGATCATCAGGCAGGACCTGGAGTCGGGTCCAGAGTCAAGGTGGAGTCAGGGGCGGAGCTTAGACAAGAGGAGGAGGAAGTTAAATTCTCCTCTGGCTCGCTCTGAATGCTGGGGCCTGCTCTCCTCCTCGTCATGACGTCACTGGTTGCTACACGACAGGCGGGCCGTGTCTAGCAACCAGCTGTTTGAGCAGTGAGCCAGGCAGCGCCAGGGGGTTAATAATAAAGCGCCGTGGGTCTCGCAGTACACCGGGCAGTGAGGGAGAGCGGCGGCATTTTTAGGGGGCATCAGATCGACCCAGGGGGCAATTCCCAGAATGAAGGTGCCCGGGACTCGGGACAGACCTCCCAAGGTAGGACTTTTACGGGGAATCCGGGATGGTTGGGAGGTATGCTTGACATCTGATACAAGGAGGGGGGTGGGGGTAGGGTGTACTGGTGGAACCACATGTCGCACTCCCTGAATGAAGGTACGCACCAGGGAATGCGAAGCCAGGGAGCGTTGAAAGAAAACCGCCAAGGCCGACACCTGGCCCTTGACAGTACTCAAGGCCAAATTCTTTTCAATGACCCTCTGAAGAAAAGTCAAAATTTGAGCCACCAAAAAGGAACGTGGGTAAAACCCCACTGACTCACTATGAAATGTACTTTTTCCACATCCGATGATATATCTACCTGGAAGTAGACTTCCTAGCTTTGAGTAGTGTTGGAATCAACGACGCAAATAGGCCCCTATCCTTCAACACCTGGCTTTCAGCAGCCATGCTGTTAAAGCCAGTGATGGAAAAGCAGGGTGGAAGATCGGCCCCATGGGATAGCAGATCCTCCCTGAGAGGCAGCCGCCAGGGGGCATCTGCGACCAGATGCACCAGGTCGGGGTACCTGGACCGACGAGGACAGTCCGGGGCCACTAGAATACGAGAATTCCTTCTGCCTCGATCAGCAGAAGCTTGAGAGGAGGAAAGGCATAGATCAGATGATACTGGCCCCATGGAGCCACCAGAGCATCTGAGGCATCTGCCAGAGGCTCCCGAGACCTGGCCACAAACCTCTGCACCTTCCTGTTGATTTGGGATGCCATCAGATCTACCTCTGGAGATCCCCAGCATAGACAGATCTGTTGAAATACCTCCTGATGAAGGAACCACTCCCCTTGGTCAAATACTTGGTGACTGAGGTAATCCGCCCGCCAGTTGTCCGCCCCCGGAATGTGAGCGGCGGAGATGGCCGGGATGAAACGCTCTGCCCACCGTAGAATGCAGGCTACTTCCAGGCCGGCTAACACACTCCTTGTCCCTGCTTGGTGGTTGACATAGGCCACCGCTGTGTATCACAGGTACTCACCGAGGCCGAGATGCTGGGAGTGGCTTCCCTTGCGGCTAAGCGCACTATACCCCTGGTAGTGGTACAGAGGGTATAGGGCACAGAGAGGCACGGGTCGCCTGCAGGCAGGAAGCTCTTGAGAGGAGGACTTCTGTCACGTAGAGATGAGAGTAACGGTGGCTCTGCCCCTGGAACTGGAGAAGAAGACCCGGCTGGGGTTCTAACCCGCAAACACAACGGGAGCTGGGAGAAGTGCAGGAGATCAGGCACGGAGAACCCAGTAGTGTCTATGGTGCAGACCGATAACAAATACTGGAGACTGGTAGATGAGGAAGTCCTTGAAACAAGCCGAGGGTCAAACACAGCAGATGGTAAGTAAGTAGAGAAATCCTGAAGGCAAGCCAGAGGTAGAGGATTGGAGATGTCAGCAGAGGAGTCCGTTTAAACAAGCCGGGGTCATACACGAGAAGGCAGGAGAATCCGGAGACAGGCAGAGGGTCAAACACTGGAAGCAGATGGTGGGGAAGTCCTTTAAACAAGCCGAGGTTAAAACGCTGGAGAGAGACAAGGTAGGTCAGGCAAATCCGGGTCAAACAGGTAAACACAAGAAGCAGGAATCAGGAACGGAACACTGGAAGCTGAAAGACAAACCAGCAATTAAACAGAGCACAAGTCAGTCCTTATATAGGCCAGAAAGGGGGTGTAACGCTGACAAACGAACGTTCGTACGCCATTACGCCGTTACGCCGTGTAGTGAACCCGCGTGTGCCGCTACTTTGCTAACGCGCATGCGCCGAAGCGCGGCTCCGCCGCGCAAACGCACAGGAACCTTCCGATGTTGACAGGTTCTTCTCTGACAGTGCCCCCCCCCCAAAGGGCAACCTCCGGATGCTCAATCTGGCCAGTACTCCCGGATATTTCTTGTGGAATGTTTGTATTAACCGTGGAGCGTGTATATTGGAGGAGGGTTCCCAAGAATTATCTTCTGGGGGGTACCCTTTCCACTTGACCAGATACTGGATATGACCCCCCCTCCTTCTACAGTCCATTATAGCCTCAACCTCAAATTCATCTTCGCCTTCAATATTAATTGGAGGAGGTGGCAACTCCTCCCTTCCTGGGAAAGAACTGGGAGTTACTGGTTTCAAAAGGGAAGTATGAAAGACCGGATGAATTCTGTAAGAGCTGGGTAAAGAGAGTTCAAAGGCCACGGGGGTTCACTACTCTCTTTATCTTGAAGGGACCAATAAATTTTGGACCTAATTTGCGTGAGGGACAAGAAAGTTTGAGGTTTGTTGCAGATAGCCAGACTTCATCCCCAATCTTAAAAATTGGGTTGCTTCTCCTCCCCCTGTCATAGTATTTCTTGTAGCTGTCCTGAGCCTTTTTCATAGCTTCCTGAATTATTTAAAAATTGGCTTGAATGGAATTTATTCGGTCTTGCACCGCAGGAACTGATACTTCTGAAAAAGAGTTAGGCAAAAAAGAGGGGTGAAATCCATAATTAGCCCAGAAAGGAGTTTGATTGGTTGCTGTGTGTATGGAATTATTGTAGGCAAATTCTGCACAGGGGAGGAGTGAAACCCAGTTGTCTTGAGAGCATGAGCAGAAACAGCGCAGATATTGTTCCAGCGTTTGGTTCGTCCTCTCTGTTTGGCCATTACTTTGAGGATGATATGCTGAGGACAGGCATACCTTGATTTCTAGGGATTTGCAAAGGTCTCTCCAAAATTTTGAGGTGAACTGGACTCCTCTGTCAGACACAATGCTAACGGGTACTCCATGTAGCCTAACCACTTCCTTGATGAATATATCCGCGGTATCTGAGGCAGAGGGTGTGCCCTTCATGGGTAAGAAGTGGGCCATTTTTGAAAGGCGGTCGACTACTACCAGAATGGTGGAGAACCCCTCAGCAGGTGGTAGGTCAACGATAAAGTCCATAGCCACTTCCTTCCAGGGTTGCTCTGGAATGGGTAATGGTCTTAACAGACCCCAGGCTTTCGCATTGGATCCCTTTCTGCGTTGGCAAATAATACAAGAGTTTACGTAGTTCTTACAGTCCTGACTCCACCCTGGCCACCAGAAGGAACGATGTATTAGTTCCGAGGTCTTTTGTACCCCGAAATGTCCTGCAAATTTGTTATCATGAAATGTTCTTAGTACCAAGGGTCTTACTTGCGCTGGAACAAATATTTTGTTTTGGGCCCATAGTAAACCATCCTGTTTCCTCAGTGTGGGTACTTCAGGGTTTAAGCATTGGCTGGAGGCCTGTTCAATGGCAGTTTTTAGATCTGGCTGGATTGAACAAAGAAAATTCTGTGAGGACAGAATAGTACCAGGTTCTGCTGTTTGAGAGGTTTCTGGGAACATCCGAGATAGGGCGTCCGCTTTCCCATTCTTGGAACCAGGCCGATAGGAAATGTGAAAGTTGAACCTGGAGAAAAACAGGGCCCAGCGGGCTTGCCGAGGTCTGAGGCGTTTTGCTGTTCTAAGGTACTCCAGGTTCTTGTGATCTGTGAAGATCATAATGGGGTGAGAAGCACCCTCCAACAGATATCTCCACTCCTCAAGAGCAAATTTGATGGCCAGTAGTTCACGCTCCCCCAAGTCATAGTTCCTTTCTGGCGGGGACAGTTTCCGGGAGGCAAATGCCACAGGATGAAGAAGGGCCTTCTGGCCTCGTCTTTGGGATAGAATTGCTCCTAAAGCGGACTCTGAGGCGTCTACTTCCAATACATAAGGAAAAGCGGGGTCTGGATGCAGTAGTACCGGGGCAGAAGTAAATAGATCCTTCAGTCTATCAAATGCTTCCTGAGTTTCTGAAGACCACTGGAATCGGCTTTGCTGGCGAGTCAATTGGGTTATGGGAGAAATGATCGATGAGAATCCTTTTATGAACCTGCGATAAAAGTTGGCAAAGCCCACAAATCGTTGGACCCCCTTTTTATCTGTAGGGGCTGGCCATTCTTGGATAGACTTCACTTTCTGAGGATCCATTGAGACCCCTTCAGTGGAGATAATGAACCCTAGGAATTGGACTACTGTTTTTTCAAATTCGCATTTCTCTCCCTTTAGGTAAAGTCCGTGCTTCCTGAGGATCGTGAGTACCTTCTTCACATGGACTTGATGCTGCTCAATGGTTGTAGAGAAAATCAGAATATCGTCAAGGTAAACAATCACAAAGTCGTCTAAGTATTCACGAAAAATATCATTTACTAGGTGTTGGAATGTAGCTGGGGTATTGCACAGACCGAATGGCATCACTAGATATTCAAAATGTCCGAACCTAGACCTAAAAGCCGTTTTCCACTCATCCCCTGGGCGTATCCGAACCAAGTTGTAGGTGCCCCTTAGGTCAAGTTTAGAGAAAACTCGTGCGGTTCGAAACCGTTGGAACAGTTCTGGGATGAGGGGAAGCGGATAACGGTTCTTGATGGTGATCTTGTTGATTTCCCTGTAGTCCACACAAGGCCTTAAAGTACCATCTTTTTTTTCAACGAAGAAAATCCCTGCTCCAGCCGGAGAAGAGGAAGGACGAATGAATCCCTTTTCAAGGTTTTCGTTGATGTAGGACCGAAGAGCCTCCAACTCCTTTTCTGATAGAGGGAATATACGACCAAAAGGGATCTCGGAGCCAGGTAAGAAATCAATGGGACAGTTGTATGGTCGGTGAGGAGGCAAACTGTCAGCTCTCTTTTTGTCAAAAATGTCCATGAATTCACGGTAGGCTGCAGGGACGTGCTGAAGATGATCAGGAACTGGCTGGACAGTTAGACAGGAAGCTGTGCAGACGGGACCAGAGGTGAAGCAGTGCTGGGAGCAGTAAGCCGAAGAGAAGGAGATCTTCTTCTCACTCCAATTGATATGGGGGTCGTGAGCTTTCAACCATGGAAGTCCCAGGATGATAGGGAACATGGGGGAGCAGATGATGTCAAAGCACAGAAATTCTTGATGTCCTGAATCTGTGATGGTGAGAATGGGTTTAGTTTCTTGAGTAACAGGCCCGGAACAGGGGGATGATCCATCGGCCAGGTGGATTTGGAGACTTTGTCTTTTATTTTGCAGAGGGATGCGTAAGCTTCGGGCTAGGGATGTATCCAGGAAGCAGCTGCAGGCGCCAGAATCAATAATGGCTGGTAGCCGGATCTCCTCGCCTGCCACCTGTAGGGAGACAGGAAGGACAAGATGAGTTGAACTTGAACCATTGACTTGAAAGTTCATAGCTGTTTGTAATTGGGACTTACTGGGTCTTATAGGACAGTTGCGCAAAAAGTGGCCTGACCCTCCACAGTATAGGCAGAGATTGGCTTCCCGCCGGCGTTGTTTCTCATCAGGTGTAAGTGGAGCCCGGATCAGTCCCAGTTGCATTGGCTCACTCTCCAAGGTAGAGGAGGAAGGGACTGCAGGAAGAGGATGACCTGTGGGGACCCTGGGTAGCATCCATGTAGGCCGGGGAGATTGAAAACGTTCAGAACGTTGTTTCCGTAGACGTCTGTCTAGTTTTATGGCTAGCTGGATCAACTCCTCCAGGGTGGAAGGAGAATCAACACGTGCTAATTCATCTTTAAGAGTCTCTGAGAGTCCCTGGCGGTACTGGTATTTGAGGGCCGCCTCATTCCATCCAGTGTCCCCAGACCATTTTCGAAATTCGACCGTATAGTCCTCCACCGGTCTTTTTCCCTGGACTAAGGTATGTAAGATGGACTCGGCCGTGGCTGTGCGTTGGGGATCATCATATAATCTTCCCATGGATTCAAAGAAGGTTTCCACAGAGTTTAGTAAAGGACTCTTCTGCTCCAGGAGGTTGTGAGCCCAGGCTTGGGGTTCTTCGGACAACAAGGAAATAATGAACCCTACTTTTACTGTCTCGGAACTGAAAGTCTTAGGTTGGAGAGCCAGGTATAACAAGCAGGCATTCTTAAATGCTCTAAACCTCTTCCGATTCCCGGAAAATCGTTCGGGTGTGGGCACCCTAGGTTCTGGGAGAGTCATAACAACTGCAGGAGCTGTGCTGGAGTGATCTTGCGAAGAGCTGGCCCCACTGGGGGATGTGGAGGTTGCATCCCCAGGAGATAAGATTAGGTGCTGGAGACGACCTCCTAGTTGGAAATAGCCATCTTGCAGCCTCTGGATTGCTTGCGTAAGGGTCGTTACCTGCTGGCATAGAGCTTCGAGAGGGGAACCCACTCTGTCGGCCTCGGACATCTGGCTGGTTTGTACTATCACAGGTACTCACCGAGGCCGAGATGCTGGGAGTGGCTTCCCTTGCGGCTAAGCGCACTATACCCCTGGTAGTGGTACAGAGGGTATATGGCACAGAGAGGCACGGGTCGCCTGCAGGCAGGAAGCTCTTGAGAGGAGGACCTCTGTCACGTAGAGATGAGAGTAACGGTGGCTCTGCCCCTGGAACTGGAGAAGACCCGGCTGTGGTTCTAACCCGCAAACACAACGGGAGCTGGGAGAAGTGCAGGAGATCAGGCACGGAGAACCCAGTAGTGGAGAGTCTATGGTGCAGACCGATAACAAATACTGGAGACTGGTAGATGAGGAAGTCCTTGAAACAAGCCGAGGGTCAAACACAGCAGATGGTAAGTAGAGAAATCCTGAAGGCAAGCCAGAGGTAGAGGA
This sequence comes from Lithobates septentrionalis, assembly GCA_037952835.1. NCBI lineage: Eukaryota > Metazoa > Chordata > Amphibia > Anura > Ranidae > Lithobates > Lithobates septentrionalis. Next base: position 1,491,092 of record JBBDGP010002012.1, read on the forward strand.
TTGGAGATGTCAGCAGAGGAGTCCATTTAAACAAGCCGGGGTCATACACGAGAAGGCAGGAGAATCCGGAGACAGGCAGAGGGTGAAACACTGGAAGCAGATGGTGGGGAAGTCCTTTAAACAAGCCGAGGTCAAAACGCTGGAGAGAGACAAGGTAGGTCAGGCAAATCCGGGTCAAACAGGTAAACACAAGACGCAGGAATCAGGAACGGAACACTGGAAGCTGAAAGACAAACCAGCAATTAAACAGAGCACAAGTCAGTCCTTATATAGGCCAGAAAGGGGGTGTAACGCTGACGAACGAACGTTCGTACGCCATTACGCCGTTACGCCGTGTAGTGAACCCGTGTGTGCCGCTACTTTGCTAACGCGCATGCGCCGAAGCGCGGCTCCGCCGCGCAAACGCACAGGAACCTTCCGATGTTGACAGGTTCTTCTCTGACACTGTGGCATTGTCTGACTGGATCCGTCAGCCCCTGAAGTCGTTCCGTCCAATGATCCAGACAGAGTCTGATTGCCCGGAGTTCCAAGATGTTGAGAGGCAGCCTGGATTCCTCTAGCGTCCAGTGACCCTGAGCCGAGCTCAGGCTCAGGACTCCTCCCCACCCAGACAGACTTGCATCAGTGGTGACCACCGTCCAGTACAGAGGGAGAAAGGATTTCCCCTGTCGAAGAGCCAAGGAACAAAGCCACCAGATCAGGGACCCTTTGATTCCTTGACTCAGCCGATTCTGACTGTCCAGAGACTCTGAACATTTGTCCCATTTTAACAAGATCTCCTTTTGCAGGGGTCTCGTATGGAACTGAGCGAATGGGACCGCCTCGAATGTAGACACCATCAGGCCCAGCACCCGCATGCAAGTCCGCAGGAAGACCCACTTGCTGGACAGCAGTAAGCAGGTTGCCGCCTGTAATTTCTGGAGTTTGTCCTGCAGAAGGACCACTCTGGCCCGAGCGGAATCCAGAGTCAGACCCAGATAAACCAATTTCCGAACTGGAATCAATGCAGACTTCTGGTAATTTATCAGCCACCCAAAATCTGCCAGAGTCTGAACAGTGATCTCCACATCGCCCCTCAGGGTCGCTGGGGACTCTGCTTGTAGCAGAAGGTCGCCCAGGTAGCCCACAACAGCAATTCCCCACTGGCGCAGTAGCGCCAGAACCGGGGTTAACACTTTGGTGAAGACACAAAGAGCGGAGGCGAGACCAAAGGGTAACGCCGCAAACTGATAATGCTCCTCTCCCACAGCAAAGCGGAGGAACCGCTGGTGCTGTGCACAAGTCAGAATGTGCAGGTAGGCATCCTCGATGTCGATGGAGGCAAAAAAGTCCCCCTGATGAAGAGATGCCACCACAGAGTGAATGGACTCCATTATGAACTTCCGCACTCGCACATATCGGTTCAGGGCCTTGAGGTCTAGAATTGGACGTATCCTACCCTTTTTTGGGGGGGATCGTAAGCAGGTTTGAATAAAAGCCCTGGAAAGGTTCCGACACTGGAACCGGGACAATCACCCCTTGGAGCAATAGGCCTTGCACCGCACCCCGGAGGGTTAACAAGCAGTCCGGAGACAGATGCAGATTGGACAGAAAAAATCTGCTTGGGGCAAGTCTGGAACTCGATCTTGTAACCAGACAGAATAACTTTGTGGACCCACTTGTCATTTATCAGAGCGGTCCACTGACCCGGAAACCACCGAAGAAGTCCCCCCATCCCGACTGCAGGTGAGGGCGCCTCTTCATGCCAAAGGAGCCTTATCTGGGGGTCTGGAGAAACCCGCTTTCGGTTTGCCCGTCGCTTGGAGCCTCCCGAGGGGGGCTTGAAAGACTTTGAGCCCTTGTCAGTGGACCCTGAGGGACAAAAAAAAAAACTTTCTGTGCGCCGAGAAGGAAGGACCATACTTGCGACTTGGCTCCTTCCCCTTCTTTGACTGTGGAAGAAAAGTACTCTTCCCCCCTGTGACACTCTTAATGATATCATCCAGAGTGGCCCCAAACAAACGATCGCCTTGAAAATGCAGATCAGTTAGGTTTTTTTTTAGAGGCCTGGTCCGCAGTCCAATACTTCAGCCACAATACCCGTCAAAGCAATACCACTGAAACAGACAGCATAGAAAACAAAGGAGCTGCGTCCAAAGAGACATCGCAGACAAACTGCAGCCCCTGGACCAGTTGGTCTGCTAATTCAGTGAAGGCAGGAGGAAACTGATCACCCTCCAGGTCACAGGGAAACAATTTTGCCTACTCTGTCAGCGTTTGAGACACCAGGACAATAGCCAAGACCAGCCGAAGCGCAGAACCCACAATAGTGAACATAGTGCAACTCAGAGACTCTGCCTTCCTGTCAGCCGGATCTTTAAAGGCCGGAGAGTCCTCAACCGGAATCATGGTGGTTTTGTTCAGTCGAGAAACCGGGGGATCCACCACAGGTGGAGTCACCCACTTTTTGAGAAGACTCCTCAAAGGGATAACGCACAGCAAAGCATTATGTGATCACAAAGGGATGTTTTGGACGCTCCCAGTCTTTATAGACAAACTTGTCAAAAAAGGAGGGATAAGGGAACACTTTTGCCGCTCGAGGCGGCTTGTGAGTGCCAAAAGGGACCAACACCTCCACCACAGCTGTGGCTGCATCCTCCAGGTGGGGAAACATGCTCCTGAGACTCAATAGGAGACAATTAAGAGACCCCTACACCAAGAGTGACCACTGCAATGGGACACCCCCCACACCGGTAGCAGTACTGGATCACCATGACACCCCACAGCAGAGAGAGGAGGGATCCCCCAGACTCACCACCCCACCACCATAGCGCTTGATGCCTCAGGTGTAGACCCGCACACACGTGGCGTCCAAGGAAGAAGAAAACACAGGAGTCAGCACCGGGTTAAAAGGAGGAGCTTACGCCTGCTAAAAACGCCATCCTGGGCTACACAGTAATGGCCGCCATTGCCTGAGCCAATATCCACCATATCATGGCCGCCGAGCAACACAAACATGGCCGCCGGCCATAGGAAGTCATCAGGCACTAGGGGAAAGGATGCCGGCTACGGCAAAATGGCCGCCAGCCGCGCTACACGAGGCTACCACAGATGCAGGTGAGAACCCTGTAGCCCCCCCAGAATGAGAGCGAGAGAGAGAGAGAGGGTCCGGGCCCTGGACCTAGTGCCTCCCCCCTCAGTAAGCGCAGCACCTGGCGGCGTGCACCCTCAGCCCACCAGTACTCAACCCCGTCTCCCAGGATCCACCAAGGCACACTACCCCATATGGAGGGTGGGGAGGGGGAAAGGGGAGTTACCAAGGGACCTTCAGGGTCAGGAAAAGAGGGTGCAGGGACAGAGGGGAACCCGCAGGACCGACCGACCCAGGGAGGGGCCCTCATCCGCCACAAAAAAAACCCAAAGGGGAGAGGGGGACATTTACTCACCATACCAGGACCAAGTGGGCACCGTTCCAGACAGAACCTCCTCGCCACCGAAGTGGGGGGCTGTCGGCCATGAGGGACGCTGCAACTCGAGCCGAGGCCCGGTCATATGCGACTTTGCGAGACGTTTAACTCTCAGGGCCAGCCCCCGTCCAGTGGGGCTAAGTTGCGGCCGACCTAGCGCGTACCTGCGGTCTGCGCGTGCTCGCTGGCCAGACTGGGGTGACCACTGGATCAAATGTTCAGCCCATTGCCCAAGCCCAGCAGCTGATTGTAGATCTCACCGGAAAAGTCCAGGAAAAACAACAAACAAAAATAAACATTGCCAGGACTAGAGATCCCAGCAGGGAACTAGGTCCTTACTCCAGTCCTGACTAGGCAGAAAAAAACTGAAGGCCCATAGCAGAGAGGAGGGTGTATATCACCTAGGACGGCCCATGGGCGTAGCCAAGTCTTTTTTCTGCCTAGTGTCCTACTCCTGTAGGGGGCAATATAACCCTATGGTTCTGAATAAAGAAGGCTGTGTCTGTCAATGAACGAATGAGAAATTGTGTTTTTTTTTTCAAAAGTGTCGCTGTTTTTTTGTTTATAGCGCAAAAAATAAAGACTGTAGAGGTGATCAAATACCACCAAAAGAAAGCTCTATTTGTGAGGAAAAAAATTATGAAAATTTCATATGGGTACAGTGTTGCATGACCGCGCAATTGTCATTCAAAATGTTACAGCGCAGAAAGCTGAAAATTGGTTTGGGCAGGAAGGGGGTGAAAATGCCCGGTATTGAAGTGGTTAAACAAAGGAACCGGTGATCACGGCACAGCAATAGCGCTCTATTAATTACAGGTGGACTGGTTAGCCTCTAACTACAGTTGAAAATATGTTCTTTAAAATCCATTTAGTGCGTATGACCTTAATTTAATCACAGGGTAATGCTACACGGGTAGCAGTTATTGCTGCCTGTTTTTTTGCAAAAGCTCTGCATTTTCTCCAATTTAATTTGACTTAATTGTTGCCGTTGACTTGTTTAGGTTTATTAAATAGTCTTCTAGCTGGAAAAAAACAACAAGAAAGGGATTTGATAAGGAAAAAAAACCCTGGATTTTCAATGCTAATGAGGATGTTGTGTTGTAAACCTTAAAGTGGTTGTAAAAGTTTTTTTTTTTTTTCTTTAAAAAAAAAATAACAAACATGTTCTACTTATCTGCTCTGTGAAAGGGTTTTGCAAAGAGCGGCCCTCGATCTTCCTTTTTTTGGGGTGCCCTGTTGGCGCTCCTGACTCCTCCTCTTCATTGGGTGCCCCCCATGGAGTAGACATGTACATGACGGAAAAAAAAAAATTAGTTTTGTTTCATTTTGATTCGTTAACCACTTCAGCCCCGGAAGGATTTACCCCCTTCCTGACCAGAGCACTTTTTGCAGAAAGGCACTGCGTCGCTTTAATTGCCCGGTCGTGGAACGTTGCAAACAAACAAAATTGACATCCTTTTTTTCCCCACAAATAGAGCTTTCTTTTGGTGGTATTTGATCACCTCTGCGGTTTTTATTTTTTTGCGCTATGAACAAAAAAAGAGCGACAATTTTGAAAAAAAAAAAAAGCAATGTTTTTTACTTTTTCTTATAATAAATATCCCAAAAAAATACATATAAAAAAAACTATTTTTTTCCTCAGTTTAGGCCGATACGTATTCTTCTACATATTTTTGGTAAACAAAATCGCAATAAGCGTATATTGATTGGTTTGTAGAAAATAGATTTATGGCATTTTTAATATTATTATTTTTTTTAAATTAATATTGGCGGCGATCTGCGATTTTTATCGTGACTGCGACATTATGGCGGACTAATCGGACACTTTTGACACAATTTTGGGACCATTGTCTTTTATACAGTGATTAATGCTATAAAAATGCACTGATTTACTGTGTAAATGACACTGGCAGGGAAGGGGTTAAACATTAGGGGGCGATCAAGGGGTTAATTGTGTCCTAGGGAGTGATTCTAACTGTATGGGGGATGGGCTCACTAGAACATGACAGAGATCACTGCTCCCAATGACAGGGAGCAGTAGATCCCTGTCATGTCACTAGGCAGAACGGGGAAATGCCTTGTTTACATAGTCATCTCCCCGTTTGTTTCAGAGTGTTTTCTGACACAGGGTTATCAGTGGTGGAAAGTTTAGCCAGAGAAACGGCCTGTTCATCTCCAGAGTCATCATCATTATCGTCAGTGTGGTGGAAAGCAGTGGCGGCCCATCCATACGGGGCGCAGGGGCGCCGCCCCCCTAATCCATGCGCCTAGCCCCTAATCAACATGCAGGGTGTCAGACGCATTGGTTTCAAATTATTTTATTTTTTTATTTTTTGGAGGAAATGATTAGAGGCTCTAATTGGCTTCTGTAAAGGGTGGGCCCGGGACACATAGCACTGTGCCCTGAGCCCACCCAGTTGTGTGACGATAGCAAATGAATATTTGCTATTCTCTTCCAGATTCTCCTCTTGGCCAATCAAGTAGCGGGTCCTGAGACCCGTCACCGATTGGCCGAGAGGAGAAGCGATCCTATTGGCCACCGAGGAGGAGGGAGGAGACGCACGGCGGAAGCCACCGTGATGCCAAGGAAGAGGAGACACAGGGGAAGCCACCGCCCGGAGGAAGCGCTACCCACGACCTAGATGGGGTAAGTGCAGGGCTGGTGACCCACCTACCGACAGGGGGTGCTGGTGGGCCGACCAGGGGGGGGGGTGTATTTGGATGGGGGGGTGCATTATTTGCTGCCCCCACCAAGAAAATATACCACCAGCCGTCACTGGTGGAAAGCCAGATGCTTTTTGCTTACCGGCGCTGGGTGAGGCTGAGAGGCAAAGGGAGAGGGGTCTACCTGCTTAGAGCTGTCCCTGTTTTGTTTTCCACAAGGGGCTGTACAAGGGGCTCGTGGTGCTTTTTTCTTTTAGGAGCCGGCGCCATCTTGGGACTCCCGGGGAAGGGGAGCAGCCAAAGAATTTATCAGCTTTCTAGGGCCCGGCGGGTTGTTTTCTTTGTGGGACATGTCGCTCCGGTGTACAGGAGGATGTAGGGGTGCTCGGTGGTACGGTATGCTGGCCTGTAGTGCTTGTTCGGCGATGAAGAGATCTCCCGTGCGGCGGAGAGTAGGAGTCGAGCTGCCATCTCAGAGCACGGACAAGCTCCGTCCGAAGGGCTGTGCAATATATAATATGAGTTTCACTTTTTGAATTGAATTACTGAAATAAATTAACTTTTTTGCTGATATTCACATTTTTTGAGATGCACCTATAATGTTTGGAAAATCTAAGTAGTTTTCCAGCAAAAAAAAAAAAATATATATAGGAGAGGAATGTCAGGATTGGCTCGGACTGGAAGTGGTTAGCAGTCTACACCAAATTGAGGGTAAGGATCATGTTCCTCTGCAATCGGATCCATGGAGTGAATTGTAAATCCCTGTTTTCTTCCAGCGTACGAGGTTCGGAGGGGTTTAGAGTCAGGCTGAGGCCGTCCATGGCCAACAGAAAGCAACGAGGATCAAAAGACAAATAAACTAAATTCTGTACAAACCGGCAAACAATAGGCAAAAAAGCAGCTTGACTGCCGCGGAAAGAGAAAGATTAGGTTTTACATAAATCTACAGCTGGGGACGTGCTCAGCCTTCATGTAGACATGAATATATGAACTCAACAGAACACCAATAGTCTGCAATAACGGAAGAGAATGGAAGGGAGCCTCTTGACCATAATTACAGGGCATGTTATGTTGGGCAAGCTGTGTAACAAAGGTCGCCAGGGGCGGCAAAATGCAGGTACAACAAAGGAATGTGGCAGGAATAACAAGTAAACAATTAACATAGCGTATACAATTGCTACACAAGCCATATTATAATTTAATGCTATTATCCACTTCAGCCCCGGAAGGATTTACCCCTTCATGGCCAGGCCATTTTTTGCGATATGGCAGTGCGTTACTTTAACTGACAATTGCATGATATATATATATATATTTTTACTTTCTGTTATAAAACACATACTTACATAGTAGGTGAGGTTGAAAAAAGACACAAGTCCATCAAGTCCAACCTCTGTGTGTGATTATATGTCAGTATTACATTGTATATCCCTGTATGTTGCGGTCGTTCAGGTGCTTATCTAATAGTTTCTTGAAACTATCGATGCTCCCCGCTGAGACCACCGCCTGTGGAAGGGAATTCCACATCCTTGCCGCTCTTACAGTAAAGAACCCTCTACGCAGTTTAGGGTTAAACCTCTTTTCTTCTAATTTTTATGAGGGGCCCACGAGTCTTGTTAAACTCCCTTCCGCGAAAAAGTTTTATCCCTATTGTGGGGTCACCAGTACGGTATTTGTACATTGAAATCATATCCCCTCTCAAGTTCAGTGCTCGCAACCTTTCCTCATAACTAATATCCACCAGATCCTTTATTAGTTGTGTTGCCCTTCTTTGTATTCGCTCCATTTCCAGTACATCCTTCCTGAGGACTGGTGCCCAGAAATGGACAGCATACTCCAGGTGCGGCCGGACCAGAGTCTTGTAGAGCGGGAGAATCATCCTTTTATCTCTGGAGTTGATCCCTTTTTTTAATGAATGCCAATGTTCTGTTTGCTTTGTTAGCAGCAGCTTGGCATTGCATGTCATTGCTGAGCCTATCATCTACTAGGACCCCCAGGTCATTTTCCATCCTAGATTCCCCCAGAGGTTCTCCCCCCAGTCTATAGATTGCATTCAGATTTTTGCCACCCAAATGCATTATTTTACATTTTTCTACATTAAACCTCATTTGCCATGTAGTTGCCCACCCCATTCATTTGTTCAGATCTTTTTGCAAGGTTTCCACATCCTGCGGAGAAGTTATTACCCTGCTTAGCTTAGTATCGTCCGCAAATACAGAGATTGAGCTGTTTCCCCCATCCTCCAGGTCATTTAATTAGGATTGGTCCCAGCACAGAACCCTGGGGGACCCCACTACCCACCCCTGACCATTCCGAGTACTCCCCATTTATCACCACCCTCTGAACTCGCCCTTGTAGCCAGTTTATTTTGTACAGTAAACTTTTAAGGGGAACTGTGTTCCTGAGACCCGATGGGAGTCCTAAGACTCCTCCTTGACCAATCGGGTCTCAGGACCCACTTCCTGATTGGCTGGGAAGAGAATCAGGAAGACAATAGCGAATATTAATTTGCTATTGTCACACAACTGGGTGGGCTCAGGGCTCATGGATTAGGGGGATGACGTACGGCAAACCATAGATGATTTGAGTTTCTTTCCTTCCACCATGGTTGGAAGGAAAGATAATTGTTTGATTCCCCCATCAACACAGTCAGGGGAAATCCCTCCCACAGCAGCCTTCCCAGCCAGCAGATGATTACTGTCTACAGCTATAGCTGCCGGCAGTAATCACATGTAAAAAATCCAACAGGCTGGTTGACCCATAGATGGATCAAATCTGGTCTGGTTGAACCGGATGGGATTTGATCCATCTATGGCCAGTTTAACTTCCAATGAAAGTAATTGGACATGCCAACGCTGCATACCTCAATGCAATATAAGCACCATCCAATGAGAAGGGTGTGGCCATGCCTAAGTTCCCATGACATTATTTGGCATGCCAACCTTGCATTCTCTCAATGCTATGTGAGCACCATCCAATGGGAAGGCGATGGTTGTCATGCCTACATTCATTTGACAATAACTAGACATGCCAACTCTGCATCCCACAATGCAATGAGAGTGCCATTCGGAGAGAACTAGGTGGCCATGCCCAAGTTCCCATGACAATAATTAGACATGCCAACCCTACATCCCACAATGCAATGAGAATACCAATCAGTGAGAAGGGGGTGGCCTTGCCCAAGTTTCCATGACAATAATTAAACATGCCAACCCTACATCCCCCAATGCAATGAAAGTACCATTCAGTGAGAACTAGGTGGCCATGCCCAAGTTCCCATGACAATAATTAGACATGCCAACCCTGCATCCCACAATGCAATGAGAATACCAATCAGTGAGAAGGGGGTGGCCTTGCCCAAGTTCCCATGACAATAATTAGACATGCCAACACTGAATCCCTCAATGCAATTTGAGCACCAACCAATGAGAACAGGGCAGCCATGCCTAAGTTCCCACGGCATTAATAGACATGCTAACGCTGCATTCCATAATGCAATGTGAGCACATCCAATGGGAAGGCAGTGGTCATGCTTAAGTTCCCATGAGAATAATTAGATATGGCAACACCGAATCCCACAATGCAATGTGAGCACCAACTAAGGGGGCACAGGGTAGCCATGCCTAATTTCCCATGACAGTTTTCTACAACAGGTTTGCTTGGATCAATGTAATGCCCTAAACTTCAACTTTTTGCATTTTGCTGCGGTTAGTCTTCCACTCTACAAAAAAAAAAAAATAGTCAGCTCTATTTTGATTGGTGTAAGCGTCACCAGGCATGGGTTCCAGAAATGGGACATCCACCTCCCACAGGACAAGGAGGTTGTAGCCGGCAGACACACAGCCAGCCCGCAGTGCCCATTGTTCTTTAAGCAGACATAACTTCGGCCCGCTGACTTCGATAAGAGAAACGCAATTGCCGGTTGCCACGGAGATGCAGATTCCCTATCTGTGAAGAAAACTCGCAAGATGAATCTGACAAATTAAAATTCATTTTATCAAACCTTGGAAGAGCAAGTCCTCGACTCAAAACATGTTTACTCTCATTTTCTTTTCTGGAGACATGCTTTGCATGGAAATGACGGAGTCCTCTAATAGGTTACAGCGCTCTGAGAGCCGAAAGGCTTGAAGCTCTTGTGACAACTATATGATAATGGAAAGGCTCAGGGACTGACTGAAGAGAAGTCAGTCATGTTCAGATTTATAAAAGTCTTTCAGCAGGGTCACTTTTAAAGGAAATTAGAATTTGTGTGAATATATATATATATATATATATATATATATATATATATATATATATATATATATACACTCACAGCCACTTTATTAGGTACACCTTGCTAGTAGCGGGTTGGACCCCCTCTTGTCTTCATTCTTGGTGGCATAGATACAACAAGGTGTTGGAAACGTTCCTCAGAGATTTTGCTCCATAGTGACATGATAACATCACACAGTTGCTGCAGATTTGTCGGCTGCACATCCATGAATCTGGATGAGATTAGTCAATTTCTGGCCCGCTCTGCATTTTTTGTACCTGTCAGAGCTGTTTAGTCTGGTTGCTGTGTTGTCAGCGGTAAGCGGTATTTAACAGTGGGTAGACGTGGTGGCTCCTTTCCTACTGAAGAAGTCCCACCTTAGGACGTAACTCATATAGGAAGGGCAGAGCAAGAGTTGTGATGTCATACCATGGCCATTCTACTTGTGGGAGGACATCACTTGAGGAGAGAGGAGAATCTGAGGACACAAGAGGATTAACCCTTGGAGGGGACAAGTGCTTTTATGACCTTACTTGTAATTCAGGGTCATATTTTGGAGGTGAGTGGCCATTATTTACTGGTGGTGAAGGCACAAAGAGCACTTTAATATTAAAGTTTTGTACAGAGAGCACTAGGCTCTCTCTTTTGCTTTTATATAAACATACAGTAAGTCCATGCTTGTTGGTGAGGAGAGAGGAGAAGGTACGAAGAGCATTTTAATTTTAAGTGCTATTTAACAGCAGGTAGATGTGGTGGCTTCTTTTTTACTGAAGAGGTCCCGCCTTAGGACGTAACACATATAGGGGGGGCAGAGTCAAAATTGTGACATCAAACCCTGCTGCCATCTTTACTTGCGACTAGATGCCGATCTGTCTTATTGCACTCCTTCTTGGCACTGTTATAATGCTAGATCTTGTAATTGTATTTTTTTATGAGCAGTATTAAAGATTTGTACGGAGAGCACCAGGCTCTCTCTTTTGCTTTTATATGAACATATTTCCATGCTCGTTTGTGAGGAGATAGGAAGATCTGAGGACACCAAAGGATTAACTCATGGAGGGGCAATTGTTTTTATGACCTTACTGGTAAATCAGGGGTCATATTTTGGAGGTCAGTGGCCATTATTCACTGGTGGTGGAGGCACAAAGAGTACTTTAATGTTAAAGTTTTGTACGGAGACCCACTAGGATCCCTCTTTTTCTTTTGCATAAACATACAGTATTTCCATGCTTGTTGGTGAGGAGAGAGAAAGAAGCACAAAGAGCACTTTAGTTATGTAAGCGCTATTTAACAGCGGGTAGACATGGCGGCTCCTTTCTTACTGAAGAAGTCCTGCCTTAGGACGTAAGGCATATAGGAGGGCGGAGCCTAAGTTGTGATGTCATCCCATGGCCATCTTACTTGTGGCTAGATGCCGATCTGTCACCCTCCTTATTGGCACGGTTACAGTATAGTGCTAGATCTTGTAAGTGTATTTTATTTATGAGCAATATCAAAGTTTTGTACGGAGAGCACTAGGCTCTTTCATCTGCTTTTATATGAACATATTTTGATGCTCATTGGTGAGGAGAGAGGAGGATCTGAGAACAGTAGAAGAATAACCCTTGGAGGGGGCAAACAATTGTAGCGCAAGTAGATTTGCAATCTACCGCATGTTAGGTAAATTTAGTAACTTGTTCGTTAGGCAGGTTAAGTTTGCCTCTGTTCCAGCTTGGCTGACGTTGTGTGTGTTTCCGTGCTGATCGGTGGGTGTCGCTGTTACCACTGGTTAGTGTTGGAAAGGCAACGTGTTGAAGCAAATGGATGCTCTTCTGTCCCGGAGACAACTCGGTGGAGGTGGTCCTCCGAGTTGCATTCTGGGCGAGGGTATTTATGGGACAGATGCCATATTTTGGGGTTCGCTTTACAGCCACCTGCTGGCCCTCCTGGCCGACAGGTATGCATTAAGGAGCTACCTCGTGGTCCTCCGTCCCGGATGCCCACGACACAGCGGCGCAGGGGGGGGGTCCAGAGGCTTGTCTGGGGCCTACCACCGCGGCTGAGGAATGGTCCTGAGCTTTCGGTCCTGTGTGACGAAGCTGGACAACCGAGGAGATACCAGGGGAGGGCCCATCTTGGAGGGATCACGCGGCGTGCTGGTCTATAGAGGGGCCTGGTGACTCGGTTGGAGGACGTATCCGAAAGTAACTATACAGCATAGTGTTGCCGGGTTGGCTTAAAGGTTCAAGCACTGTGACTGACATTCATTACAGAAAATCTGATACATCCTGTGGCAGAGGATCTTATGGGTTTTGTTCCCAAGCAAGTCTGTGGCAGAGACTTTTGTTCGTGCTGCATACTGGCTGCTAGGCTAGTGAGAGAGGCCTATCCAGGCGAGCAAGGAGTGTGTCCCACGAGGGGAGCGCATTCCATACAATATCTGAATTCTACCAGCACATTTGTCAAAGCAACCCTACAAGAAGATGTTTGCGTTTCTTCTGCAGTTTCCTTTCAGCCTCTTCCCTGCTATTTCCTAAGTCAAGTGTTTAATAAAGCATTGAAAACGTACTCCAGTGTTGGTGCGTGTGTCGTCCAGAGGTAAACTCAACGGAACCTCTAGACCCGGTGCCGGTGAAACAGAGGGAAGCAGAGTGAAGGTAACAGACCCGCTTAAACCAGCAGCTCCACCGTGAGTTAGTGCTGCACGTTTTTATGACCTCACTGGTAATTCAGGGGTCATATTTTGGAGGTAATCGCCCTTTATTCATTGGTGGTGGAGGCAGGAAGATCACTTTAGTTTTTTTAATTTTCAAGATATAACACTTTTAAGCACAGCGGTGCATGTGGATTCATTCTTTGGACTTTATCATGTGATTACATTTATGGACTTGTAATTTCATCATGAATATACAATTGTGTGTTTTGTAATATAAGATTGTATTGGAAATTATTATAAGAGGATGTATTTATTATGTTCAGGGTTGTGCTGCACTACATTTCACTATGATGGCCTGCAGGTCCGAACTCGTCCTCCGGTCGCCTGTAGTCCTTGTAGCACCGACCTCGCTCCCAATATTCAATGATGCCTCCAAGCAGCTTTGCTCATCATGGATACACCTCTCCTCCTTCTGGACATAAAATATTATTGCATGGTTGGCATCAATTATCTCCATAAACCTCTGTAAATGTAACAGGTAGACTTTTTGGTGAAATCCCGTTATATTTACAGATGCACCAACGGACTGTTGTAAGTAAGTGGGAGGGCGGCGGGTAAAAACAATTAAGAAATTCTGATCAGGAAGATGAGTTTTAATTTAATAAAGACAAATGTGTCCCAATCAATAAACTGTAATCAGACATTAATTACGGCTGCTTCGGCATACAATATGTCTTCATTCTTGGCAGATGACTTACCTTGTCAAATGCCTAGTGATTCGATCAATGAGAAGATCATTTCATAGCCATTAGTTAGCTGTTTTTTTTTTTTTTTTCTAAAAGTAAATACAATATGTCCATACGCTTTATATATAAAATGTCCCACCTCAGCCTCACACTATTATTATTTTTATACATTTATATAGTGCTGACCTATGCCACAGTGCTGTACAGAGAACACTGAACCAGTCACATCAGTCTCTGTACCAGAGGAGCTTACACTTTAATGTCCCCCCCCAGTCACACAGTATTATTATGATACATCTATATAGCTCTGACATATACCACAGTGCTGTACAGAGAACACGGAATTAGTCTCATCAGTCTCTGTACTAGAGGAGCTTACACTTTAATGTTCCCCCACAAATCACACACTATTATTATTATTATACATTTATATAGCTCTGACACTGACATATACTGAAGTGCTGCACAGAGAACACTGAATTAGTCACATCAGTCTTTGCACCAGAGGAGCTTCTCCACCAGGTGGTGCTGTTCTGCAGGGTGCTGTTGGCTCACTCCGTTGTGATCTCAGCTGAGAGAAGCAGCAAAGCCTGGGGCCTTCATGCAGGCTTTTCCCAGGCAAGTATGGACCATATTGGGGAGGATGAAGGTGGAGGCTCTCCAGAGGCACTAAGGCCTACTCCATGTGCTCAAGCTGCAATGGATCCTGAGCCTATTCAAGAGGAGTTCTTACCAGTCTTCCAGGATCAAGTGGTGAACAGACTTCGCCGCATTGCTAAGGAGGAACAGAAACTTGCTTCCATGAAAGAAGATCTCAGGAAAAAGAAATCCCTGCACAGTAAGTCTGGAAACAGTAAGAGGGAAGTCTCCCAGCTTAAGTCTCTGGAAGAGGCATTGATAAAGCAGGATAAGTTGGTCGCCTCTCTGAAGGAGAGCAGTGCTGTGTTCAGAGAAAAGTGTGAGAATGAGGAGAGATTCCAACAGATGAAGGAAAGTACCTGTGCCAGTACCAGCCAGGGGGTGGATGCCAGAGCAATGCCGACAGTATGGATGGGGGTAAGGAAGTGGCTTCACATAGTGGCCCCAGTGCTACCCCATCTCAGGATCTGTCATGTCTGCGTCAGTAGCTGCCCCCCTCCCTCCCCAGCAGCCTGGGTCATCTCAGGAGGAGGTTGAGGAAAATGGCGGATTGCTGCAGGCCATTACAGAAATGGAATCTCCCTTGAGCGGCACCAACCCATCAGATGAGGATCATGATAATGGAGTGCTTGCTGAAAATCTCTCTCGGTGTGTGGAGGACTTTCCTGAGATTGCACCTGCCAACAGATCCTTGCAATCAGCAGGGAATGCAGGAGGAGCTGGCTGCGAGGAGTCCCACATGGACACCAACAGTGCAGAGCAGGAATGTTGCATGAACATTGAAATTGCAGAGCAGTAGGGCCGTTTGAAAGCTGAAACAGCTGGTGTTTTTTTATAAACAGAAGACTTTACTTGATGACCGGACTGTATTTTTTCCCAACAAAGTGCGCAAATGACTGAAAAGTATTGCAACTACCACCATTTTATTCTCTAGGAAGTTAGAAAAAAAATTTAAATAATTTTTGGGGGTTCTAAGTAATTTTCTAGCAAAAAAAAATGTTTTTCATTTGTAAACACCAAATCTCAGAAAGAGGCTCTGTCCTTAAGTGGTCATTTGGCGCCAATGCGTGAAGATGTGCCCACCGATGCACGGAGATGAGCCTACGTTGTCGGTGCACGCTAGATATGGGCCTGAGCTTGTCTGTGTGCTGGTACACATGCAGAAGTATTAGCATTAGCTGAACTGAGAGACAGAATCCCTGAGAATACCTTTACAAAGAGAAGGACAGTGTACAGACTCCATGTCGACAGGGACCTGGTGGAACCCGGAACCCCCAGCACTGAAATGCAACAGAGCGAGCGGCTGACCACGGAGCCCCCCTGTGCTGCCTGACTAGGCATGGAGACAAACTTGTCTGATACCATGAACATAAATGTTGCTCTTGTCTAATGTGTCCTAGTAAAGTTGGCTTTGATGACCTTTGGAAAGGCATCCTAGTTCCGTATGTGACAGATATGGCCACAAAGTGACAGAAATGGAAGAATCACGTATGTTTCTTGCAAATGTCTCTGTGTACATTTTATATATCTAGTGCAGCATAACCAAGCTCCATGGTTTAACACCCTAAATACCGGCAGCTTTCTTTATTTCCAAAAAATTGTGGGAAATAATTACATTGTTACGTAGTAGGTGAAAAAAGACACAAGTCCATCAAGTCCAACCCATGTGTGTGATTATATGTTACATTGTATATCCCTGTATGTTGCGGTCGTTCAGGTGCTTATCTAATAGTTTCTTAAAACTATCAATGCCCCCCGCTGAGACCACCGCCTGTGGAAGGGAATTCCACATCCTTGCCGCTCTTACAGTAAAGAACCCTTTACGTAGTTCAAGGTTAAACCTCTTTTCTTCTAATTTTAATGAATGGCCATGAGTCTTATTGAATTCCCTTCCGCAAAAAAGTTTTATCCCTATTGTGGGGTCACCAGTACGGTATTTATAAATTGAAATCATATTCCCTCTCAAGCGTCTCTTCTCCAGAGAGAATAAGTTCAGAGCTCGCAACCTTTCCTCATAACTAATATCCTCCAGACCCTTTATTAGCTTTGTTGCCCTTCTTTGTACTCGCTCCATTTCCAGTACATCCTTCCTGAGGACTGGTGCCCAGAACTGGACAACATACTCCAGGTGCGGCCGGACCAGAGTCTTGTAGAGTGGGAGAATTATTGTTTTATCTCTGGAGTTGATCCTCTTTTAATGCCAATATTCTGTTTGCTTTGTTAGCAGCAGCTTGGCATTACATGCCATTGTGATTGCCTTCCCGCGGGCGGGGGGTCCAATCGGACCCCCCCTGGTGCCAGCGGCGGCCGGCTTTGGTCTGGGAGCGTTTAGAGATGAGGGGGAGGCCATCCGATCGTGGCCCCCCCTCGCGATCGCTCCCAGCCAATGACAATCATCCCCGGCCTCTGTGTAGTACACAGAGGCAGAGGATGTGATGTCATCTCTCCTCGGCTCAGCAGTTTCCGTTCCGGCGCCGAGGAGAGAAGACATGTGAGTGAGTGCACAACACACACACAGTAGAACATGCCAGGCACACTTTACACCCCCGATACCCCCCGATCACCCCTCCCCCCTCCCTATCACACTGACACCAAGCAGTTTTTTTTTTTTTTTTCTGATTACTGCATGGTGTCAGTTTGTGACAGTTAGAAGTGGTAGGGCAGTTAGTGTTAGCCCCCTATAGGTCTAGGATACCCCCCTAACCCCCCCTAATAAAGTTTTAACCCCTTGATCACCCCCCGTCCCCAGTGTCACTAAGTGATCATTTTTCTGATTGCTGTATTAGTGTCACTGGTGACGCTAGTTAGGGACGTAAATATTTAGGTTCGCCGTCAGCGTTTTATAGCGTCAGGGACCCCCATATACTACCTAATAAATGTTTTAACCCCTTGATTGCCCCCTAGTTAACCCTTTCACCACTGATCACCGTATAACCGTTACGGTTGACGCTGGTTAGTTCGTTTATTTTTTATAGTGTCAGGGCACCCGCCGTTTATTACCGAATAAAGGTTTAGCCCCCTGATCGCCCGGCGGTGATATGCGTCGCCCCAGGCAGCGTCAGATTAGCGACAGTACCGCTAACACCCACGCACGCAGCATACGCCTCCCTTAGTGGTATAGTATCTGAACGGATCAATATCTGATCCGATCAGATCTATACTAGCGTCCCCAGCAGTTTAGGGTTCCCAAAAACGCAGTGTTAGTGGGATCAGCCCAGATACCTGCCAGCACCTGCGTTTTGCCCCTCCGCCCAGCCCACCCAAGTGCAGTATCGATCGATCACTGACACTTACAAAACACTAAATGCATAACTGCAGCGTACGCAGAGTCAGGCATGATCCCTGCGATCGCTAACAGTTTTCTTGGTAGCGTTTTGGTGAACTGGCAAGCACCAGCCCCAGGCAGCGTCAGGTTAGCGCCAGTAGCGCTAACACCCACGCACACAGCATACGCCTCCCTTAGTGGTATAGTATCTGATTGGATCAATATCTGATCCGATCAGATCTATACTGGCCTTCAAAACTGTCATAGGTAGTGAGGAGTAAAATCAAAAATTTACGCCCTTAGAAATCCCGAAGGCAGTGATTGGTTTTCGGGGCCCCGTACACGGCTAGGCTCCCAAAAAGTCCCACACATGTGGTATCCCCATACTCAGGAGAAGCAGCTAAATGTATTTTGGGGTGCAATTCCACATATGCCCATGGCCTGTGTGAGCAATATATCATTTAGTGACAACTTTTTGTAATTTTTTTTTTTTTTTTGTCATTATTCAATCACTTGGGACAAAAAAAATGAATATTCAATGGGCTCAACATGCCTCTCAGCAATTTGTCATTTGTGCCGGTTTTGTACTGCCCTGACATTTTAGCACCTCAAGAAACGACATAGGCAGTCATAAACTAAAGCTGTGTAAATTCCAGAAAATGTACCCTAGTTTGTAGGTGCTATAACTTTTGCGCAAACCAATAAATATACACTTATTGACATTTTTTTTTACCAAAGACATGTGGCCGAATACATTTTGGCCTAAATGTATGACTAAAATTGAGTTTATTGGATTTTTTTTAGAACAAATATAGAAAATATCTTTTTTTTCAAAATTTTCGGTCTTTTTCCGTGTATAGCGCAAAAAATAAAAACGGCAGAGGTGATCAAATACCATCAAAAGAAAGCTCTATTTGTGGGAAGAAAAGGACGCAAATTTTGTTTGGGTACAGCATTGCATGACCGCGCAATTAGCAGTTAAAGCGACGCAGTGCCAAATTGTAAAAAGTGCTCTTGTCAGGAAAGGGGTAAATCCTTCCGGGGCTGAAGTGGTTAACATTTTTCTACATTGAACCTCATTTGCCATGTAGTTGCCACCCCATTAATTTGTTCAGATCTGCTTGCAAGGTTTCCACATCCTGCGGAGAAGTTATTGCCCTGCTTAGCTTAGTATTGTCTGCAAATACAGAGATTAAGCTGTTTACCCCATCCTCCAGGTCATTTATGAACAAATTAATCACTCCGCGCCCGCACTATATAGCCGAAAAAACTGCTACAGCGCGGTGCTTAATTGCTGAGTGGGCGTCCCTGGATGTCTTCCCGTTTACTCGTTCCCCACACTCCTCCGTGGGTGCGAATTGGTGAAAATCTGTGTTGGCCGTGTCCCTTGGACACAGCCAATCACAGATCATGCTAAATGGCCAATCACAGCGGCCATTTAGCACTCGATCAGCGTGTCCAATGAGAGATGATCTCATATGTAAACATATGAGATCATCTCTCATTGCCGATTCTCCCTCCTCACACAGAGACCGCATGTGAGGAGGGAGAGCTTCTGTGCTGCAGATTATGAGTGTCAATAGTAAAAAAAACAGTAAATACAGTGCCCACAGTATCTATCAGTGCTATCTATCAGTGCCACCTGTCATCAATGCCACGTGTTAGTGCCATCTGTCATCAGTGCCACATCAGTGCCACGTGTAATCAGTGCCTTCTGTCATCAGTGCCTTCTGTCATCAGTGCCATAAGTGCCCACCAACAATGTCTAGAAGATTATTTTCAGCCGAGGAGGCGTACAATATTCTTGCGGCCGACAAGAGCAACGCGGAGCTCTCTGCTTCGGATTCCTTCTCAAATTCAGATTCTGAGTCTGACGTTGACTACAAGCCTGTCCTAAGCAGTGGAATACTGACAGCCTCATGAGAGTCCACCCGCTAGACGAAGGCGTTCTGGTGAAGAGGCAGTGCCATCCACCAGCACCGCAGTGCCATCCACTAGCCCCGCAGTACCTTGGCAAGAAAGGCCACACACCAGTGGGGTGTCACCTCGGTCCGAAAGGGTTAGGTTCCATGCCAGCCTTCCCTATTCCCTTCAGAACCCCTTGTGGATTCCTCCTAATTCAGGAGAAGCTAACATTCCCCCTTTCACTGCCCAGCCTGGAGTCCAGGTGGACAGAAAATATTTCCCCGATTCGATTTTTTCCATTTAATTCTTACTAAGGACAGGCTAGCATCAGTTGTGGCCCAGTGCAACCTGTATGCACAACAATTCATAGCAAGTAACCCAACATCCTGTTATGCCCGTCCCTACGAGTGGAGAGCCCTAACAGTGGAGGAGTTTACATTTTTTTTGGGCCTCACGTTCTGTATGGGACTAACCAAAAAAAAATGAATTACGTCCATATTGGTCAACCCACCCCATCCACCACATGCCCATCTTTGCCTCAGTAATGCCCAAAACCAGATATCTCATGATTATGAGTGTAAGGGCTTACCTGGGTTGGAGTCCATAGTGCAGAGATGTATGCTCACCCTTGCAAATACACACAGCCCACGGTGACAAGGTAAAAGGCTACCTGGGCTGTGAATCTGTGCACGAGGGCTTGACAGAAATATACCAAAGGATTGTCGAGGTGAAGCTATAGTCAGGGATTCCAGAAGTCAGATTTAATGATGAACAGAGCCTGGGTCAGAAGCCGGAGTCAGTCATGGAACACAGGAACACAGGAACACAGGAACACAGGAACACAGGAACACAGGAACACAGGAACACAGGAACACAGGAACACAGGAACACAGGAACACAGGAACCTTTGGCAATACAAGAGACATTGAACTGACACAGCCCTCAGAGTGAGGCAGCATTTTATACCCAGCTGATTAGATAAACTGCCTCAGCTGAACCAGGAGTGACAGGTACTAATTGCAAAGGAAGATCCAGAGTATAGCCCTCAGTGCTACATGCAGGACAAAGCATAGCTGGAAACCAGGCTGAATAATGAACCAAGGTGTGGCTCAGAAGCAAAGCAACAGGAGTAGTAAACAGATAAGTCATGGGTTCAATACCTCCTTGAGCCACTTGGGGCGTGACCACGCCTGGCCGTCTGCATGGCACGGTAGAAACTGTGACAATGATATTCCTACACTATAATGGCAATGCCCTCCCCGAAGTGACTCAAATTATTATAAGCTTTATAAAATTCGGCAACTACTAAATTA
This sequence comes from Lithobates septentrionalis, assembly GCA_037952835.1. Taxonomy (NCBI): domain Eukaryota; kingdom Metazoa; phylum Chordata; class Amphibia; order Anura; family Ranidae; genus Lithobates; species Lithobates septentrionalis. The sequence continues at coordinate 1,511,960 of JBBDGP010002012.1, forward strand.
TTTTTCTTAAATCTTCCCCCAGTTGTTTACCCCAGATCAACACATATGCATGGATGAGTCCCTTATCAAATTTACTGGCAGGCTGGGCTTCAAACAATTTATTCCTACCAAAATGGCTCGCTATGAGGTGAAGCTGTATAAATTGTGTGACCGAGCCACAGGGTATACATATGCCTTCATGGTATACGAAGGGAAGGACACCCAGCTGCATCCCCCTAATTGCCCAGACTGTATGGGATCAAGCGGGAAAGTCATTTGGGAACTCATAAGCCTACTCCTGGAGAAAGGCTACCATTTGTACGTAGATAACTTTTATACACGTTTGCCCCTGTTCCGCAACCTTCACAGAAAGAAGACTCCAGCATGTGGCACCGTAAGGATGAACCGGAAGGGCTTTCCTCAAAGCCCCGTCAACAAGAAGTTAAGAAGAGGGGAGACGGCGAGTTTGCGGAAAAAGGAAATTCTGGCTGTGAAGTGGAGGGACAGAAGCGATGTCTACATGCTTTCTTCGATCCACAATAATACATTCGTGGAGATCACCAGGAGGAATGGCTTAATCCAAAAGCCAACATGTATCCATGAATACAATATGTTCATGGGGGGGTGTCGACTTCAACGACTAAATGCTCAAACCCTACTTTGCCACAAGATGAACATACCAGTGGTATAAAAAGTATCAATTTATTTGTTTAATTTGGCCACATGCAACAGCTATATTATCTATCGCAACTCCAGTGAAAGCCCCAAACCCTTCCTTGGCTACCAGGAGGAAATCACCACTGCCCTTATATTCCTGAACGGCCCACCAGAAAACATTCAATCCGATGTGATTAGCAGACTCTCCGATCGCCACTTTCCCGATAAAATCCCTCCCAGACCAACATGCCAAAAACGTCAGAAAAAATGCCAGGTGTGCACCAGAGGAGGAGTTAGAAGAGACACCACTTGTTATTGTCCCCAATGTCCTTCCCAACCAGGCTTAGTTGACTGTTTCCGCCGTTACCATACTTCACTAAATTATTAGTGAAGTATGGTAAACATAACCCTCACTTCCTGCCATTTATCTTCACACCCCTTATGTCTCCGCTTGCTCTGTAACTGACCCTGGCTTGTTATTCGACCACGCTTCTGCCTACCGATTCTGTTTATACCTCTGCCTGATCTGGAACTGACCCTGGCTTGTTATTCGACCACGCTTCTTCCTATCAATTCTGTACATAACTCCGCCTGATCTGGAACTGACCTTGGACTGTTTGACCATCCTTTTTGCATGCCTCTTGGACTGATCTTGTACCCTGCCACTGGACTAGTGGGATTCATAACACAGGGGTCTCACATATGTGAGGGGCTCCAGAATTGTTTTTCTGGATGAAGAAAACTATTTTTTTTTGTTTTCTCATTCCTAGATTAGGGTCTGGAGACTCAGAGATTTGGATGGGAGAAGTCTCTACCCCTGTCCCCATTCTGTCCTGAACGAGGCCCTGCTTCTGCCTGCTGCCTGTAGGACCTATGCCATCATGCCTCCGCCTGTCGCACTGACCACACCACATGGACCTGCCTACTACCAGGACCAATATTTTTGGCACTGCTGACAATGTCTCTGCCTGCACTGACCATGAACTGTATATGGACAGTATCCCTGCCTGCTGCCTGGACAATTGTGTTCGCCATTGCTGACCAAGTTCCTGCCTGATGCCTGGACCAGTGCTATCCTCCTGTGGACAACTGCGCTACTAAAACCACAGGTAATCTTTTGTTCACCCTTTGCTCAGCATAATGTATTTTGGGGTGTAATTCTTGGTATGTGCATGCTATGTGTCCCTGGAACACCTGACGGTGTTCCTTGCACGTTGGGACTCTGTATGTGGCCAGGCTGTGTAAATGTCTCACACATTTGGTATCGCCATACTCAGGAGGAGTGGCAGAATGTATTTTGGGGTGTCATTTTGCTATCTAAATGCTATGTGTTGGAAATATCTTATAAACTGACAACTTTGTGTAAAAAAACATGCGTTTTCATTTTTTTTCCACATTTTTCAAAAACTTATGGAAAAAAATGAACCATTCAAAAGACTCATTATGCCTCATAGAGTATATGTTGGGGTGTTAGATTTCCAAAATGTGGTCATTTTGTGGGCGTTTCCATTGTCCTGATGCTCCAGGGTCTTCAAAATGTAATAGGTAGTCAACAAGTTAGATGTGTAATTTATGCTTCGTAAACACCTGATGGTGCTCCCTGCATGTTGGGCCTATGTATGTGGTCAGGCTGTGTAAAAGTCTCACACATGTGGTATCGCCATACTCAGGAGGAGTGGCAGAATGTATTTTGGGGTGTAATTTTTGCTATGTAAATGCTATGTGTTGGAAATATCTTATAAACGGATAACTTTGTGTAAAAAAAAGTGTTTTCATTTTTTTTCCACATTTTTCAAAAACTTCTGGAAAAAAATTAACCGTTCAAAAGACTCATTATGCCTGATAGATTATATGTTGGGGTTTTAGATTTCCAAAATGTGGGCATTTTGTGGGCGTTTCAATTGTCCTGATGCTCCAGGGCCTTCAAAAGTGTAATAGGTAGTCAACAAGTTAGATGTGTAGTTTATGCTTCTTGACGGTGCTCCCTGCATGTTGGGCCTCTGTATGTGGCCAGGCAGTGAAAAAGTCCCACATGTGGTATCCCAATACTTAGGAGGAGTAGCAAAATGTATTTTGGGGTGTCATTTGTGGTATGCACATTCCATGTGAGAGAAATAAGTTATTACAATGACAATTTTGTGAAAAAAATAAAATAAATAAAATCTTAATTTTGCAAAGAATTGTGGGAAAAAAATGACAACTTCAAACAAATCACCATGCCTCTTACTAAAAACCTCAGAATGTCTACTTTCCAAAAAGGGGTCAATTGGGGGGCATTTGTACTTTCCTGGCTTGTTAGGGTCTCAAGAATTGAGATAGGCCGCCAGTACATCAGATGTGATGATTTTTTTATGATTGGCACCATAGCTTGTAGACTCTCTAACTTTCACACAGACCAAATAATATCCACTAATTTGGGTTATTTTTTTACCAAAGATATGTAGCTGTATGAATTGTTGCCAACATTTATGAAGAAAAAATTGCTAATTTGCAAAATTTTAACACAGAAATGAAGAAAAATGCATTTTTATTCAAAATTTTCAGTCTTTTTTCGTTTATAGCGCAAAAAATAAAAAACTCAGAGGTGATTAAATACCACCAAATGAAAGCTCTATTTGTATGAAAAAAAGGACAAAAAATTATTTGGGTACAGTGTTGCATGACTGAGTAATTGTCATTCAAAGTGTGAGAGCCCTGAAAGCTGAAAATTGGTCTGGGCAGTAGGGGGGTTTAAGTGGTTAAAGAGACTTTTTTTTTTAAATGACATTTAATTTAGTTTTTTTTTTGATTGTATTTTAGTGTAAATATGAGATCTGAGGTCTTTCTGAACCCAGATCTCAGATTTAAGAGGTCCTGTCATGCTTTTTTTTCTATTACAAGGGATGTTTACATTCCTTGTAATAGGAATAAAAGTCACACATTTTTTTTAAAAAAAAAGAACAGTGTAAAAATAAAAAATAAATGGTAAAATAAATAAGAAAAAATAAATAAAAAATGTAAAGGCACCCCGTCCCGCTGAGCTCGCGTGCAGAAGCCAACGCATACGTGAGCAGCGCCCGCATATGAAAACGTTGTTCAAACCACACATGTGAGGTATCGCCGCGATCGGTAGAGCGAGAGAAATAATTCTAGCCCTAGACCTCCTCTGTAACTCAAAATATGCAACCTGTAGAATTTTTTAAACGTTGCCTATGGAGGTTTAAGGGTAAAAGTTTGTCGCCATTCCACGAGCGGGCACAATTTTGAAGCGTGACATATCGGGTATCAATTTACTGGGCGTAACATTATCTTTCACACTATAAAAAAAAAAATTGGGCTAACTTTACTGTTGTCTTATTTTTTAATTAAAAAAAACAGTATTTTTTCCAAAAAAAGTGCGCCTGTAAGACCGCTGCGCAAATACAGTGTGGCAGAAAGTATTACAATGACCGCCATTTTATTCTCTAGGGTGTTAAAAAAAAAATAATAATTTTTGGAGTTCTAAATAATTTCTAGCAAAAAAAAATGTTTTTAACTTGTAAACACCAAATCCCAGAAAGAGGCTCGGTCCTTAAGTGGTCATTTGGCGCCAATGCGTGAAGATGCGCGCTAGTGCGCGGAGATGAGCCTATGTTGTCGGTGCACACTGAATATGAGCCTGAGCTTGTCTGTGTGCTGGTACACGTGCAGAAGTATTAGGATTAGCTGAACCGAGAGACAGAATCCCTGAGGACACCTTTAGAAAGTGAAGGACGATGTACAGACTCCATGTCGACAGAGACCTGGTGGAACCCGGAACCCCCAGCACTGCAATGCAGCAGAGCGAGCGGCTGACCTCGGAGCCCCTGTGCTGCCTGACTAGGCATGGAGACAAACTTGTCTGATACCATGAACATAAATGTTGCTCTTGTCTAATGTGTCCTAGTAAAGTTGGCTTTGATGACCTTTGGAAAGGCATCCTAGTTCCGTATGTGACAGATATGGCCACAAAGTGACAGAAAAGGAAGAATCACGTATGTTTCTTGCAAATGTCTCATATATCTAGTGCAGCATAACCAAGCTCCATGGTTTAACACCCTAAATACCGGCAGCTTTCTTTATTTCCAAAAAATTGTGGGAAATAATGAAACAGTTACATAGTAGGTGAGGTTGAAAAAAGACACAAGTCCATCAAGTCCAAGAGAAAAACTCACCCAAGCTCAACCGCTATATAGTATTGTTGGTGTGTAGAGTAGTCGGTGCTCTGGCTAATTAAGTTCATAAAAGATCCATAGAAAGTTCAGGCCGACAACTCGACAGCTTCTCCATAGAAAATATATATTCAAGCATTACAGCAACAACATCATCCAAAACCACTATGAGAGCTGATGGAGACACTGTGGAAGGTTGGGGATCACCATGGGAGCTTGCTTCAGGAAGACCTATGGAAGATTAGGGGATCTGCAACTGGTGGAGGCTGGCAGGGGGGGGTTAAGGGACACAGTGGGGGCAGCATGCACCAGATATTCCACCCCCCCCCCCATCTCCCCGCCCCAGAGAAGCCATATAGTTTGCCATGGTGGAAGTTGTAATCTGATTTATATACGTTAAAACACTTAGAATAATACCAATCGAGACGCAGTGCCTCTGCATTTGCCAGAGTTATCTATAAAAACAGGGGCGTAGCTATAGGGGTCTCAGGGGTCTCAATTGTGACCCGGGCCCCATGCTCCAGGGGGCCCATGCGGCTCCCCTGTGCACTTGGATAGGAGGGGCAGTGGGAGTGACAGTTCCTCTGTATGTCAACCCCGCTGCCCCTCCTATCCAGGCCCTGCAGCCAGGTCTATGCGCAGTGTCTAGCTCGCCATGCCCCTGCCTCGGTAACTTTTGCTGAGCCATACACCAGTCATGGGGGAAGGGGATCCACAGAAGGCCGAACTACAAACCCTTGAAAAGGGGGGGAGGGGCAGAGGAGCCCAGAGGGAAGGGCCCCAGATGGGGGTCAGGGGGCCCTTCACGGCTTCTTGCACCGGGGCCCTGAAGGTTCTAGTCACACCTCTGTATAAAAACATTGTCCTCCTATCATCTCCACAACCACTGCATGGCTTACAGTGTATGTATATTAAACCTGCTTATTGGTTTAAGAATTCAATTATCTTCACATCTACAAGTCAAAATTTGCAGAGAGATGAAGAAACTTCCTAACGCGTTTCCCAGACAGTAAATCTGCTTCTTCAGGAGATAAATATGAGGTAGCAGATCTACATAGATCCATACTTACATAGTAGGTGAGGTTGAAAAAAGACACAAGTCCATCAAGTCCAACCTATGTGTGTGATTATGTGTCAGTATTACATTACATATCCCTGTATGTTGCAGTCGTTCAGGTGCTTATCTAATAGTTTTTGAAACTATCGATGCTCCCCGCTGAGACCACCGCCTGTGGAAGGGAATTCCACATCCTTGCCGCTCTTACAGTAAAGAACCCTCTACGTAGTTTGAGGTTAAACCTCTTTTCTGCTAATTTTAATGAGTGGCCACGTGTCTTGTTAAACTCTCTTCTGCGAAAAAGTTTTCTCCCTATTGTGGGGTCACCAGTGCAGTATTTGTATATTGAAATCATATCCCCTCTCAAGCGTCTCTTCTCCAGAGAGAATAAGTTCAGTGCTCGCAACCTTTCCTCATAACTAAGATCCTCCAGACCCTTTATTAGCTTCGTTGCCCTTCTTTGTACTCGCTCCATTTCCAGTACATCCTTCCTGAGGATCGGTGCCCAGAACTGGACAGCATACTCCAGGTGCGGCCGGACCAGAGTCTTGTAGAGCGGGAGAATTATCGTTTTATCTCTGCAGTTGATCCCCTTTTTAATGCCAATATTCTGTTTGCTTTGTTAGCAGCAGCTTGGCATTGCATGCCATTGCTGAGCCTATCATCTACTAGGACCCCCAGGTCCTTTTCCATCCTAGATTCCCCCAGAGGTTCTCCCCCCAGTCTATAGATTGCATTCATATTTTTGCCACCCAAATGCATTATTTTACATTTTTCTACATTGAACCTCATTTGCCATGTAGTCGCCCACCCCATTAATTTGTTCAGGTCTTTTTGCAAGATTTCCACATCCTGCGGAGAAGTTATTGCCCTGCTTAGCTTAGTATCGTCTGCAAATACAGAGATTGAACTGTTTATCCCATCCTCCAGATCGTTTATAAACAAATTAAATAGGATTGGTCCCAGCACAGAACCCTGGGGGACCCCACTACCCACCCCTGACCATTCCGAGTACTCCCCATTTATCACCACCCTCTGAACTCGCCCTTGTAGCCAGTTTTCAATCCAGGTACTCACCCTATGGTCCATGCCAACGCACCTTATTTTGTACAGTAAACGTAATGAGATCACCTTGCGCTGTCTACTAGGACAGGGGAGTTTTAGGGGCGTTCTAGCATTTTTATGTTATCAGAAACTATTAGACACGTCCATCCAATTTGTTTTGTTCCAAATTAATTTTTTTTTCGAATTTCGACAAATTCGTTAATTCCAAATTGTCCGAATTAACGAAAACCCATTTAACAAATTTTTCCGAATATTCGGAAATTTGATTATTAATTTGTAAATTCGAAAATCCAAAAACCCAAAAATTCAAAAATATATAAAATAATAACTAACTAGACATGTGCACACTGAAATAGTTAGTTCGGAAATTCGGTTTTGTTCCGAAAAAAACATTTATTTAGTTACTAATGAAATTCGTTTTTTATTTACAGTGGAACCTTGGATTGCGAGTAACGCGGTTAACGAGCGTTTCGCAGTACAAGCTATTATTTTTTTTGTTAAATCCTGACTTGGCTTGCAAGCGTTGTCTCGCAAAACGAGCAGGATTCAAGCCTCTGCGGTGTGCAATACCGCATTTGGCCAGAGGTGCGGGGGCACCGGCGACACTCGGAGCCGTTCGGAAATATTCAGAAACACTCAGAAATACTCGGAAAAACTTGGAAATACTCAGTTCCCGAGCCTTTCCGAGTGCATCCGAGCGGTCTCCGAGTATTTCAGAGTCTCTCCAGCGCCCCCCCCACCACCTCTGGCCACATGCGGTACTGCATGCAATAGAAGTCAATGTGGATCGAATTATCTTCATTTTCATTGACTTCTATGGGGAAACTCGCTTTGATATGCGAATGCTTTGGATCTCAAGCATTCTCCTGGAACGGATTATGCTTGTAATCCAAGGTTCCACTGTATTTTTGTTTCGATAAGAATGCATTCATCCGAAAATCCAAATTAATTAAGGTTGAATCTCTCAATTGAAGGTTTATGGCGTCTGTCGGATGTTCTAAGAAGATTCGATGAAGCAGCTAAACTGTACGATGCCGCGATCCTACATCTCCGGTCAAATGCTCCGCCAACAAGCTATAGTAGAATTCTAATGTTGTTTGATTAGTAATGATTATATCTATTATTATTACTAGTCAAACAACATTGGAATTCTTCTATAGCCTATGGGCGGAGCATTTGACCGTAAATGTCTGCTTGCGGAGATCGTATGTTTTTAGCTGCTTCGTCAAATCTTCATGTCTGTACTGTAAAACGTTGAATCTTTTCTCTCTATGTCGAATCATTTTGGACTAATATGAGTTAGGTTAGGCACATTCGACCGCAGGCTCGATAGGCACAGATCGCTATTGTCACCGTCATGACAAATCTTCTATCCATCTATAGCGAACTCTTGTCGCAAAATATAATGGATACGAAAATAAAGCATTTTTATTTCGGATCTTTTGGGTTTCAGAATCTGCACATTCGTTCATATAAAAGTGCTTGCCTATGGTGGTCCTGATAAGCCTAGCTCTGAGGAAGGGTGTGCACCCCCCGAAACGCGTCAACGTTACCCTGTTATTGTCCTCCACATGTCCTGTGTGATTTTAATGTCTATAACAGCTTCAACTCTTCTGGGAAGGCTGTCCACAATCTTTAGGAGTGTGTCTATGGGAATGTTTGACCATTCTTCCAGAAGCGCATTTGTGAGGTCAGGCACTGATGTTGGACGAGAAGGCCTGGCTCGCAGTCTCCGCTCTAATTCATCCCAAAGGTGTTCTATCGGGTTAAGGTCAGGACTCTGTGCAGACCAGTTAAGTTCCTCCACCCCAAACTCGCTCATCCATGTCTTTATGGACCTTACTTTGTGCAACAGTCATGTTGGAACAGGAAGGGTCCAGCCCCAAACTGTTCCCACAAAGTTGGGGAGCATGAAATTGTCCAAAATGTCTTTGTAGTTCCCTTCACTGGACCTAAGGGGCCGAGCCCAACCCCTGAAAAACCACCCCCACACCATAATCCCCCCCCCCCCCCACCAAAATGATTTGTAGGGGTAGCCAAATACTTTTGACAATATAGTGTGGATGTACGATGTTTGCGGTGGAGGAACTTGAATGGCCTGCACAGAGTCCTGACCTCAACCTGATAGAACACCTTTGGGATGAATTAGAGTGGAGACTGCGAGCCAGGCCTTCTCGACCAACATCAATTTCCGACCTCACAAATCCCATAGACACACTCCTAAACCTTTTGTACGGCCTTCCCAGAAGAGTTGAAGCTGTTATAGCTGCAAAGGGTGGGCCAACTCAATATTGAACCCTACGGACTAAGACTGGGATGCCATTAAAGTTCATGTAAAGGCAGGTGTCCCAATACTTTTGGTAATATAGTGTATATCTCATAGTGTGTGGACTCTATAACTTTCCTACAGGCTAAATAATATACACTGATTTGGGTTATTTTCTCCAAAGAAATGTAGCAGAATACATTTTGGCCTTAATTTATGAAGAGAGATCATTTGCAAAATTTTATAACAGAAAAGAAGTAAAACATGTTTTTGTTTTTTTCCAAAATTTTCTGCCTTTTAGTGTTTATTTAGCAAAAAATAAAAAACCTAGTGGTGAGTAACCCCTTTGCGCCGACCGTACGCAAATTTGCGTTCATGGCTTGAATTATCCTGGGGTGATATGCAGCTGCAGGCATCACCCCTGGTACCTTTTTTTTTAGATCCGGCAGTTGGCTCTTTAGTGATAACAACCAATGCGGCTAAAAGCCGCTCGGCTGTTATCCTAAAGATGCGGGAGAGGATGTTCCCCCCTCCCCCTCCCACCGCCTTCCGCCACTCTTCCCGGGGCCTCCCGTCCCACCGGGAGATCCGAGCCACCAGCCGGCACGTCCGCCGCCTCAGCTGAGACCCGAACAAAGCCGGATTCGCCTCTGATCGGGTCCCCGATGTAAAATACCAGAAGCGACGTCACAACATCACGACGTCACGATGTCACTTCCGGTTTGCTCGGCTGCCAATGGCGCTGATTTAAAAAAAAATGACAGTATTCAGAATCGCAGATATTGGCGATCTGAATACTTTTAAGTGCAAAGGAGGGATTTGGGGTCTCTTAGACCCCCCCCCCCCCAGATCCCCCCTTAAAGAGTACCTGTCACCGCCTAATACTGTCACAAGTGATGTTTACATTCCTTGAGACAGCAATAAAAGTGATTCGATTATTTTCTTTTTTTAAAAGGACAATGTAAAAAAATAAAATAAAATAAATAAGAAAACTTTTTTCTTTTTTTTTTTTTTTTTCCCCGTCCCCGCGAGCTCGCGCAGCAAAGAAAATGCAAAGTCGCGCCTGAAAATGTAAACGGTGTTCAAATCACACATGTGAGGTATCGCCATGATTGTCAGAGTGAGAGCAATAATTCTAGCAAACGACCTCCTCTGTAACTCTAACCTGGTAATGGTTAAATTTTTTTTAAAGCGTCGCCTATGAAGATTTTTAAGTACTGTAGTTTGTCGCCATTCCAGGAGCGTGCGCAATTTCAAAGCATAACATGTCAGGTATCTATTTACTCGGCATAACATAATCTTATACAAAAAATTTATACAAAAAAACTTTACTGGTTTTTTATTTGTTTGTTTTTTAATTCATGAAAGTATCTTTTTTCCCCCAAAAATTGCGTTTGAAAGACTGCTGCGCCAATACCATGTGATAGAGCTGCACAATTAATCGTTAAGAATCGTTATTGTGATTTTTTTCCACCTGTTGTGATCTTGACAAAAGTATTTCCTGATTCTTTCTATGCAGAGAATTCTCGCTGCTCTGGTAAAGCTGACAGCTGTCAAAAGAAAGGAAAAAAAAAGCTGGGCAGTCTGCCAAGAATCACAACATTCTTTAGCAGTGGAACTTAAGTATAAACATTGTAACGATTTGTCCTTTAGGAATACAAAGGAATAGACTTTGGTGTGTAAATGAGGGAAGTTTAACCACTTAAACACTAAACCTTTTTCTAACATTTGCTGGTTTCAAGTTAAAATTATTATTTTTTTGCTAGAAAATTACTTAGAATCCCCAAACATTATATATTTTTTTAGTAGAGATGGTTGACTTTCTACAACTTTCTCCCATCTCCCGACTGCATCTCTGTAGCTCAGCCACAGTGATCTTTGGGTTCTTCTTTACCTCTCTCACCAAGGCTCTTCTCCCCCGATAGCTTAGTTTGGCCGGACGGCCAGCTCTAGGAAGGGTTCTGGTCGTCCCAAACATCTTCCATTTAAGGATTATGGAGGCCACTGTGCTCTTAGGAACCTTAGGTGCAGCAGACATTTTTTTGTAACCTTGGCCAGATCTGTGCCTTGCCACAATTCTGTCTCTGAGCTCTTCAGGCAGTTCCTTTGACCTCATGATTCTCATTTGCTCTGACATGCACTGTGAGCTGTAAGGTCTTATATAGACAGGTGAGTGTCACAGCAAAGGGTCTGAATACTTAGGACCATGTGATATTTCAGTTTTTATTTTTTAATAAATCTGCAAAAATGTCAACAATTCTGTGTTTTTCTGTCAATATGGGGTGCTGTGTGTACATTAATGAGGAAAAAATGAACTTAAATGATTTTAGCAAATGGCTGCAATATAACAAAGAGTGAAAAATGTATGGGGGTATGAATACTTTCCATCACCACTGTGTATATATATATATATGTGTGTGTGTGTGTGTGTGTGTGTATATATGTATATTATCTATCTATCTATCTATCTATCTATCTATCTATCTATCTATCTATCTATCTATCTATCTATCTAGAGATAGAGATAGACAGATAGAGATAGAGAGATAGACAGATAGACAGATAGAGATAGACAGATAGAGATAGACAGATAGAGATAGACAGATAGAGATAGAGATAGAGAGATAGAGAGATAGAGATAGAGAGATAGAGATAGAGAGATAGAGAGATAGAGATAGAGATAGAGATAGACAGATAGAGATAGAGAGATAGAGATAGAGAGATAGAGAGATAGAGATAGACAGATAGCGAGATAGAGATAGAGATAGAGAGATAGAGATAGAGATAGAGATAGACAGATAGACAGATAAAGATAGAGAGATAGAGATAGAGATTGAGATAGAGATAGAGATAGAGAGATAGAGATAGAGAGATAGAGATAGAGAGATAGAGATAGAGATAGAGATAGAGATAGAGATAGAGAGATAGAGAGATAGAGAGATAGAGAGATAGAGATAGAGAGATAGAGAGATAGAGATAGAGATAGATAGATAGATAGATAGATAGATAGATAGATAGATAGATAGATAGATAGATAGATAGATAGATAGATAGATAGATAGATAGATAGATAGATAGATAGATAGATAGATAATCTTTGGGGGTTCTAAGTAATTTTCTAGCAAAAAAAACTGGATTTGTCAGAAATAGGCTTAGGCATGAAAGGGTTAAATACCACCAAAAGAGAGTTCTGTATGTGTGACAAAAATGATAAAAAATGTTTATATGAGTACAGTGTTGCATGACCGCGCAATTGTCATTCAAAGTGCGAGCGCTGAAAGCTGAAAATTGGCCTGGGCAGGAAGGGGGTAAAGGCGCCCGGTATTGAAGTGGTTAATCGCAGATCGGTATCAATGTATTCATACTATAGATGGGGGAGTTGGCGATGTTTCAGATATCTGCTCTGATAAACGTTCCCATACGTTAAGCCATATTTTTCTTCCAGTTATCACATCTTGTGCCAGCCGAGGATTTGCAAGTTGTTCTGTTATCCCAAAATAAGAAACCATAATTATAAAAAAAAATAAGATGCAAAGTAACGATGAAAGAACCGGACCAAGCTGTCCGTCACCTCTCCAGGCAGTGAAATCCTTCGCTGGTCGCCCCATAAAAGAAGACTTCAATCCATCGAGCAATTTGGATTCTCTTCTTCTAAATCATACTAAGAAGAGTGCGGAGCGCTGCGAAGATACTGATCACACAAAAGAAAGTCAATAAAATCTGTCGGCCTGGAACGCAACCCATAAAAATGATGGGAAGACGGGAAGACGATTCGCTTAGCCAAAAAAAAAAAAAAAAAACGGGCTTGCGGCTCCTACAGAGATTTCAAATATTTCATAATGATTAAAGGATTGAAGATTGGATGAGGGGCTCTATGGTGGATCTTCACTGAGCTCGTACCTTTTAGAGATTATTGTAATATTCACCTTGAAACTGAACTCCGGGCAGATCTATAAAAAATAATGCGGATCTGTTTTCCTGCCATAGCAGACTGGGGGGTGGGGGAGGGCAGAATTAGGAGTCAGGTAAAGGGGATGCCCCAACCTTCTCAGAAAACACAACAAAGCATATCCCTCTATAGTGTGTATTTGCCTCAATCCAAAGCACTGAGTGGGATTTCTGTCTGCTACCTCCTTCCTCTGTTGTCTGCAGGAGTCAATTATAACAGGTTATGCCCACACCAAACAATCTGGGAGATGGCCCCCTCACCACCGAACACACAGCAGGTGATTGACAACCTCAGCTGTGCATGTTTCCTTATGAGACTGTGTAGGAGGGGCATGTCCATTCTCTCCACTCAGGTCTCAAAGTACACTTAGTTCCCTGCTCAATTTGATCAATAGTTTTAAACAATGTTACTGTGTATCTCTCTATCTCCTGTCTGAAGAATGTTTATTAACAATCTTACTTTGTATCTCTCTGTCCACAGTCAGACCAGTGTTTATAAGAAACAATACTTTGTGTCTCTCTATCTTGTATATGAACAATGTTTATAAACAATGTTACTGTGTATCCCTCTATCTCATGTCTTAACAATGTTTATAAACAATGTTACTTTGTATCTACCTGTCTCCTGTAGTATCAATGTTTATAAACAGTGTTACTTTCTATCTCCCTATCTCCCGTTTGATCAATGTTTAAAAACAATGTTACTTTGTATCTCTCTATTTTCTGTGTCAACAATACTGTATACTCTCTATCTCCTGTCTGATTAATGTTTATTAACAATTTTAATTTGCATCTCTCTATCTCCTGTCTGAACAATGTTTATAAACAATGTTACTTTGTATCTCCCTATCTCTGTCTGATCAATGTTTATAAACAATTTTACTTTGTATCTCTCTATCATCTGTATGAACAATGTTTATAAACAATGCTACTTTGTATGTCTCTCTGTCCTGTCTACACAATGTTTATAAAAATGGTACATTGTATCTCTCTATCTCCCAATCTGATCAATGTTTATAAACAATGTTACTTTGTATCTCCTGTATGATCAATGTATATAAACAAAGTTACTTTGTATCTCTCTATTTTCTGTCTGAACAATACTTATAAAAATGCTTCTTTGTATCTCTCTATCTCCTGCCTGAACATGCTTATAAACAATGTTACTTCGTATCTTCCTATCATCTGTCTGATCAATGTTTATAAACAATGTTACTTTGTATCCCCCTATCTCCTGGCTGAACAATGTTTATAAAAAATTCTACTTTGTATCTCTCTCTCCCCTATCTGCACGATGTTTATAAAAAATGTTACATTGTATCTCTTTATCTCCCGTATGAACAATGCTTATTAACAATGTTACTTTGTATCTCTCCATCTCCCGTCTGATCAATGTTTATAAACAATGTTACTTTGTATCTCTCCATCTCCCGTCTGATCAATGTTTATAAACAATGTTACTTTGTATCTCTCTATCTCCTGTCTGATCAATGTTTATAAACAAGGTTACTTTGTATCTCTCTATCTCCCGTCTGATCAATGTTTATAAGCAATGTTACTTTGTATCTCTCTATCTCCCGTCTGATCAATGTTTATAAACAATGTTACTTTGTATCTCTCTATCCCCTGTCTGATCAATGTTTATTCACAATGTTACTTTGTATCTCTCTATCTCCTGTCTGATCAATGTTTATAAACACTGTATCACACTATCTTTTTTAGAAGGTGAAGGGCAGAGCATACTGCTGTACACCTGCCCTGCATACTTTGATGACAGTTTCTTCGGCATGTGTAGCGTTCCCAAAATCCACAACTGGTTAATGTCCCAGAGAACTCCCAGTCCCTCCCAGTCCCTCCCAGTCCCTCTGTGTCGGAGCCCTTTTCTCAGACTTAATTGCTCACACTTCACTTTGTACCATTCATTTCTCACACTGAGCTCTAAGGTGAAAGGTCACATTGTAACATCCATATAAAAAGAAAAATGTTTCCTTTATATAACCTATCTGCTATCTATTCCACGGGGCCTTCCTTCCCAACCACAAGGGAGAAATGAAACATAAAAAAAAGATGACTTTACAGATGAAAGTCTTTTCAGAGTTTAGACCCGAGCGGTTGCATGTGCCCGGTGTATGCGGCAGCACCGCGGCGGTATAATTGTAAGCAACGATTGCATATGCCTGACCAACTGTGCCGAGACAAAGTAACGCTTTGCATTCTAATTGTGGAAGATCATTACATGTCCAGATATGAACACACGCTGCGCGGCAGATTAAAGCCTTAGGAGTCCTCAGAAAATTAGGTTTGAAGAAACAACAGAACATTATCGTTTCACTGGGTTACCGGGAGGAGGGGAGGCGAGTTTGGCCATTCTGATTACTGCTGTTTGGATATTCCGGCTACAGGAAGATTCTTGTCCTGTTTACCTGTTTTGAAACACCCAAGCTGGCCATACAAGGGAGAAAATATATGAGCCGGTTCCTTATGAACCAGATGAAATTTGAGTCGTAGGTGACCCTATAAGCCCCCATCTACCCGACATCCTTCCATCTAAACATTTAAGGCCCCATGTACACTGCTGCTGGTAAATGGACGTTCAGAGGCAGTTGGCCCCTGAACTCATCCAATGTTTTCTTATGTGTACATGTACACAGGTTCGTTTAATGTCGTTTTTAGGCAGTTGTGTTTAGAGGCTTTTCTTTAAAGGCAAAAAAATCAGTTCAGACGCCGAAGTTTCCGACATTTCAGATGCAAGACGCGACTAAACGCGGTACAGTTGATGAACAAGTTTAGGGTTTCCAGTTAGAGTTAGGGTTTCCCATTAGGGTTAGGGGGTTATGGTTAGGGTTTTCCCCTTCGAAGAACAAGTTTAGGGTTAGGGTTAGGGTTTCCGGTTAGGGTTTCCCATTAGGGTTAGGGGGTTATGGTTAGGGTTAGGGTTTTCCTCTTGAAGAACAAGTTACAAGAACAAGTTTAGGGTTATGGTAAGGGTTATGGTTTCCCGTTAGCATTAGGGTTTCCGGTTAGGGGTTAGGATTAGGCTTTCCCATTAGGGTTATGGAGTTATGGTTAGGGTTAGGGTTTTCTCCTTGAAGAACAAGTTACAAGAACAAGAACAAGTTTAGGGTTATGGTAAGGGTTATGGTTTCCAGTTAGGATTAGGGTTTCCGGTTAGGGGTTAGGATTAGAGTTTCCCATTAGGGTTATGGGGTTATGGTTGGGGTTTTATCCTTGAAGAACGAGTTTAGGGTTAGGGTTTCCGGTTAGGGTTTCCCATTAGTGTTAGGGGGTTATGGTTAGGGTTTTCCTCTTGAAGAACAAGTTACAAGAACAAGTTTAGGGTTATGGTAAGGGTTATGGTTTCCCGTTAGCATTAGGGTTTCCGGTTAGGGGTTAGAGTTAGGATTAGGGTTTCCCATTAGGGTTATGGAGTTATGGTTAGGGTTAGGGTTTTCTTCTTGAAGAACAAGTTACAAGAACAAGAACAAGTTTAGGGTTATGGTAAGGGTTATGGTTTCCAGTTAGGATTAGGGTTTCCGGTTAGAGGTTAGGATTAGGGTTTCCCATTAGGGTTATGGGGTTATGGTTAGGGTTTTCCCCTTGAAGAACAAGTTTAGGGTTAGGGTTTCCAGTTAGGGTTTCCCATTAGGGTTAGGGGGTTATGGTTATGGTTAGGGTTTTCCCCTTGAAGAACAAGTTACAAGAACAAGTTTAGGGTTATGGTAAGGGTTATGGTTTCCCGTTAGCATTGGGGTTTCCGGTAAGGGGTTAGAGTTAGGATTAGGGTTTCCCATTAGGGTTATGGAGTTATGGTTAGGGTTAGGGTTTTCTCCTTGAAGAACAAGTTACAAGAACAAGAACAAGTTTAGGGTTATGGTAAGGGTTATGGTTTCCAGTTAATATTAGGGTTTCCGGTTAGGGGTTAGGGTTAGGATTAGGGTTTCCCATTAAGGTTATGGAGCTTTGGTTAGGGTTTTCCCCTTGAAGAAAAAGTTAGGGTTAGGATTTCTGGTTAGGGTTTCCTATTAGGGTTAGGGGGTTATGGTAAGGGTTTTCCATTTGAAGAACAGGGTTAGGGTTAGGGTTTACAGTTAGGGTTTCCCATTAGGGTTAGGGGGTTATGTTTAGGGTTAGAGTTTTCCCTTTGAAGAACAAGTTACAAGAACAAGAACGAGTTTAGGGTTATGGCAAGGGTTATGGTTTCCCATTAGGGTTAGGGTTTCCAGTTAGGGTTAGGGTTAGGATTAGGGTTTCCCATTAGGGATAGGGGTTTATGGTTAGGGTTAAGGTTTTCCCCTTAAAGAACAAGTTAGGGTTTCCGGTTAGGGTTTCCTATTAGGGTTACGGGGTTATGGTAAGGGTTTTCTCCTTGAAGAACAAGTTTAGGGTTAGGTTTTCCGGTAGGGGCTGGGTTAAGGGTTAGGGTTTCTGGTCCTCGCATGCGATTTCCGACGTCTTTCCAGCCCCATCAACAGCAACGACAGAAGCATTTCCTCACGTATACTCATTATGAGATCCATAGTAAAAGCACCGAAATTGAGGTAGATACAAGTACACTGCTGCTCTCTCAGCTGCTGCTACTCATTCTGGTCTCACAGAATGGCTGAAATAGTTAAATAATACAGTTTTTTGGGCTTGTAGGGTCCTATGATGTTATCTTAAATAAACGCTCCTAGACGCAAATGCGCCAAAACGCCGCTAATTGCGACTAAACGGGCGGATTTAAACGCCGATTTCAAGCTGTCAAAAGAATGGTTCTGAGGAGTTTGCCTCAGCGTCCCGTGTACATTAAGCCTTAGAAGTTGGGTGGAAAATTGTCAGTCAAACAGTGCCTGGATCCTCTTACCATCAACAATATAAAATAATGAATCAGTCACACTCTGTTCCTAGCTCTTTTTCCCTTATTTATCACGTGTCCCCTGTCCTGTGGAACAAGCCAGGAGTGACGAAACACGTTAAGGAAGGTTGGTTCTTGGGTGGAGACATTGTTGTATACAGTCATTTTATTGACAATAAATGAATACAGTAAGAGAAGCTAAGAGTGAAGTAAGGCTGATACATTCTTTCATATTTTTGATAGAGATTGGAGGCGAACTGTAGTAGCCAGCACCCAGATTGTCCATGTATAAAAGGAGCGAAGTCTTGAGTGGAGCTATGGATTTGGGTTCAGGTATTCTGAGAGCCATGGTTGCCAGCTGTCAGAATGCAATAGCTGTCACTGGAGATTACTCCATCCATGATACTTAGCATCGTTGCTAGCATCAATTGTTATCTCTCCTTTAGACTGTGGGGTTGAAAAAGAGAAATCTCAGAGTGGGTGGTCATCTTTGAATGATCTCCAGACAGTGTCTACAAGTGACTTCAAGAGCCTTGTCATGAGCACCAGCCAACTGAAATTTATCTCAAGGTCATCATCTCTCGAAAGCCTTTCTTACGCGTAAAGGAGACCCATCATGGGTGAACCATTTACCATCATTCCCTGCCCCATAGCCAAACAGGAAGCAAGAGTAAATGCTTCCAAAGTGAGACATCCTTGGTAGTCACCAGAACTAGTGTCCCCATCGGCAGGGCCGATCCTAGGGTCACGGACGCCTGGGTGCAGAAATATTTTTGGCGCCCCCCCACATGGGCGTGGTCATCTTACTAACTCCTCCCCGTTACAAATGTTTCTATGGCAATGACTCAAACACTCTCTTAGAGCAGTGGTCATCAACCCTGTCCTCAGGGCCTAATAACAGGCCAGGTTTGCAAGATAACTGAAATACATCACAGGTAATATCATTTGCTGCTCAGTGATTGCAGTATTCTAGTTTGCATCTCCCCAATGTAATACATAAAACCCGGCCTGTTAGTGGGCCCTGAGGACAGGGTTGATGACCACTGTTTTAAAGGCTCTAATAGGCTTCAAACTAGGGTGGGCTCAGGGCACAGGGAATTGCATCCGGAGCCAACCCAGGCCTAGGAGAAGAAGGGAGGAGCTGCACAGAAGACACAGGAGCCCGCCATCCATAGAAGCCCACTGCTCCTGGAGCCCTCAACCCTCCAAAGCCAGCATCCCGCCGAAGCCCGCCCCTACCACCGGAGCCTGCTGCCTGCCTTAGCCAGCAACCCAGTGAGGGGGCGGGGGGGTGCTGACTCAGATGCCACCAACCAACGGGGGGGGGGGGTTGTTTGCCGCCCTCCCAAACAAAACCACCGGCTGCCACTGCATTGGTAAAACGTGTCTCAGTATGTGTATAACCCCTCACCCCCCTCCCCTACTTACCTGAGCCTGGTCTTGATCCCGCGCTGTGCCCACCTGCAGCAACACTCTCCTCTTCTCCTGGCTCTTACAGGCTTTGCTGAGAGCAAAGGGAGCCTGCTGCTGTCAATCAAATCCTTTGAGGAGCGAGCGGGGGCCGAGCCTCGCTGTCTGTGTCTATAGACGCAGATAATTAATAGGAGTTGGGACTTTAAATGAGGTCATGAAAGAAATGTAGGTACCAGGGGTAATAATGCAATTTTATTGGTCAAGTAACATGCATAAAAACAATACAAACCAGGACCACATCATGTAAAGAAAGACATTGTGATAAATATCATTCCAAAATCACAGCACATGTATTTGTGCATAAGCGATCGGCATCAAGGATACAATCAACTTGGCACCACATGGTGATCTCGTTGAGCGATTTAATACATGTACAAAGAATGCATAAAATATACAAATAACGATACCACAGCACAACAAGAAAAACAAATATGTAAAAACCATGTAGATTGTTCCTGAGATGTTGCAATGTAAACATATGTTGGTGTCCCCAATGCCCGACGCGTTTCGTGTGGAATACACTCATCAGGGGCCAGATGGTCAGGGATTTCTACAAAAGTGATGCAACAAAAAGTGGGATTAAATGGTAGCGCATACTTTTCGCATACAGGGATGGAGGCACCTCCGGTGCCTCATTTAAAGTCCCACTTCCCCCTTCCCCCCTTTTTTCTTGACTCCAATTAGGGATGGAGGTTTTTGGATAGGCTCCGGCAGTGTTCCCCTGCCGCCCACATGTTAGGTATCCTCGCACCTGAATGGCTAATTTCCATATTCAGGTTCTGCTGATCCTTGACACCCTCAGGTGTCCATGAGATCAGGCAGCACAGCTGTTTGACATGTCATCCCTTCGGGATGTGATGTGACCATATTACATCCATTACTGACTCTGTATCCTATACTCGGGAGCTGCGATGCGCCCTGTGTGTCCCCCCTGCCCCCTCTCCCCCCGCTCCGTCTCGTGTGCGGGAGGGAGTGCACTTCGTTGCCTCTAGGGGGATTGGGCGGGCGCCCACGACGCATCGGCGTCAACCCCCCCTGCCCCACGTCGGATGCCATATTGGCGTCACGGCGTGGTGCTTGAGTTCCTCCAGTTAGCCAGTCAGATGGGGAGTGCGGATGCTGTTCACTGACGCAATCGGTCGTCAGGACCAGAGCCCCTCCCCTTTCTCTGCCGTGCTCGGGTGACGCTGGTGTACGCGGCCAGCGTGCACGTGGTGTTCGGCGGGTATATCTGGTCTCCCCCGACACAGCGTGGGTGCCTCTGCTCCGAGATGGTTCATCTTCATTACTTTCCATCCACAGTGCTTTCCCTCCCGCCTGGGATACATGTAAGCTCATACATTGTCACTTTTTACCATCCATGTGGCTGGTTGAAATTGGTCTTGCCTTTGTTTAATTTCCTTTTTTTTGTATTATATAGCACAGTCCACAATGGTTGGATGTAGATACTTGTGACAGCTTTAGTACATTTATTTATCTCTTTTGGCATAGACTCCCTTATTTCACCATGCTCTTTAGAGAGACAGTATTGGTCCTTTTATCCACACCAAATCTGACACATTGCTTCCATCAATTTCTCCCCAGGCAGACTATACTGGCACTCCTCTCTGATATCCTATCCATGTCGGTTCTGGGGGTCCCGCGCTGTTTCTCCGGGGGGAACTCTGTGTATCCGGCTCGCCAGCGCGCATGCCGCTGCACCTCAGCTCCCGGGAGAGATGCCTGTTGGTCTTGGCTCTGTACTTGTCATGTCCTACCGCAATACTCACATGTAAGTGTTTTAGGGTGAATCAACCCCTTTTTCGCTGTGAGTATGCGCTACCATTTAATCCCACTTTTTGTTGCATCACTTTTGTAGAAATCCCTGACCATCTGGCCCCTGATGAGTGTATTCCACACGAAACGCGTCGGGCATTTGGGACACCAACATATGTTTACATTGCAACATCTCAGGAACAATCTACATGGTTTTTACATATTTGTTTTTCTTGTTGTGCTGTGGTATCATTATTTGTATATTTTATGCATTCTTTGTACATGTATTAAATCGCTCAATGAGATCACCATGTGGCGCCAAGTTGATTGTATCCTTGATGCCGATCGCTTATGCACAAATACATGTGCTGTGATTTTGGAATGATATTTATCACAATGTCTTTCTTTACATGATGTCGTCCTGGTTTGTATTGTTTTTATGCATGTTACTTGACCAATAAAATTGCATTATTACCCCTGGTACCTACATTTCTTCCATGACCTCATTTAAAGTCCCAACTCCTATTAATTTTCGCATACAGGGATGGAGGCACCTCCGGTGCCTCATTTAAAGTCCCACTTCCCCCTTCCCCCCTTTTTTCATAGACGCAGATAGTGCAGCTCAGGATTGTGCCTGTGAGTGTGCCACAATAGAAGGTGACTTTGCAGGGTGGTACAGCCAGAGGAGGAGGAGCCAGGATGGAAGAGGAGGAGCCAGGAGCGAAGAAGAGAAGAGAGATTGCACAGAGCAGGTAAGTATAATGTTTGTTATTTTAAAACTTGGCTTTAATCATAGAAGATTGGGCTCCACCATTAGGCTCCATTCACACTAGCACGACTTTGATCCAATTTTGCACTTAATGGACCTAAGTCACAACAAAAATCGCACACAAAAGTAGTGCAGACACCTTTTCAAAATCACTGCGAGTTTAAGTCGCAACCGATATGTACGGGTGCCATTGAAACAAATGGGCTGCTACTTGTCATGTCCAAAGTCACATGAGTGTGAATGGAGCCTATGCCCCAAAAAAGGGTGTAAAGCGTCAGAGGCGTTCTCTTCAGGTGGAGAACAGGAGCTGAAGCCACCTTTCACCTATTTCATTCACAGTCATGCAATGGCGGGAGGTGGGGGGCGGTCAGTGTCTGTATGCAGACGGCCGCCATTTTGTTGAAGTCTACTGAAGCCTGACAAGCTTGGGTGGTATTATTTTCAGTGTTTTGCGCTACTTTATTCTTGCAGCACTGCAGGGATTTGGGGGGCAGTCATAGAAATGAGTCAAAGAAATCAAATATTCGAAAAGTTCAATTTATTAAATTTTTTTTTCAAATAATTTTATGACTTATTCTAAACTCTGTTCCCTAAAATACCGAAATTGAAATAAACATTTGAAAGCGATGTGATTTCTGTGTATTTGTGTGGATAAGGTCCCCCCCCCTCCTAGCACCCGGTGATGTCCGTTCTATAGATTGCATCCTGCCCTCCACACACAGGTCATTATGTACGTGTGAGTGGAGACACCGGGCAGATGGTGACATACTTATGTGCCAGAGACTGCTGCCAAATATTCCTCGAACTTGGGTCGGGATCCGCAGAGACAGTTGTGTTTCATTACATATACTCTATTTATTTTGGCTCCTCTGTGTTGGATTTGTATTCCATTAATTAAAAGGGACGATATTTTATGTTCAGGTTCATTCCCCTCTTTACAAACCCATGGGGCGAGAGTGGGGGGGGGGGTATTTGTCTATTTGTCATTACTTATGTATACAGTGCCTTGAAAAAGTATTCACACCCCTTGAAATTGTCCACATTTTGTCATGTTACAACCAAAAACGTGACACTCCCACCACCATGCTTGACTGTAGGCAAGACACACTTGTCTTTGTACTCCTCACCTGGTTGCCGCCACACACGCTTGTCACCATCTGAACCAAATAAGTTTATCTTGGTCTCATCAGACCACAGGACATGGTTCCAGTAATCCATGTCCTTAGTCTGCTTGTCTTCAGCAAACTGTTTGTGGGCTTTCTTGTGCATCATCTTTAGAAGACGCTTCCTTCTGGGACGACAGCCATGCAGACCAATTTGATGCAGTGTGAGGCGTATGGTCTGAGCACTGACAGGCTGACCCCCCACCCCTTCAAACTCTGCAGCAATGCTGGCAGCACTCATACATCTATTTCCCAAAGACAACCTCTGGATATGACGCTGAGCACGTGACCTTCAACGTCTTTGGTCGACCATGGCGAGGCCTGTTCTGAGTGGAGCCTGTCCTGTTAAACCTCTGTATGGTCTTGGCCACCGTGCTGCAGCTCAGTTTCAGGGTTTTGGCAATCTTCTTATAGCCTAGGCCATCTTTATGTAGAGCAACAATTCTTTTTTTTTCCAGATCCTCAGAGAGTTCTTTGCCATGAGGTGCCATGTTGAACTTCCAGTGACCAGTATGAGAGAGTGAGAGCAATAAGACCGAATTTAACACACCTGCTCCCCATTCACACCTGAGACCTTGTAACACTAACGAGTCACATGACACCAGGGAGGGAAAATGGCTAATTGGGCCCAATTTGGACATTTTCACTTAAGGGTGTACTCACTTTTGTTGCCAGCGGTTTAGACATTAATGGCTGTGTGTTGAGTTATTTTGAGGGGACAGCAAATTTACACTGTTATACAAGCTGTACACTCACTACTTTACATTGTAGCAAATTGTCATTTCTTCAGTGTTGTCACATGAAAAGATAGAAGAAAAGATTTACACAAATGTGAGGGGTGTACTCACATTTGGGAGATACTGTATATCCATAAATCACGTTAGCTTAGTCCTCAGGCGTATTTTCCAATATCTAATATTATCTCGCTGTTCCTGATGGAACGCTCCTTTAACGCAACATTACACCACTTAGACTCGTATCTCACACAATCATATAAACTATTAACCAACCAGAAGCATCCATCCCCATTCTCTTTGACAACATAAGATAAAAGGATATCCCTAATATACAGTCAGGTCCATAAATATTGGGACATCGACACAATTCTAATCTTTTTGGCTCTATACACCACCACAATGGATTTGAAATGAAATGAACAAGATGTTCTTTAACTGCAGACTTTCAGCTTTAATTTGAGGGTATTTACATCCAAATCAGGTGAACGGTGTAGGAATTATAACAGTTTGTATATGTGCCTCCCACTTTTTAAAGGACCAAAAGTAATGGGAAAGATTAAAAATCATCCATCAAACTTTCACTTTTTAATACTTGGTTACAAATCCTTTGCAGTCAATTACAGCCTGAAGTCTGGAACGCATAGACATCACCAGACGCTGGGTTTCATCCCTGGTGATGCTCTGCCAGGCCTCTACTGCAACTGTCTTCAGTTCCTGCTTGTTCTTGGGGCATTTTCCCTTCAGTTTTGTCTTTAGCAAGTGAAATGCATGCTCAATCGGATTCAGGTCAGGCGATTGACTTGGCCATTGCATAACATTCCACTTCTTTCCCTTAAAAAACTCTTTGGTTGCTTTCGCAGTATGCTTCGGGTCATTGTCCATCTGCAATATGAAGCGCCGTCCAATGAGTTCTGAAGCATTTTGCTGAATATGAGCAGATAATATTCCCCGAAACACTTCAGAATTCATCCTGCTGCTTTTGTCATCAGTCATATCATCAATAAATACAAGAGAACCAGTTCCATTGGCAGCCATACATGCCCACGCCATGACACTACCACCACCATGCTTCACTGATGAGGTGGTATGCTTTGGATCATGAGCAGTTCCTTTCCTTCTCCATACTCTTCTCTTCCCATCACTCTGGTACAAGTTGATCTTGGTCTCATCTGTCCATAGGATGTTGTTACAGAACTCTGAAGGCTTTTTTAGATGTTGTTTGGCAAACTCTAATCTGGCCTTCCTGTTTTTGAGGCTCACCGATGGTTTACATCTTGTGGTGAACCCTCTGTATTCACTCTGGTGAAGTCTTCTCTTGATTGTTGACTTTGACACACATACACCTACCTCCTGGAGAGTGTTCTTCATCTGGCCAACTGTTGTTAAGGGTGTTTTCTTCACCAGGGAAAGAATTCTTTGGTCATCCACCACAGTTGTTTTCCGTGGTCTTCCGGGTCTTTTGGTGTTGCTGAGCTCACTGGTGCGTTCTTTCTTTTTAAAGATGTTCCAAACAGTTGATTTGGCCACACCTAATGTTTTTGCTATCTCTCTGATGGGTTTGTTTTGTTTTTTCAGCCTAATGATGGCTTGCTTCACTGATAGTGACAGCTCTTTGGATCTCATATTGAGAATTGACAGCAACAGATTCCAAATGCAAATAGCATACTTGAAATGAACTCTGGACCTTTTATCTGTGGTGGTGTATAGAGCCATAAAGATTAGAATTGTGTTGATATCCTAATATTTATGGACCTGACTGTATAAAAGATTATCCCTTACAGACTCAGCTACAGATGAGTTCTTATCTCGCTCAATCCCGTATGGAATCGTTATTAGACATTAAGACCGACATTAAAGAGTTTTGTTTGATTTGTAGACGTTCTACACCACAGATCTACTCCAAGTACTCTTCTGTATTTACATATTGTTTACATGATGATATTGTAATCTGCTTTTATTTCCTTCAATAAAAAAACTTTATTGGAAAAAAAAGAACTTAACTAAACAAATTTATGTAAATAATGATTTGAAACAAAACGAAACACAATTATTTTTTTTTGTTCTGCACCATTCTGATCCGTGTTTAGATTACTCTTCGGAGGATGATGTAACAAGCAATCCGAAATTTTTTTATTGCCTGCTTTAACCCCTTGAACGCTGCGCTGCATTGCACACCGGTCGTGGGGCACTTGCAAAGCAACTCCATTCACTTGAATGGGTCTCGCTCAGCAGGCACGGCATGGTTACTGCCTCTGCATTTAAAAGTGGAGCAATTGGGGGGGGGGGTAAATACAAGGCTCAACTACATGGCTTTAATACCCTTCTGACATTCGTGTGAATAAGCTCCAAAGGTTTAACCAATTCAGCCCTGAAAGATTCTACCCCCTTATTAAACAGAGCAACTTTTTGCGATTCAGCACTGCGTCGCTTTAACTGACAATTGTGCTGTCGTGCGACGTTGCACCCAAACAAAATTGACGTCCTTTTTTCCACACAAATAGAGCTTTCTTTCGGTGGTATTCGATCACCTCTGCGGTTTTTATTTTTTGCGCTACAAACAAAAAATGCGACAATTTTGAAAAAAAAAGCAATATTTTCTACTTTTTGCTATAATAAATATCCCCCAAAAATATATTTTAAAAAAATGTTTTCCCCAGTTTAGGCCGATATGTATTCTTCTACATATTTTTGGTAAAAAAAAAAATCCCAATAAGCGTATATTGATTGGTTTGCGCAAAAGTCATAGCGTCTACAAAATAGGGGATAGATTTATCGCATTTTTATTATTTTTTCTATTTTTTTTTTTTAGTAATGCGGCGATCTGCGATTGTTATCATGACTGCGACATTATGGCGGACACATCGGACACTATTTTGGGACCGTTGTCATTTATACAGCGATCAGTGCTATAAAAATGCACTGATTGCTGTGTAAATGACACTGGCAGGGAAGGGACTAACCACTAGGGGGCGATGAAGGGGTTAAGTGTGTCCTAGGGAGTGATTCTAACTGTGGGGGGGAGGGGCTACCTAGAACATGACAGCGATCAATGCCCCCGATGACAGGGAGGAGAGATCTCTGTCATGTCACAAGGCAGAACGGGGAAATGCCTTCTTTACATAGGCATCTCCCCGTTCTTCCGCTCCGTGACATCGCAGGCCCCCGGTGGACATCGATTCCCCGGGACCCACGGGCACAGAGCGTGCGCCCACAATGCCGCATCTTAAGGGGGACGTACCTGTATGCCCTTTTGCCCAAACATGCCATTCTGCTGACGTATATCGGCGTGCGGCGGTCAGAAAGGGATTAAAGTGGTTCTAAAGGCTGCAGGTTTTTTTACCTTCTATGCATTCTTCGTGTACAGTGCCCCAGCCCACCCCCCCCCCCCAATCCTTACCTAAGCCCCCTGGAATCCAGCGATGTTCACATTAGCCTTGGCTGTCCAGGGACTCTCCCTCCTCATTGGCTGAGACAGTAGAGGGAGCCCACTGGCTCCCGCTGCTGACAATCACAGCTGGTCAGCCAATAAGGAGAGGAGGGGGCGGGGTCAAGAGTGGGGGGCTGGGTCAAGCTGCGGCTCTATGTTTTATGGATGCATAGAGCAGTGGCTTGGGAGCGAGCACGCAGCGGTACCACCAGAGGCTCAGAGGATTATGGGACATGTAGTATCAGGACAGGAAAAGGAAGAAAACAGTCAGAGAACTTTGAAATTCAGCCAGGAGAAGGAGTGACATCACAGATGCAGAAACCTACTGTATACAGCTAAAGAGGTAACTTACACACAAACTGACAGCGTGGATGTGATCTATTCACATATACAAGGCATCTTCTTTAACCACTTAAAGAGGAGTTCCACCCAGGGGGGCCGTCAAAAAAGAAAAAAAATTAAAAGTCAGCAGCTACAAATACTGCAGCTGCTGACTTTTAATTGGACACTCACCTGTCCCTGGGTCCAGCGATGCGGGGGGATCGAAGCCCCGCTCGTCTCCCCCCTCCGCTCGTCAGCGCCGGCATTTCAACTGTGGGCGCTGGGCTGTGGCTTCACAGCCTGGCACCCACTGCGCTGTAATGCAGTCCCAGATGATTGACAGCAGGGAGGGAGC
Organism: Lithobates septentrionalis; assembly: GCA_037952835.1. Classification (NCBI taxonomy): domain Eukaryota; kingdom Metazoa; phylum Chordata; class Amphibia; order Anura; family Ranidae; genus Lithobates; species Lithobates septentrionalis. The sequence goes on from JBBDGP010002012.1 coordinate 1,539,935, forward strand.
AGAGCGGAGCCCTTCCTGTGCCGAGGAGGAAGTGATGTCACCAGCCCAGGCTAAGGAACAGGCAGACTACGAGGGACCACCTAGCAACAGGCATTTAGAGGTAAGTGAAAAAAAAAAAAATATCCAAATGTTTTTTTGGTTTTTTTTTTAGAATTTTTACAGGTAGTTTTGTTTTTTGGGTGGAACCTCACTTTAAGGAACTGGCCTAGTTTTCACAAGTGTTTACAAGTTAAAATCATTTGTTTTTTCTAGAAAATGACTTAGAATCCCTAAACATCATATATTTTTTTTCTAACACCCTGGAGAATAGCGCAGCGGTCTTACAAGCGCACTTTTTAGGGAAAAAATACACTTTTTTGAATTAAAAAATAAGACACCGGTAAAGTTAGCCCAATTTATTTTTATATTGCGAAAGATAATGTTACGCCGTGGAGCCACCCCTCCCACAGTTCTAATCCCCTCACCTTGTGTAAGGTGACTGGTCTGGTCTCCGCCCCTCTTCTGTAGATTTCTGCAGGCATCCTGTAGTGGGTGGAGCCGCCACTCCCATAGCACTACTCTCCTCACCTTGTGCAGGTTGACTGGTCTGGTCTACGCCCACTTCTGTAGATTTCTGCAGGCATCCTGTAGTGGGTAGAGCCACCCCTCCCACAGTTCTAATCCCCTCACTTTGTGTAAGGTGACTGGTCTGGTCTTCGCCCCTCTTCTGTAGATTTCTGCAGGCACCCTGTAGTAGGTGGAGCCTGCTGGGCCCCTCCCACAGCTCTACTCCTTTACCTTATGCAGGTTGACTAGTCTGGTCTCCGCCCCTCTTCTGTAGTTTTCTGCAGGCATCCTGTAGTGGGTGGAGCCTGCTGGGCCCCTCCCACAGCTCTACTCCTTTACCTTATGCAGGTTGATTGTCTGGTCTCCGCCTCTCTTCTGTAGATTTCTGCAGGCATCCTGTAGTGGGTGGAGCCACCCCCCCCCCCCCCACAGCTCTACTCCCTCACCTTGTGCAGGTTGACTGGTCTGGTCTCCGCTCCTCTTCTGTAGTTTTCTGCAGGCATCCTGTAGTAGGTGGAGCCTGCTGGGCCCCTCCCACAGCTCTACTCCTTTACCTTATGCAGGTTGATTTTCTGGTCTCCGCCTCTCTTCTGTAGATTTCTGCAGGCATCCTGTAGTGGGTGGAGCCTGCTGGGCCCCTCCCACAGCTCTACTCCTTTACCTTATGCAGGTTGATTGTCTGGTCTCCGCCTCTCTTCTGTAGATTTCTGCAGGCATCCTGTAGTGGGTGGAGCCACCCCCCCCACAGCTCTACTCCCTCACCTTGTGCAGGTTGACTGGTCTGGTCTCCGCTTCTCTTCTGTAGTTTTCTGCAGGCATCCTGTAGTAGGTGGAGCCTGCTGGGCCCCTCCCACAGCTCTACTCCTTTACCTTATGCAGGTTGACTGGTCTGGTCTCCGCCCCTCTTCTGTAGTTTTCTGCAGGCATCCTGTAGTGGGTGGAGCCTGCTGGGCCCCTCCCACAGCTCTACTCCTTTACCTTATGCAGGTTGATTGTCTGGTCTCCGCCTCTCTTCTGTAGATTTCTGCAGGCATCCTGTAGTGGGTGGAGCCACCCCCCCCCCCACAGCTCTACTCCCTCACCTTGTGCAGGTTGACTGGTCTGGTCTCCGCTCCTCTTCTGTAGTTTTCTGCAGGCATCCTTTAGTAGGTGGAGCCTGCTGGGCCCCTCCCACAGCTCTACTCCTTTACCTTATGCAGGTTGACTGGTCTGGTCTCCGCCCCTCTTCTGTAGTTTTCTGCAGGCATCCTGTAGTGGGTGGGGCCTGCTGGGCCCCGCCCCCACAGCTCTACTCCCTCACCTTGTGCAGGTTGACTGGTCTGGTCTCCGCCCCCTTCTGTAGATTTCTGCAGACACCCTGTAGTGGGTGGAGCCGCCCCTCCCACAGTTCTACTCCCCTCACCTTGTGCAGGTTGACTGGTCTGGTCTCCGCCCCCCTTCTGTAGTTTTCTGCAGGCACCCTGTAGTGGGTGGAGCCGCCCCTCCCACAGTTCTACTCCCCTCACCTTGTGCAGGTTGACTGGTCTGGTCTCCGCCCTTTTCTGTCGTTTTCTGCAGGCATCCTGTAGCAGGTGGAGCCTGCTGGGCCCCTCCCAAAGGTCTGCTCTCTGCACAGGCTCAGTATAGCACAGTGATAATGTCACTGTTAATTTTACAAGGTAATATCTTGGGTCTCTAAAGGCACTTTGTACATAAAATGGATTTATATCATGTGTGACTACCGAGGGAATTCATTTAAATAAAGATTTGTGTGTCCCGATTTAGTTGTAAGTTGGAATCTCTCGTATATATTTTCCATGTTTAGCGATGCACAGAGACTTTATTCTCTTGTATAACAAAGTCAGTACAAAGACGCACACACTGTTTGCTTTCACATGCTAAATATATAGAATAAAACCCATCATTCCCTCTGTACAGGGCCATATGCTCAGATTAACACATAATCAGTCAAAGTAGGGAAGAGTCGTGCTGAAGCCCAGCGAGCCGCGTTTAGCAGACATTGAAAGCGAATTGACTGCGTGTTTTTTTTTTCGGTTAACATGCGTTTCATGTAATTACTGTAATGTATTGCGAAAAGCTATTTTTAAAGCTGTAGCCATGCTACCCCAGACTCGGCACCTGAGGACAGCAGACAGGAGACATGATTGGTGCGCCAAGAATTCCACGTCTAACAGAACCAAGATGAGTTTAATCCGATCCTACAAAGTGCATGGATTCAACTATTGAAGGTTTAATTCCTTTGTGACTTCATCCTTATTATCAATAGATAACTGGCCCAAAATAGTTTAAAATAATCATTTTTTTTAAATATAGCTGTCTATTTCATGCTATTACCATAACTTACTACCAAAGAACAACCCCCAAAAAATTCTCATGCTCCTGACTATCGCAGCAATACCACCTACAGTCCCTTGGCTTTTTACCTATTTTGTTACATTACAGCCTTACGTTCAATGTTTTTTTTTTTTTAATCTGAATTATATGTGATGGATCAGAACACAATAGTCTAAGTTGGTGAAGTAAAATTAGAAAAATATATACATAAAACTGTTTTTCAGAAATAAAAAACTGATAATTGGCATGTGCGTATGTATTCACCCCCCTTTGTTATGAAGCCCATAAAAAAGCTCTGGTGCGACCAATTACCTTCAGAAGTCACATAATTAGTGAAATGATGTCCACCTGTGTGCAATCTAAGTGTCACATGATCTGTCATTACATAGACACACCTTTGTGAAAGGCCCCAGAGGCTGCAACACCTAAGCAAGAAGCACCACTAACCAAACACTGCCATGAAGACCAAGGAACTCTCCAAACAAGTAAGGGACAATGTTGTTGAGAAGTACAAGTCAGGTTTAGGTATAAAAAAATATCCAAATCTTTGATGATCCCTAGGAGCACCATCAAATCTATCATAACCAAATGGAAAGAACGTGGCACAACAGCAAACCTGCCAAGAGACGGCCGCACACCAAAACTCACGGACCGGGCAAGGAGGGCATTAATCAGAGAGGGGCACAGAGACCTAAGGTAACCCTGGAGGAGCTGCAGAGTTCCACAGCAGAGACTGGAGTATCTGTACATTGGACGACAATAAGCCGTACGCTCCATAGAGTTGGGCTTTATGGCAGAGTGGCCAGAAGAAAGCCATTACTTTCATCAAAAAACAAAATGCCATGTTTTGAGTTTGCGAAAAGGCATGTGGGAGACTCCCAAAATGTATGGAGGAAGGTGCTCTGGTCTGATGAGACTAAAACTGAACTTTTTGGCCATCAAAGAAAACGCTATGTCTGGCGCCAACCCAACACATCACATCACCCAAAGAACACCATCCCCACTGTGAAACATGGTGGTGGCAGCATCATGCTGTGGGGATGTTTTTCAGCAGTCGGGACTGGGAAACTGGTCAGGGTTGAGGGAAAGATGGATGGTGCTAAATACATGGATATTCTTGAGCAAAACCTGTAGCACTCTTTGTGTGATTTAAAGGCTAGGACGGAGGTTCACCTTCCAGCAGGACAATGACCCCAAACACACTGCTAAAGCAACACTTGAGTGGTTTAAGGGGAAACATGTAAATGTGTTGGAATGGTCTAGTCAAAACCCAGAGCTCAATCCAACGGAAAATCTGTGGTCAGACTTAAAGATTGATGCTCACAAGCGCAAACTATCCAACTTGAAGGGGCTGGAGCAGTTTTGCAAGGAGGAATGGGCAAAAATTCCCAGTGGTAAGATGTGGCAAGCTCCGAGGCCACCCAGTTGTATGACCATAGCAAATGAATTTTCGCTATTTTCACACTAAAGTTGCTCCCCGCCAATCAGCAGGCAGGTCTGTGAGACCTGTTTCCCGACTGGCCAAAGCGTCAGGCTGATCCTATTGGATGCCTAACGCTTAGGAGGAAGAGGAGACACACGGCAGAGGAAGCTGCTGGAGGAGCGGACACCGGAGCCGCCACTGCCCGCACTCCAGGAGAGGGGGAGGGGACACCACAGCCCTGGGGGTAAGTGGCGGGCCGCCCAGGGGAGGGGGGTGTTTTACTGCTGTGCCACGGGGGGGTGTTCTTTATTTGCCGCCCCCCCCAAAAAGAAGAACCCACCAGCCGCCACTGATGGAGACGCTGCAGAAAAGCATGTAGTGCATCCTTTACGCAGTTTTGACACGTTTCACATTTTTTTGTCTGCCTAACAACAAAAAAACTCCCCTAGCATAAAAAAAACATTAAAAAAAAACCCAAGACATAAAAAAAAGTGTTAAAAACACAAAACTCACCACAAAAAGCACTGCATAAATGGATCAAATGCAAACTGCATAGGTGTTAACCAGGCCTAATGGAGAGATTTACCAAAATGGGAGCAATCAGTATCTGGTACAGCTGTGCATGGTAGCCAATCAGCTTCTAACTTCAGCTTGTTCAATTAAGCCTTGACAAAGAAAAAAAATACTGGAAGCTGATTGGTTTCTATACAGAGCTGCACCAGATTTTGCACTCTCCAGTTTTAGTAAATCAACCCCTAACGAGCACTAAGAATATTAATTTTAAAAAATGCTTTAAAAAAAAATCCAACCCAAAATATACTGACCTTGATCTTTGGCCCCCTGTCTTGACCTTTGACCCTAACACCAACCCTGACACTGACCTAGATCAAACTTTGATGTAGCTATTTTTTTTCTTTCTTTTATTATACGATTATTTTATTTTTTACACATTTTTGTTTGTTGACATTTTTCTCCCCTGCAAGGAAAGAAAGATACAATGTATCCTGTATTTGTTGCACTAGAATACTAGATGGACCTGTGTATTTTTTTCACCAGATTAACTATGTATCTATTTATCTGTTTCTCCATTCCAAGGAGAAAAAAACAAAAAACAAAAAAACACATGGGCAGTCTTGTGACTGCTCACTAATATAGAGAATGGATCTGGTTTACCTGGCCTTGGAGAGCTTGTGGCTCCCAGCCTTCTTGAACAGCAGCATGGCCTGGATGTTGGGTAGGACTCCTCAATGAGAAATTGTGACACCGCCCAGCAGCTTGTTGAGCACCTCATCCTTGCGGACTTTGTTGTGGGCGGTGTTGCCGGCCAGCTCAAAGATCTCAACCGTCAGATACTTGAAAGTGGCAGGCAGATAGATGGCAGCTCCGGTCCCGACCCGCTCCACATAGTTGCCCTTCTTGAGCAGGCGATAAACTCGACCAACTGGGAACTGCAGACCACACATGGGATGATCGTGTCTGGGTCTTAGCCCGAATCTTGCCTCCTTGTTTGCCGTGTCCAGACACAATTTCACTGCTAGACCTTTGATCACTGTGATAGCCAATCAGAGACTGTCACAGCGATCAGGTGACTGGGAATTGGGAGTCCCATTTGCTAGTGGTTAGTACAAGACCCCGGGATTTTAGTGAGAGCCGTGTGCAGCACGCTCCCAGCTCAAAAACAGGTATGTGTATATGCAGTGGCGTCTCCAGCTTTCATATTTAGGGGGGCACATGGGGGACAGGGACAAAAGTAGGGGAGCAACTATAAAATGCAATTTTATATATATATATATATATATATATATATATATATATTCTGGGGCCCTTTACTACGATCCCACAACGGCCCTTTCACACGTTCTGCAGTGGGCTCCCTTCCTACTGTATTGGGGCCCCCCAGGGTGGCAGAAAACAAGAGATATATGTCACCAGCATACCAAGAAAATATAAGGGTCCAAAGCAGTGGGAGAACTATCAGGGTTGCAGAGGTTGTCTTGCCCCCGGGCCCTGGTGTTCTGCCACTGTGGGGTTCCCCAGCCTCCTCTTGCTGTCCTGCCCCTGCTATTGACAGCGCTGCTCTGGCATCTCTTGGAATTTACAGGCTGGTTCTCCTGTCCTAAGGACGGGAGAAATCAGTCTGTTTTTTCAGTAACTGAGAGTCCTGGTGGAGTCCTTCCTGCAACTCGCTCTTCTCCCTGCCAATGAGGATGCAGGGGAAGGAGCAGATCGGGTGGCCGTGGTTGTGTGAGCGCTCGCATTATGCAGTGTAAGCGAGCAGAGGGAGGGGGCAGGAATCACCCGCAGGAGCTGACTGGGGATGCTCTCCCTCTTAGACATTGCCTTTTTGTAAAAAAAAAAAAAATAAATTTTTTAATTGGGGGGCACATGGTGGGGCACAGCATAATGTTGGGGGGGTCAGGGCCCCCTCTGGCCCCCCTAGGGACGCCATTGCATATATGCAACTTCATGGAAGAAGACCCAGTTCCGTGAGACCACATGTATATGTAGGGTCGGTGCTAAGGGGTTAACCTTCATGCTGAAATCTAGGCAAGCTTATATATAAATACCAAAAGTATTGGGACGCCGGCCTTTACACGCACATGAACTTTAATGGCATCCCAGTCTTAGTTCGTAGAGTTCAATGTTGAGTTGGCCCACCCTTTGCAGCTATAACAGCTTCATCTCTTCTTGGAAGGCCGTCCACAAGGTTTAGGAGTGTGCCTATGGGAATGTTTGACCATTCTTCCAGAAGTGCATTTGTGAGGTCAGGCACTGATGTTGGACGAGAAGGCCTGGCTCGCCGTCTCTGCTCTAATTCATCCCAAAGGTGTTGGCATGCTGTCAATTAACTTCTGGGCCACATCCTGACTGATGTCAGCCCATTCTTGCATAATCATTGCTTGGAGTTTGTCAGAATTTGTGGGGTGTTTTTTTTTTCACCGGCCTCTTGAGGATTGACCACAAGTTTTCAATGGGCTTAAGATCTGGGGAGGCTCCTGGCCAAGGACCCAAAATTTCGATGTTTTGTTCCCCAAGCCACTTAGTTATCACTTTTACCTTTGAAGTGCTCCATCATTCTGGAAAAGACATTGTTCCTCACAAAACTGTTTTTTTTGTTTTGGAAGGTTGGGAGAAGTTGCTCTCAGACGAGGTTCTTGTACCATTCTTTATTCATGGCTGTGTTCTTAGGCAAAATTGTGAGTGAGCCCACTCCCTTGGCTGAGAAGCAACCCCATACATGAATGGTCTCAGGATGCTTTACTGTTGGCATGACACAGGACTGATGGTGGCACTCACCTTTTCTTCTCCTGAGAAGGTTTTTTTCCGGATGCCCCAAACAATCGGAAAGGGGATTCATCAGAGAAAATGACTTTCCCCCAGTCCTCAGCAGTCCAATCCCTGTACCTTTTGCAGAACATCAGTCTGTCCCCGATGTTTTTTCCTGGAGAGAAGTGGCTTCTTTGCTGCCCTTCTTGACACCAGGCCATCCTCCAAAGGTCTTCTCCTCACGGTGCGTGCCGATGTCCTCACACCTGCCTGCCGCCATTTCTGAACAAACTTTGCACTGGTGGTGCCCCCCCCGATCCCGCAGCTGAATCAACTGTAGGAGACGGTCCTGGCACTTGCAGGACTTCCTTGGTTGCCCTGAAGCCTTCTTCACAAATGCAGTGGGAATGTATTTTTACGGGATTAAGTTCATTTTCATGGCAATTCATCTGATCACTCTTCAAAACATTCTATCGTATATATGCAAATTGCCATCATAAAAACCGAAGCAGCAGACTTTGTGAACATTAATATTTGCGTCATTCTCAAAACTTTTGGTCACGGCTGTATACACTGTCACTGTATTAATGACACTGGCTGGGAAGGCTAGGTTGATCAAGGGGTTAATTGCGTGCCTAACAATGTGTACTGCTTTTTACCACAGATCGATTTGTTTCTTTTGCCTGCTTTGCAGGGCGAAATCCATGTAAAAAAAAAAAAGAAAGACACCTGCAATGGAATAAGAAAGCCCGGACCGCTGATCTCGCCATCTGCATATTTCTGTAATCAAGGCATTTATCCACCATAGTCACCGGGGATTTCACGGCTCATTTACGCCGGCGTCCTGGAAGCTGTTGGCTCCTATTTCCAGAGCCGTACAATTCAGCACAGGAGGAGAAATAAAGATGCGGCATTATACAGGAGATTGCATATATACATTGAAAACAGCGGGCTCCCTCTCCGCCAACATGGTGTAGAAGCAATTAAGTTTTCAGCGACAATCTTTACACGCCTGTTTTGTAAAAAGGAAGCGATTGCCTCCCCGCTCTCCGTGGCGGCTCCCCGCCCTGAGACGGGGAGAGTTGCCGCTCGGCACCCGAGACCAATCACTCACCGTGACTATTTTTTAATACGTATGCAATAATTACAATGTAAATGGAAGAGCCGAGGTCTTCACAACTACTAAACGTCAGGAGGAACATTTGTAATGAACCCCAACTAGCTAGATATTCCCTAGAAGGGGTGACTGCAGGCTAAATATTAACCACTTGATCTCCAGAAGGTTTCACCCCCTTCATGACCAGAGCATTTTTTGCTATGCAGAACTGCGCTGCTTTAACCGCTTAACCACTTGCCGACCGCTGCACGCCGATATACGTCGGCACAATGGCAGCGGTGGGCAAATGGACGTACCTGTACGTCCCCTTTAATTGGCGGGTGCCCGCGGGACCCGGGGACTCAATGTCCGCCGGTCTCCCGGCGACCGTGTCATGGAGCCGCAGAACGGGGAGATGTAAACAAGGCCGTTCTGCCTTGTGACATGAGAGAGATCCACTGCTCCCTGTGATCGGGAGCAGTGATCGCTGTCATGTCAGTGGTAGCTCCCCCCCCCCCCCCCCCCCCCAAAGTTAGGATCACTCCCTAGGACACAATTAACCCCTTCATCGCCCCCTTAGTGTTTAACCCCTTCCCTGCCAGTGTCATTTACACAGTAATCAGTGCAATTCTTTAGCACTGATCGCTGTATTAATGCCAATGGTCCCAAAAATGTGTAACAATTGTCTGATGTGTCCGCCATAATGTCAAAGTCATGATAAAAATCGCTGATCGCCGCCATTACTAGTAATAAAAAAAAAATATTAATAAAAATGCCATAAAACAATCCCCTATTTTGTAGACGCTATATCTTTTGCGCAAAGTAATCAATAAACGCTTATTGCAATTTTTTTTACCAAAAATATGTAGAAGAATACATATTGGCCTAAACTGAGGACAAAAATGTTTTTTTTATATATTTTTTGGGGATATTTATTATCATTATCATTATTTATTAGTTATTTAAGTAAAAAATAATGCGTTTTTTTTCTTTATAGCGCAAAAAAATAAAAACTGCGGAGGTGATCAAATACCACCAAAAGAAAGCTCTATTTGTGGGAAAAAAAGGACCTCAGTTTTGTTTGGGTGCAATGCCGCACGACCGTGCAATTGTCAGTTAAAGCGACGCAGTGTCGAATAGCAAAAAGTGCTCTGGTCTTTGGCCAGCAAAAGGGTCCGGGGCTTAGGTGGTTAACCGCTTCAGCCCCGAAAGATTTTACCCTCTTCCTGACCAGAGCACTTTTTGCGATTCGGCGCTGCGTCGCTTTAACTGACAATTGTGCGGTCGTGCGGCGTTGCACCCAAACAAAATTGACATCCTTTGTTCCCCACAAATAGGGATTTCTTTTGGTGGTATTTTATCACCTCTGCGGTTTTTATTTTTTGCGCTATAAGCAAAAAAAGAGTGACAATTTAGAACACAATATTTTGTACTTTTTGCTATAATAAATATGCCCATTTTTTTTTTTTAAAAGCAAATTTTTCCTCAGTTTAGGCCAATATGTATTCTTCTACATATTTTTGGTAAAAAAAAAAAAATCGCAATAAGCGTATATCGATTGGTTTGCACAAAAGTTATAGCGTCTACAAAATAGGGGATAGATTTATGGCATTTTTATTATTTATTTTTTTACTAGTAATGACGGCGACCTGCGATTTTTATCGGGACTGCGACATTATGGCGGACACATCAGACACTTTTGACACATTTTTGGGACCATTGGCATTCATACAGCAATCAGTGCTTTAAAAATGCACTGATTACTGTAAAAATGTCACTGGCAGTGAAGGGGTTAACACTAGGGGGCGATCAAGGGGTGTGTTCCCTTCTACGTGTTTCTAACTGAAGGGGGAGGGGACTGACTAGAGGGGATGACAGATCATGATTCCTAGCTATTAGGAACACACAATCTGTCTCTCCTCTCAGAACAGAACACAGACTTGTGTGTTTACACACACACTTCCCTGTACAGCCTCTGGTGCTCGCGATCGCTCGTGGCCAGCGGTCATCACGACTGTCTGCCACAAGCATCGGCACCCCCGCAGTGCGGCGGCGCAGGCGCGCCTGCTATCCCGATCCCGCGAGCCGACGTATAGCTACGACGGTTCGCGGGATCGTGCCGACCTGCCGCCGTAGAATGATGGCGCCTGGTCGGCAAACGGTTAACCACTTAAGGGGCACCCTACAGCAGTTTTACTGCCACAGGGTGGCACCTCCGCGCCGAAATACGTGATCCGGCTTTCCGCCGCAGGCTTTCTCCCGCTGTGATCACGCACATCGGGAGCCGCTCAGTGGCTGCGGCGGACTCTATGTCTGCCAGCACCCTCCCAATGATTCATCAGGGAGGCAGAACAGCAGTCTATGTAAACAAAGCAGATCGCGGTTCTGTTAGTAGTGAAGGCATAGATCCTGTGTTCGTGAGGCAGGGACATGAATCAAAGCCTTCCCTTAGTAAAAGCACCTCCCCCCACTGGCTAGGGACACATTTAACCCTCTAAAGTGAACCCCTTCCCAGCCAGTGTCATACTAACAATAAGTTACAAAGCCATCCACAACTCGGCCCCCAGCTCCATCACTAGCCTAGTCTCAAAAAACCAACCCAATCGAGAAGGTTCGCCTGACAGTTCCAGACTGCCAGGAGACACCCGCTGGTAGACATCAGTACTGCACGCCAAATGTCTGACAGTGCCACCAGCAGGTGGAACCTTTCTTGACACTATCTCCAAATCTGTCTACTTTTAGGTGATCCCTGAAAACTTTTCTCTTCGGAGAAGCCTACCCTGCCTCCAACTAACAACTGTTCTTTTATTTTCTTCATCAGCTCATCCCCCACAGTTATTACCCTTTCAACCTCGCCTACTATGTATCACTTGACCCTCCCTCCTAGATTGTAAGCTCTAACAAGCTGAGCCCTCTGATTCCTCCTGTATTGAATTGTATTGTAATTGTACTGTCTGCCCTACTGTTGTAAAGCGCTGCGTAAACTGTAGGTGCTATATAAATCCTGTATAATAATAATATTAATAATTGGTACAGTGACAGTGCATATTTTTTAGCACTGATCACTGTATTAGTGTCACTGGTTCACACAAAGTGTCAAAAGTGTTAGTCAGTGCTCGAATGTGCGCCACAATATCTCAGTCCCACTATAAGTTGCTGATTGCTGCCATTACTAGTAAAATACATAAATAAATAAGTAAATAAAAATAAATTAAAATATCCCCCAGTTTGTAGACGCTATAACTTTTGTGCAAACCAATCAATATACGCTTATTGGGATTTTTCTTACCAAAAATATGTAGCAGAATACATATTGGCCTAAATTGATGAAGGAATTGGGTTTTCTAAAAAGAAACCTCTATTTGTGGAGAAAAAAAGACATACATTTTGGGTTTTTTTGCATTGCAAGGCCTGGTCATGAAGGGGGGGGGGGGGGGTCATTTTTGCGGTCATGCAACACTGTACACATATGAAATTTATACCATTTTTTTTTCACACAAATAGAGATTTCTTTTGGTGGTGTTTGATCATCACTGGTCTTTTTTTTTTATTTTTTATATAAATAAGAAAAGACTAGAAATTTTGAAAAAAAATAATGATTTTCTACTTTACATATTCAAAAAAAAATCTAATTTCTTAATACATTTTGGATAAAATGTATTCTGCTGTCTTTGATAAAAAAAAAAAAAAAAAAGTCTCATTAGGTGTATATTAATTTGTTTGTGTGAAAGTTATAACGTCTACAAACTATGGTATACAGTGCCTTGAAAAAGTATTCATACCCCTTGAAATTTTCCACATTGTGTCATGTTACAACCAAAAATGTAAATGTATTTTATTGGGATTTTATGTGATAGACCAACACAAAGTGGCTCAAAATTGTGAGGTGGAAGGAAAATTATAAATGGTTTTCATTTCTTTTTACAAATAAATGTGAAAAGTGGGGAGGGCATTTGTATGGCGCCCCCGAATACTTTGTAGAACCCCCTTTTGTTGCAATTACAGCTGCAAGTCTTTTTGGGGATGTCTCTACCAGCTTTGCACATCTAGAGAGGGACATTTTTGCCCATTCTTCTTTGCAAAATATCTCAAGCTCTGTCAGATTGGATGGAGAGCGTCTGTGATCAGCAATTTTCAAGTCTTGCCACAGATTCTCAATGGGATTTAGGTCTGGACTGTGACTGGGCCATTCTAACACATGAATATGCTTTGATCTAAACCATTCCATTGTAGCTCTGGCTGTATGTTTAGAGTCGTTGTCCTGCTGGAAGGTGAAACTCCGCTCCAGTCTCAAGACTTTTGCAGACTCTAACAGGTTTTCATCTAAGATTGCCCTGTATTTGTCTCCATCCATCTTCCCATCAACTCTGACCAACTTCCCTGTCCCTGCTGAAGAAAAGCATCCCCACCACATAATGCTGCCACCACCATGTTTCACGGTGGGGATGGTGTGTTCAGGGTGATGTGCGGTGTTAGTTTTCCGCCACACATAGCGTTTTGCTTTTAGGCCAAAAAGTAAAATGTTGGTCTCATCTGACCAGATCACCTTCTTCCACATGTTTGCTGTGTCCTCCACTTGGCTTCTCACAAACTGCAAACAGGACTTCTTATGACTTTCTTTCTCCAATGTCTTTCTTCTTGTCACTCTTCCATAAAGGGCAGATTTGTGGAGAACACGACTAATAGTTATCCTGTGGACAGATTCTCCCACCTGAGCTGTGGATCTCTGCAGCTCCTCCAGAGTTACCATGGACCTCTTGGCTGCTTCTATGATGAATGCTCTCCTTGCCCGGCCGGTCAGTTTAGGTGGACGGCCATGTCTTGGTAGGTTTGCAGTTGTCCCATACTCTTTCCATTTTCCGATGATGGATTGAACAGAGCTCCGTGAGATGTTCAAAGCTTGAGATATTTTTTTATAACCTAACCCTGCTTTATACTTCTCCACAACTTTATCTCTGACCTGTCTGGTGTGTCCCTTGGCCTTCATAATGCTGTTTGTTCACTAAGGTTCTCTAACAAACCTCTGAGGGCTTCACAGAGAGCTGTATTTATACTGAGATTAGATTACACACAGGTGGACTCTATTTACCAATTAGGTGACTTCTGGAGGCAATTGGTTCCACTAGATTTTAGTTAGGGGCATCAGAGTAAAGGGGGCGAATACAAATGCCCCCCACACTTTTCACATATTTATTTGTAAAAATTTGTAAAACCATTTATCATTTTCCTTCCACTTCACAATTATGTGACACTTTGTGTTGGTCTATCACATAAAATCCCAATAAAATACATTTACGTTTTTGGTTATAACATGACAAAAAATTTCCAGGGGTATGAATACTTTTTCAAGGCACTGTAGAGGCTGACCCGGAAGTGACATTGTACACGTTGCTTTCCAGGTCGCAGCAAAAAGGGGAGGCGAGGAGACGTGTGTCCACTGTTCTCCCTCCCACGACAGAGTTAAAGCGTCACCTATGGACAATTTTAGGTACCGTCGTTTGTCACCATTTTACAGGCATGTGCAGTTTTAAATCTTGACACCTTTGGCATCTGTTTACTCAATGCAGAATAATCTTTTATATTTTTTACCAAAAAATTGGGTATTACATTGTGTTTGTGCGCACTAGAATTCATTTAAGTGTGATTTAGATTTTTGATGAACGGCAACAATTGCAACAGTCACCATTTTATTCTCCAGGGCCTGTGATTTCAGAAAATATATAATGTTTATTGGTAATTTTTTCTACCAAAAAATATTTATATATTTTTTTAAATTATGAAAAATTAAAAAAAAAATACCCTGGACAACTAATGATTAACCAGTATTCATGGCTTTATATCCATGACAAGATACTCCTGCGCTTACCAATTAACTAAAACTTATTTACAGTCACTAAATAACGAGAAGGCAGCCGTCAAAACTGTCTTGTGTTCCCCCAACCAAAAAGCAAGAGTATGTATTATCAAGTGCTGCGCTGTCTGATAAATACGTCACCAATGCGTATGTACAATACATGTACGTTTTCCCCTGATGAAGTCCCATGACGCAATGCGTAGGGCAGAACCTGTTGTCCCGCGGATCGGAAGCGGAGGTAGACAGAACTTTTCAGTTCGTTATTTACATAAATTCATTTAGTTCAATTCATTATCGGAATTTGTTTATTTTATCCGAGTTCGAATAGATTAAATATTTTCTGAATTCAGTCAAATTTAACTCAAGTCGACCGAATTCGGAAAATTTGAATCGATTCAAATTCAGTTCAAATTTGAGTCGAATTCTATTCGAATTCCATTTGAAATAGAATTTATTCTATTCAAAATTCGAGTTTTGGAAGATGGTTATATGCTTTCTATTTCATTCTATTGTTTTTTTTTCTATTCTATTCTATTTTATTTTCTATTTCAATTCTATTCTATTCAAATGCGAAAATACTACACCATTGGAGGCTGCTCTCCTCCCTTTTTTCTTTTAAGATGTTACTGTACTATGACAGTATGACAGTTTGTATATAAGGCAGCCTTAAAGGGACCAAAACCATGGTTTTCCTGGAGGAGTCCTATGGAAGAGTGAGACATTCTAGAGGACATGAGGTGTGCGATACCCAGGGCCGGGGCAAGGGGTGGGCAGGAGGGGTGGCTGCCCTGGGCACTGTGGTATCATGTGAAGTGGGAGGGCACCTTGAGGAGATTGGGGGGAGGGTATTTATGTTGGAAGGGGAAATTTTGGGGCAGCAGGCAGTAAGAATTGCTCTAGGAGGGGAAATTTGGTGGGTGTGTGCTAGGAGTGGTAATTTAGGGGGATCCAGGCATGTACTGGCCATCAGGACTACTGGGAGTTTCCAGGTGGGCCGATGGCTCAGTGGGCCGGTTTCAGTGACAGCCTGCCAAAGTAATGGCTCGCGCAGCCATTAATTTGAGCACCGCCTGGGATCGGCAAGGTGTCCGTACACTGACACTGGTGTCTCTGAGTGGTCCTTGCAGTGTTCACGCCGATCCAAGTGCAGACTGCAAAGTCCTCCCTGAGTCCCCTCCCTCCCCCTCTTGTGTATGACACGGACATGTCATGGAGCTTGCATTTGAATTCTTTGGTAGCAATGTAACAGAGTCCCGCTACCAAACTTCTGTCTATCACAGGAGGAGCTGGTGTAGGAGGCAGGACCCTGTTACTCCGCCGCCGAAGAATTCAGATCCAAGCTCCATCACAAAGCGGGAGATACCCACTGTGTGAACCAGGCACTGGTAAGTCTGCATTGGGCACAGACTGAGGGGCTCAGAGTCAGCATTGATGGGTACAGACTGAGGGGCTCAGGATTGATGGGTACAGACTGAAGGGCTCAGGATTGATGGGCACAGACTGAGGGGCTCAGAGTGAGCATTGATGGGCACAGACTGAGAGGCTCAGGATTGATGGGCACAGAATGAGGTGCTGCATTGATGGGCACAGATTGAGGATCTGCATTGATGGGCACAGAGACTGAGGGGCTTAGCATTGATGGGCACAGACTGAGGAGCTGCATTGATGGGCACAGACTGAGGAGCTGCATCGATGGGCACAGACTGAGGGGCTCAGCATTGATGGGCACATACTGAGTGGCTTCATTGATGGGCACAGACTGAGGGGCTCAGCATTGATGGGCACATACTGAGTGGCTTCATTGATGGGCACAGACTGAGGGGCTCAGCATTGATGGGCACAGATTAAGAGTCTGCATTTTAGATGCACAGTGAGGCTGCATTGATGGGCACTGATAAGGGTGCATTTGGTGGGCACTGAAGAGGCTGCATTTTGTGGGCACTTGAAATGTACCTTGGTGTTCTTCACTAAGGTCTATACTTTGGAAATCGTCCGCCACAGCGTTGGTCTGTGCCTATCCACCGGGGGGGGGTTTGTCCAGCTGGCTGGTATAGGAGAGAACTGTCATCCACACTGCCCATCACCTCACTTCATAGTCCGGTTCAGCCTCAGCGCCGCTGCATTCCTGAAAGGCAGCCAATGGCTGTGCAGCAATGCCGGTTTCTGAAATTCCAGCCAATGAGGCTGTAGCAATGTTCCTGCATGTCGTTAGCCCTCCCACTTCACACAATGATGTGAGAAGGAAGGAGGAGAAAAATACAGAGGAGAATAAGTGAAATAATAAAAGAGGTGATTGAGGACGGAGTTAGAGTATATGTTCAGGTAACACATTTTCATACAGAAAAATAAATGTTGTAAAACATGGAGGACAGATATATGTTTTGTCCTTTGCCCAATGCTTTTCTGGGATGGGGGAAGATGATTTGTGCTAGGAGGGGGGATTAGGGAGTTTTGTGCTAGAAGAGGTGATATGGTGGGGGAGAGGGGTTGTGCTAGGAGGGGAGATTTAGTTTTGGGGGGGGGGATTGTGCTAATAGGGATGATTTGGAGCCGATTTGTGCTAGGAGGGGATATTTGGGGATGGGGGGGGATTTGGAGTGGGGAGAGAGGATATGTACTTGGAGGGGAAATTTAGGGGTTGAGGATTTATACTAGGAGGAGTGATTTTTTTTTTCTGGGGGGACATTTGTCCTGAGGGATTTGGGGGATGGAGGGGGTCAAAAATTTGTTCTGGGAGGAGGGAGTTTAGCAGGGGGGCAAATTTGTACTGGGAGGAGGGAGAAATTATGCCTAGGGTGTAATCCTGCAGATTCATGGGGGGGATTTTTGCTGACACATAATGCTCATACATTTTGGGGGGGGGTGGGGTGCAGTTTGGCATGTTTGCCCTGCGCTCTAGATAACCTTGTCTTGACACCGGTGACACCTTACTTCAAGCACACAGAAGCCACCCAATGACCAGAGAGTTGCCGTTTGGGAATAACACATGCATAGTTTGACCTTGTATTGTAGGTCAAAACATGAAGGTATTGATGGCTTTGGTGCTTTCTCCAGACCTGGAATCGATTGGCAAAGCAATAAAACAAACAAAAAGTGCACCGGCATCCTGTGGCACCTTTATAAACACAATATGAAACCCTATTATAGACTAGCTCTCTTTTCAGAGCTCTGATGAAGAGGGTCCGCCCTTGAAGTTGCGTCAGAGGTGACGCAGACCAGGGAAGACGCACACCGGTGGAATCAGATGCATCCTGCCTAACAGGATTGGGTACGGAGATTTTTCCTAAATTCAGGAGGATGAGGAGGTATCTTCCCAAATGATGATTTGTATGACAAAACAATTTTACAAAGAATATTTGTGAGTGTCGGACTTTACTATTGTTTCATGAAGTTTTTCCTGAAGGGGTCATTAACAAATGCCGCCCATTACTGCACCATGAGGGGAATATACCGCTGAGTCAGATCTACGCGAGGGGATCAGAGGCTTACCATTGATCACAATGCGGTGTTTATTGTGAGTTGTTTACATTAATAATACATAATATAATTATATCTTTTTAATTAACTCTAGGCGTTTGATGACTTGCAAGCTCAAAAACTTGAAAAGAGACAACTTTAAAAGGGCAACCCATCCCTTTTATGTCAAATTGATGAAACATATGTATGTACAGTGCCTTGAAAAAGTATTCATACCCCTTGACATTTTCCATATTTTGTCATGTTACAACCTAAAACGTAAATGTATTTTGTTCAGATTTTATATGATAGACCAACACAAAGTGGCACATAATTGTGAAGTGGAAGGAAAATTGATAAATGGCTTTCATTTTTTTTTTTACAAATAAATATGTGAAAAGTGTGGGGGGGCATTTGTATTCAGCCCTCTTTACTCTGAAATCCCTAACTAAAATCTGGTGGAATCAATTGCCTTCAGAAGTCACCTAATTAGGAAATAGAGGCCACCTGTATGTAATTTAATCTCAGTATAAATACAAATGTTCTGTGAAGCCCTCAGAGGTTTGTTAGAGAACCTTAATGAACAAACAGCATCATAAAGGCCAAGGAACACACCAGACAGGTCAGGGATAAAGTTGTGGAGAAGTATAAAGCAGGGTTAGGTTATAAAAGATTATCCCAAGCTTTGAACATCTCACGGAGCTCTGTTCAATCCATCATCCGAAAATGGAAAGAGTATGGCACAACTGCAAACCTACCAAGACATGGCCGTCCACCTAAACTGACAGGCCGGGCAAGGAGAGCATTCATCAGAGAAGAGCCAAGAGGTCCATGGTAACTCTGGAGGAGTTGCAGAGATCCACAGCTCAGGTAGAAGAATCTGTCCACAGGACAACTATTAGTGGCCACGTGTCTTATTAAACTCCCTTCCGCGAAAAAGTTTTCTCCCTATTGTGGGGTCACCAGTACGGTATTTGTATATTGAAATCATATCCCCTCTCAAGCGTCTCTTCTCCAGAGAGAATAAGTTCAGTGCTCGCATCCTTTCCTCATAACTAGGGATGAGCCGAACACCCCCCGGTTCGGTTCGCACCAGAACCCGCGAACGGACCGCAAGTTCGCACGAACGTTAGAACCCCATTGACGTCTATGGGACTCGAACGTTCGAAATCAAAAGTGCTCATTTTAAAGGCTAATTTGCATGGTATTGTCCTAAAAAGGGTTTGGGGACCCGGGTCCTACCCCAGGGGACATGTATCAATGCAAAAAAAACTTTTAAAAACGGCCGTTTTTTCGGGAGCAGTGATTTTAATGATGCTTAAAGTAAAAAAAAAAAAGTGAAATATTCCTTTAAATATCGTACCTGGGGGGTGTCTATAGTATGCCTGTAAAGTGACGCGTGTTTCCCATGTTTAGAACAGTCCCTGCACCAAATGTCATTTTTAAAGGAAAAAATCTCATTTAAAACTGCTTGCGGGTTTAATGTCATGTCGGGTCCTGGCAATATGGATGAAAATCAGTGAGACAAACGGCATGGGTACCCCCCAGTCCATTACCAGGCCCTTTGGGTCTTGTATGGATATTAAGGGGAACCCCGCACCCAAATTAAAATAAGGAAAGGTCCCTATATACTCTGAACAGCAGTATACAGGCGGTGCAAACAAGACAGGGACTGTAGGTTTGTTGTTAAGTAGAATCTGTTTGTAATTTTGAACATTTTTAATGTGTTTAGCTCCAGCCAAAAAATCTTTTCTAAGCTTTTTGGAAAACATAGGGAAGGGTTATCACCCCTGTGACATTTGTTTTGCGTCTTTCCTCCTCTTCAGAAGATTTCACCTCACTTTTTTGTCCCAATGAAAAATGTTTTTTGAAAATTTGGGTTTTTTTGTGGAACAAGGATTGGAAAGCATCAGTGGAAAGGAGAAATTGTTTTCCCATATTAACTCTTACATGAGAGAATTTCCCTTCCTATGGGTAGATTTCATCTCACTTCCTGTTGTCTCCTTCCGTTTGCAAGTAGGAGTCGTTTGTAAGTTAGATGTTTGAAAGTAGGGTCCTGCCCTATATACTCAGCAGAAATTTGGGCCTTAGGTGTTGCTGTGGCCAAAACACTGTAAGCCCTCACAGGGCCCTGCTGTGAAATATTAGATCAAGAATTGTAATTACATGCCCCTGTTGAACAGGAGCTGAAAAATTAGGCCTTAGGCACTGGTGCTGGTGCCACAACACTGCAACCCCTCACAGACACTCTAGTTGGAACGCAGGAACGAGCCCTGCTGCAAAGTATTGCATCAAAAATTGTAATTACACGCCCCTGTTAGACAGGGGCAGAAAAATTGGGCCTTAGGCACTGGTGCTGGTGCCACAACACTGCAACCCCTCACAGACACTCTAGTTGGAACGCAGGAACGAGCACTGCTGCAAAGTATTGCATCAAAAATTGTAATTACACGCCCCTGTTAGACAGGGGCAGAAAAATTGGGCCTTAGGCACTGGTGCTGGTGCCACAACACTGCAACCCCTCACAGACACTCTAGTTGGAATGCAGGAACGAGCCCTGCTGCAAAGTATTGCATCAAAAATTGTAATTTCACGCCCCTGTTAGACAGGGGCAGAAAAATTGGGCCTTAGGCACTGGTGCTGGTGCCACAACACTGCAACCCCTCACAGACACTCTAGTTGGAACGCAGGAACGAGCCCTGCTGCAAAGTATTGCATCAAAAATTGTAATTTCACGCCCCTGTTAGACAGGGGCAGAAAAATTGGGCCTTAGGCACTGGTGCTGGTGCCACAACACTGCAACCCCTCACAGACACTCTAGTTGGAACGCAGGAACGAGCCCTGCTGCAAAGTATTGCATCAAAAATTGTAATTTCACGCCCCTGTTAGACAGGGGCAGAAAAATTGGGCCTTAGGCACTGGTGGTGGCGCCCAGAACCAAAAATGTTCTTACAAGCTATCAGCGTGATGATTGAGGAGGAAGAGGATAATTACTCAGGGATAATCACTCAGCATCAGCATAGGCAGTCTTTGAAGGGATCTGAAAAAAATTATTCAGTTACATCAGCATCAGGTGCTTGGTAGCTGGTGGTGATCCAAGACTGATTCATTTTTATGAAGGTCAGCCGATCGACCGAGTCAGTGGACAGACGCACCCTGTGATCGGTTACCACGCCTCCAGCAGCACTGAATGTACGTTCCGAAAGAACGCTGGATGCAGGACAGGCCAGTAGCTCAATTGCATACTGTGCAAGCTCTGGCCAGTGATCCATCCTCAAGACCCAGTAACCCAGAGGATTTTCGGTGGGAAAGGTGTCCAAGTCTGATCTTGCCCCTAGGTATTCCTGCACCATGTAAAACAGACGCTGGCGATGGTTGCTGGAACCGATCATACCTTGGGGCTGCGGACCAAAAAATTGTCTGAACGCATCGGTCAGACGGCCACCTTCTCCACCGCTCCTTCTTTGACTGACCAAAGCCTCAGCAACACGTTGTCCAGAAACAGGAGTTTGTAACCTCCCAGTCTCTGGGAACGCGTTGCACAGACCTTTCTGCAAGGCCTCCCGAAGATGTTTCATCCTCTGCTCCCTCTGCGATGGCAAGATAAGGTCCGCAACCTTACCCTTGTAACGTGGATCAAGGAGGGTTGCCAGCCAGTATTGGTCCTTCTCCTTGATACCACGAATACGAGGATCCTTACGCAGGCTTTGCAGGATCAGGGAGGCCATGCAGCGTAGGTTTGCTGAGGCATTCGGTCCGGAGTCCTCTGGGTCACTAAGGACAACAACGTCCGCAGCCACCTCCTCCCAGCCACGTACAAGTCCATGTGTTCCTTGGGACTGATCCCTTAAAGACTGCTGATGCTGAGTGCCAGGCTCCACCTCCATACTGACACAATCTTCCTCCTCCTCCTCCTCCTCCTCCTCCTCCTCCTCCTCGTCCTCTTCCTGTGTGATCGGCGGGCACGCAGGAACACTGTCTGGATAAAGGGGGCCTTGAGAGCTAAGGAAGTCCTCCTCTTCCTGCCTCTGTTCTGCCTCAAGTGCCCTGTCCATTATTCCACGCAGCGTGTGCTCCAACAGGTGGACAAGGGGGACAGTGTCACTGATGCATGCACTGTCAGTGCTCACCATCCTCGTGGCCTCCTCGAATGGTGACAGGACAGTGCATGCATCCCTGATCATGGCCCACTGGCGTGGGGAAAAAAAACCAAGGTCCCCTGACCCTGTCCTGGTGCCATAGTCGCACAGGTACTCATTGATGGCCCTCTGCTGCGTGTGCAGCCGCTGCAGCATGGCCAACGTCGAGTTCCACCTGGTGGGCATGTCACAGATTAGGCGGTTCTTGGGCAGGTTAAACTCCTTTTGGAGGTCCGTCAGCCGAGCACTGGCATTATATGACCGGCGGAAATGCACAGAGACTTTCCTGGCCTGCCTCAGGACATCCTGTAAGCCCGGGTACCTGCCCAAGAACCGCTGCACCACCAAGTTAAGGACGTGAGCCAAACAGGGCACATGGGTCAGTTGTCCCTGTCGGAGGGCAGAGAGGAGGTTGGTGCCATTGTCGCAAACCACCATTCCTGCCTTAAGTTGGCGTGGCGTCAACCACCTCTGAACCTGCCCCTGCAGAGCTGACAGAACCTCTGCCCCAGTGTGGCTCCTGTCCCCCAAGCACACCAGCTCAAGCACCGCATGGCATCTTTTGGCCTGCGTACTTGCGTAGCCCCTTGAACGCCTACGGAGCACCGCTGGTTCAGAGGAAGAGGCCATGGAGGAAGAAGAAGAGGAGGGGGTGGAGGAGAGAGGTGTGTCACAATCAGCATTTTGGAGGCGTGGTGGCGGAACAACCTCCAACACTACTGCACCTTGTCCTGCATCCTTCCCAGCTGCCAGCAGAGTCACCCAATGCGCCGTGAAACTTAAGTAACGTCCCTGTCCATGCCTGCTGGACCATGAGTCAGCGGTAATATGCACCTTACCGCTGACCGCCCTGTCCAGCGAGGCATGGACATTGCCTTCCACATGCCGGTAGAGAGCCGGAATCGCCTTCCGTGAGAAAAAGTGGCGTTTGGGTACCTGCCACTGAGGAACCGCACATTCCACAAACTCACGGAAGGGGGCAGAGTCTACCAACTGAAAAGGCAGCAGTTGAAGTGCTAGCAATTTTGCCAAGCTAGCATTCAACCGCTGGGCATGTGGATGGCTGGGAGCAAACTTCTTTCGGCGGTGCAGCAGCTGGGGCAGGGAAATTTGCCTGGTACAATCTGACGTCGGTGTACCAAAAGCAGATTGCCCACAAGTACTTGGCTGTGACACACCTAATTCTACACCTTCATTCCTCTCACTGCAGGTCTCAGAGAGGACTGAAGGTCTAGTGGGGTTGGAAATCTCAGCTGATGAGGAGCAAGGAGAGATCCTCTTTGTTCTTTGGTGTGGGTCTTTCAGATACGCTTGCCAACGAACTGCATGGCAGGTCAACATATGTCTGGTCAAGCATGTGGTACCCAAGCGGGAGATGTTTTGGCCACGCGAGATACGCTTGAGACATATGTTGCAAATAGCATCGGTGCGATCTGATGCACTCGTCTCAAAAAAGGCCCACACCAAAGAACTTTTTGAATAACGCGCAGAGACTGCAGCGCCCTGCACATGTGGAGCTTTGGGGTGTGATGCAGTCAATGTGCTGCCCTTAGGCTGGCCCCTGGAGGGCATCCTGCCTAGTTGGTGATGTGCCACCTCCTCCTCCTCCTCCTCCTCCTCTCTCCTATCAGGCACCCACGTTGAGTCAGTGACCTCATCATCCCCTCCCTCCTCATCACTGGAGCAAACCTGGCAGTATGCTGCAGCAGGGGGAGCATGACTGCCAGATTGCTGTCCTTCTTGGGCACCCCCTCTGTCCGTGCTCATGTTACTGCCTTCATTGAGCTCAGTATCATCATCAGAGCCTTCCAAACGCTGGGCATCCTCCTGGAGCATGTACCCAACACTGTGGTCAAACAGTTCGAGGGAATCCTCATGAGGACATGGTGGAGCTAGGGAAGGAGTCACTGATGACATTGAGCTGAGGGAAGAGGCCGCTGCTTTGCCAGACAAAGCACCCTGGGCATGGGTGAGAGAGGATGAGGAGGATGAGGACGGCTTGGTCATCCACTCGACCAAGTCTTCCGCATGTTGCGGCTCAACACGGCCAGCTGCCGAAAAAAAGGCCAAGCGTGTCCCATGGCCACGTGCTGATGAGGATGCACCGTCTCCACGACCAGCACTAGACACAGAGCCTGCTTGCCCTCTCTTATTGGCTTGTGACTGTCTGCCTCTCCTTCTTGGCCTTCCAGACATACTAATGGCCTGTAGCTGCACTAAGCTGGGATAGAACACCTGTAATTTTCTTCAGGTAGCTTTATATACTGTAACCAGACAAGCCTGCCTGTCAGTAGGAAGATAACAGGAACGGATCTAGCTGAACACTGTGAGCAGGACGTACTGCACTAAATGTATATAGCAGGAACGGATCTAGCTGAACACTGTGAGCAGGACGCACTGTACTAAATGTAAATAGTCTAGCTGCCTGACCGTGGTACTAATAGGATCAAAAAGAACACCTGTAATTTTCTTAAGGTAGCTTTATATACTGTAACCAGACAAGCCTGCCTGTCAGTAGGAAGATAACAGGAACGGATCTAGCTGAACACTGTGAGCAGGACACACTGTACTAAATGTAAATAGTCTAGCTGCCTGACCGTGGTACTAATAGGATCAAAAAGAACACCTGTAATTTTCTTCAGGTAGCTTTATATACTGTAACCAGACAAGCCTGCCTGTCAGTAGGAAGATAACAGGAACGGATCTAGCTGAACACTGTGAGCAGGACGCACTGCACTGAATGTAAATAGCAGGAACGGATCTAGCTGAACACTGTGAGCAGGACGCACTGCACTGAATGTAAATAGCAGGAACGGATCTAGCTGAACACTGTGAGCAGGACGCACTGCACTAAATGTAAATACCAGGAACGGATCTAGCTGAACACTGTGAGCAGGACGCACTGCACTGAATGTAAATAGCAGGAACGGATCTAGCTGAACACTGTGAGCAGGACGTACTGCACTAAATGTATATAGCAGGAACGGATCTAGCTGAACACTGTGAGCAGGACGCACTGCACTGAATGTAAATAGCAGGAACGGATCTAGCTGAACACTGTGAGCAGGACGCACTGCACTAAATGTAAATACCAGGAACGGATCTAGCTGAACACTGTGAGCAGGACGCAATGCACTGAATGTAAATAGCAGGAACGGATCTAGCTGAACACTGTGAGCAGGACGCACTGCACTGAATGTAAATAGCAGGAACGGATCTAGCTGAACACTGTGAGCAGGACGCACTGCACTGAATGTAAATAGCAGGAACGGATCTAGCTGAACACTGTGAGCAGGACGCACTGCACTGAATGTAAATAGCAGGAACGGATCTAGCTGAACACTGTGAGCAGGACGCACTGCACTGAATGTAAATAGCAGGAACGGATCTAGCTGAACACTGTGAGCAGGACGCACTGCACTGAATGTAAATAGCAGGAACGGATCTAGCTGAACACTGTGAGCAGGACGCACTGCACTGAATGTAAATAGCAGGAACGGATCTAGCTGAACACTGTGAGCAGGACGCACTGCACTGAATGTAAATAGCAGGAACGGATCTAGCTGAACACTGTGAGCAGGACACACTGCACTAAATAGTCTAGATAGAAGATAACAGGAACGGATCTAGCTAAACTGAATACAGTGTATATATATATATGCAACACCTGGGATGCATATATATACACAATACACTGTAAGTGCAGCTAACTGACTGACTGTTCTGCCTAATCTATCTAACTCAAATCAAATGACACTGTCTCTCTCTCTCTCTATCTCTCAGCACACCGGAACACACACTACACAGGGCCGCCGTGCAGGCGGCCTTATATAGTGTGGGGCGTGTACTAAATCCCCTGAGCCATAATTGGCCAAAGCCACCCTGGCTTTGGCCAATTACAGCTCTCTCTACTGACGGCGCTGTGATTGGCCAAGCATGCGGGTCATAGTGCATGCTTGGCCAATCATCAGCCAGCAATGCACTGCGATGCCGCAGTGAATTATGGGCCGTGACGCGCCACACGAATTTGGCGCGAACGGCCCATATCGTTCGCAATTCGACGGACGGTCGAACAGCCGATGTTCGAGTCGAACATGGGTTCGACTCGAACACGAAGCTCATCCCTACTCATAACTAATATCCTCCAGACCCTTTATTAGCTTTGTTGCCCTTCTTTGTACTCGCTCCATTTCCAGTACATCCTTCTTGAGGACTGGTGCCCAGAACTGGACAGCATACTCCAGGTGCGGCCGGACCAGAGTCTTGTAGAGTGGGAGAATTATCGTTTTATCTCTGGAGTTGATCCCTTTTTAATACCAATATTCTGTTTGCTTTGTTAGCAGCAGCTTGGCATTGCTGAGCCTATCATCTACTAGGACCCCCAGGTCCTTTTCCATCCTAGATTCCCCCAGAGGTTCTCCCCCCAGTCTATAGATTTTGGCCCTTTTTTAAATATTGGTGCTACATTGGCTTTTCTCCAATCAACTGGTACCATTCCAGTCAGTAGATTGTCAGTAAAAATTAGGAACAATGGTCTGGCAATTACTTGACTGTGTTCCCTAAGGACCCTCGGGTACAAGCCACCTGGTCCCGGTGATTTATTAATGTTAAGTTTCCCAAGTCTAATTTTAATTCTGTCCTCTGTTAATCATGGAGGTGCTTCCTGTGATGTGTCATGAGGACAAGCACTGCAGTTTTGGTTACTGAAGCCCCCCGATTCCCTTGTGAAAACTGAGGAGAAGAATAAATTCAATACCTTCGCCATCTCCCCATCATTTGTAATCAGATGTCGTTCCTCATTCTTTATGGGGCCAACATGGTCTGTCCTCTCTTTTTTACTGTTTATATACTTAAAGAATTTCTTGGGATTTTTTTTGCTCTCCTCCACTATGTGTCTTTCATGTTCTATCTTAGCCGTCCTTATTGCAGTCTTACATTTCTTGTTGCATTCTTTGTAAAGTCTGAATGCTGATGATGATCCCTCAGCCTTGTATTTTTTGAAGGTCTTCTCCTTCGCTTTTATATGCATTTTTACATTGGAGTTAAGTCATCCAGGACTTTTGTTCGCTCTTTTAATTGTATTTCCCAATCGGATGCACTGGCTAATGCCCTTAACTAATATGCTCTTAAAGCAAACCCATCTCTCCTCCGTATTATTTGTAAGATTTTATCCCAATCAATATCTTCTACCAAGGTTCGTAGTTTAGGGAAGTTGGCTCTTTTGAAATTCAGTGTCTTTGTGTTCGCCTTATGTTTCCTATTTGTGTGATTTATACTGAAGCCAATTGACCTGTGATCAATGTTTCCTAAATTTCCCCATACTTCCACATTCGTGATCAGGTCTGTATTGTGGGTAATCAGTAGATCTAGTAACTTTATGTTGGTCTATCACATAAAATCCCAATAAAATACATTTACGTTTTTGGTTGTAACATGACAAAATGTGGAACATGTTAAGGGGTATGAATACTATTTCAAGGCACTGTAATAGATGGGATAAAATAATAATAATAATAATAATAATAATAATAATAATAATAATAATAATAACTATAATGATAATAATAATATTAGATACATGTGTGTTCTGTTGTTATTATCTATTATTACAGCTCATATGCATATACACAGGTGAATTGAAAATGATTTATGATTTCCCCACAATATTTTTTACTTTACTGGAGGCAAAATTTCAGTGGAACCTTTTAATTTCACTCAGACTGCTTTGATCCACTCTTTTTTTTTAATTTTTTTTTTTTTTATAAAAGAGTTTTTTTGTGCGCATTTTGAGTAGCTTGGTTTGATTTAATGTTGCTTATAACAGGACTGCGATGGGCAATCTGACACTAACTGATGCTGGGTGGGAACTAACTGTCACTGACATCACCAGTGACACTTATACAGTGATCAGTGATAATACTATACACTGTCACTGTACTAATGACACTGGCCGGGAAGGGGTTAACATCAGGGGCGATCAAAAGGTTAAATGTGTGCCTAACAATGTGTAATGTGTGCTACTTTTTGCTAAAAAAAAATCTCTTTGTTTCTTTTTCCTGTTTTGTAGGGATAAGAAACAGAGCGATTGTTCCCTCTCTACAGAGCTCTGTGTTGATTGTCAACACAGGGCTCTGGGCTGTGACTGGACTCAGCTGATCGGCAGGTCCCGGGCCATGAATCATGGACAGGGACATGTTGACAGGCTCCTGCTGCGTAAAATCACAGCAGGAGTCGGCGGAGGGGGTGGTTGGGAAAGGGGGGCACACATGCGGGTGCCCTAAACCCAGCAATGGGCAGAGGCATACTGTACCAGCCAGTACGACGCTGTGCCTGTACGGACCGCCCGACCGCAGTGCATTGTGGGCTGGCGGTCCTTAGGTGGTTAGGTTTGTGTTTTTTTACTTTCTTGTGTATAATTATAGTACTGTTGCTTTTTTTAATTTTATTTTTTCCACTATTAGTAAAAAAAAAAAAATTACTGTCTACTAAAAAAAAATAAAAAAACAAAAAAAATTATAATAATAATAATAAAAAATGAGGATCATTTCCCCAAGTTCATACACAATGAGATTTCACAACAAGCCGATACCTAAGATGTTATCACTGCACCACAGAGCAAACAAATAAAATGAATGAAAGACAGATGAGAGTGAAGCAGCCACTCTAAAGAAAAACAAATATGATAAATCAGATTTACCAAATATATATTGAAAGGTAAATAGTGGCGCTAACGAAACAACAACACATCAACAAGTATTTACACACCCAGTAAGTCGTGCTGTGTCACTATGAGAAAAAAAAAATATATATAAAATGAATATGAATAAAAGTCCATATAATAACTCCAAATAGTGTGATAACGTACAAGATTAAATTGATTAAAATCACACGGCCTAATGGTGATGCACTTACAAGAAGGCAAATATAAGATCCCATTGGTATGGTGGGCAGATGCCAGAGATACCTAGCCACGGCGGACACTGAATCTCACCCGACCAGCGTCACTTCCGGTTGCCGTACAGCCACGTCCCAAATGTCAAACGGTAATAAAAACAAGAAGTATGTATTTGACAATTCCTTTATGAAAAAAAAAATAATAATAATAGTGTCCCTCGATGTAAATCTATCATCAATCACGCTGCCCTCCAACCCAAAAAAAACAAAAAATTTTTTAAAAACCCTCCTGGGACGGCCTCCAGCTGAACGCCTGCACTGCGCTTTGACATTTCTTATATAGGTAAGGGGTGGGTCCACTTACTTGCTGCTCGCTCATCCCTCCCCCCCCCCTCTTTCCTGACCTGTCAGGCTGCATGCCCAGATAAGGGTCTGGTATGGGTTTTAGGGGGACCCCACGCTGTTTTTTTTTTATTTTGACGAAGGGTTCCCCTTAAAATCCATACCCAAAGGGACTGGTATGGACTGGTATGGGCTGGGGGGGCAACACTGTTTTTTTCTTAAATTTTTTCAATATTTTGCTACCGGCAATTGCTACAGTCATTTTAAATGGGATTTTACTAGTTTTTTTTTTCCCTTTAGAGATGTCAGTTTTGCTGCAGCATGTTTCTATGCATGCTACAGATGCGCCACTTTACAGGCAGACCAAGGGGACCCCCCCAGGCACTGTATTAAAAGGAATTTTTCATTTTTATTGTTGCACTTTAAGCATTATTAAAATCACTGCTCCTGAAAAAAAAGATTGTTTAAAAAAAATATATATATATTGATACATGTCCCCCAGGGCATTACCCGGAGCCTCATACCCCTTTTAAAGGGATTGTAAAGCTTTGATTATAAAAAAAACAAACAAAAACAAACATGTTATACTTACCTCTACTGTACAGCTTGTTTTGCACAGAGTGGCCCCGAACCTGCTCTTCTGGGGTCCCTTGGCGGCTCTCACGGCTCCTCCCCACATCAGATAACCCCCTAGGAGAAGCGCTCTCCAGGGGGGTTACCTTGCGGGCACGCTCCCGAGTCCAGCATTCGCCATCCATAGCCACCTAATGTATGACTCGGCCCCCCCCCCCCCCCGGGTCATTGGATTTGATTGACAGCAGCGGGAGCCAATGGCTGTGCTGCTATCAATCTATCCAATCAAGAGCTGAGAACCCTGGGCAGAGAAGGAGCGTGTCCCCACCGGGTGAAGTTCCAGGGCTCAGGTAAGTAAAATGGGGGGGCTGGGGGGCCGGTCACTGCCAGGTGTTTTTTCACCTTAATGCATAGGATGCACAAGGGTTTACAACCCCTTTAAGGCCAATTACTTGCATATAAGCCTTCAAAATGGGCACTTTTGATTTTTCCTGTTCGGCTCTCATAGACTTCAATGGAGTTCGCTGTTCGGGTTCGAACTTTCCCCTGTTTGGGAGTTCTGCTGCGAACCAAACAGGGGGTTGTTTGGCTCATGTCTACCCGTGACATAGCATTGGCAGGACAGAGGGCAAAGATGAGGGAACATTCTGGCAAATCAAGGCCAGTTGGTATGTAGGCCATTGTTATCTCCCTTAGCATATACAGTTGTGCTCATAAGTTTACATACCCTGGCAGAATTTATGATTTCTTGGACATTTTTCAGAGAATATGAATGATAACACAAAAACTTTTCTCTCACTCATGGTTAGTGTTTGGCTGAAGCCATTTATTATCAAACTGTGTTTACTCTTTTTAAATCCTAATCACAACAGAAACTACCCAAATGACCCTGATCAAAAGTTTACATACCCCAGTTCTTAATACCGTGTGTTGCCCCCTTTAACATCAATGACAGCTTGAAGTCTTTTGTGATATTTGTGGATGAGGCTCTTTATCTTCTCAGATGGTAAAGCTGCCCATTCCTCTTGGCGAAAAGCCTCCAGTTCCTGTAAATTCTTGGGCTGTCTTGCATGAACAGCACGTTTGAGATCTCCCCAGAGTGGCTCAATGATATTGAGGTCAGGAGACTGAGATGGCCCCTCCAGAACCCTCACTTTATTCTGCTGTAGCGAATGACAGGACGACTTGGCCTTGTGTTTTGGATCATTGTCATGTTGGAATGCCCAGGTACGTCCAATGCGCAGCTTCCTGGCTGATGAATGCAAATGTTCCTCCAGCATTTTTTGATAACATGCTGCATTCATCTTGCCATCAATTTTGACCAAGTTTCCTGTGCCTTTGTAGCTCACACATTCCCAAAACATCAGCGATCCACCTCCGTGTTTCACAGTAGGGATGGTGGACCTTTCATCATAGGCCTTGTTGACTCCTCCCCAAATATAGTGTTTATGGTTGTGGCCAAAAAGCTCAATTTTGGTCTCATCGCTCCAAATGACTTTGTGCCAGAAGGTTTGAGGCTTGTCTCTGTGCTGTTTGGCGTATTGTAAGCGGGATACTTTGTGGCATTTGTGTAGTAATGGTTTTCTTCTGGTGACTCGACCACGCAGCTCATGTTTCTTCAAGTGCCTCCTTATTGTGCATCTTGAAGCAGCCACACCACATGTTTTCAGAGAGTCCTGTATTTCACCTGAAGTTATTTGTGGGTTTTTCTTTGCATCCCCAACAATTTTCCTGGCAGTTTTGGCTGAAATGTTAGTTGGTCTACCTGACCGTGGTTTGGTTTCAACAGAACCCCTCATTTTCCACTTCTTGATTAGAGTTTGAACACTGATGATTGACATTCTCAATGCCTTGGATATCTTTTTATTTCCCTTTCCTGTTTTATACAGTTCCACTACCTTTTCCCGCAGATCCTTTGACAATTCTTTTGCTTTCCCCATGACTCAGAATCCAGAAGCGTCAGTGCAGCACTAGATGAAAGATGCAAGGGTCTGTCAGGAGTCCAGAAACTCATTGACCTTTTATACACACACACTAATTACAAGCAGATCACAGGTTAGCATGGTTACCTTTAATAGCCATTCAAACCCCTTTGTGTCAACTTGTGTGCATGTTATCAGGCCAAAATCACCAGGGTATGTAAACTTTTGAGGTTAATTTGGGTAGTTTCTGTTGTCATTATGATTTAAAGAGTAAACACAGATCATTGATAATAAATGGCTTCAGAAAGAAATGTTTTTGTGTTTATCATTCATATTCTCTGAAAACTGGGCAAGAAATCATAAAGTCTGCCAGGGTATGTAAACTTATGAGCACAACTGTAGATTGACCCAACTCCTGTGACTGTCACTTTTGCCGGTCAGCTTGGCCCCCATGTAAAAGTGGAGAAAACTATAAATGAAGGCATGAGAAATATAAAAATGCCAGTTGGTATGTAGGCCATTGTTAGCTCCCCTAACATATAAGATTGACCCAACTCCTGTAACAGTCACTTTTGCCGGTGAGCTTGGCCCCCCCATGCAAAAGTGGAGAAAACTATAAATGATGGCATGAGAAATATAAAAAGGCCAGTTGGTATGTAGGCCATTGTTAGCTCCCCTAGCATGTAGATTTACCCAACTCCTGTAATGCCGCGTACACACGCTCGGAATTTCTGACAACAAATGTTCAATGGGAGCTTGTTGTCGGAAATTCCGACTGTGTGTAGGCTCAATCGGACATTTGTTGTCGGAATTTCAGACAACAAAAATTTGAGAGCTGGATCTCAAATTTTCCGACAACAAAATTCTGAGCGTGTGTAGACAATTCTGACTCACAAAATTCCACGCATGCTCGGAATCAAGCAGGAGAGCTGCACTGGCTATTGAACTTCATTTTTCTCGGCTCGTCGTATGTGTTGTATGTCACCGTGTTCCTGACGTCCGGAATTTCCGACAACATTTGTGTGACCGTGTGTATGCAAGACAAGTTTGAGCCAACATCCGTCGGAAAAAAAAAACATGGATTTTGTTGTCAGAAAGCCTGAACGTGTGTACGCGGCATAACAGTCACTTTTTCCGGTCAGCTTGGGCCCCCATGCAAAAGTGGAGAAAACTATAAATGAAGTCACGAGAAATATAAAAAGAAATAAAAGGTAGGAAGGAACTATTATTACCGGTAATAACAACACACAATTATCACAATGCAATATGGTGGACCTTTAATGGTTGGCATATCCGAAAATATCCACCCCCGCCAAGCTAATGATAAGGCTGCATTCGCTCATTATTGGTTACAATGTACGTCATTGACTGTCTAATCATCGTGGCATTGTAAGGGACACATATGACACATCTCATGACTCAGGACAAACTGGGAAAGGGGAGAACGGTTACATTCTTTATCGCGCACATTACGTTTTTAGTGAATTCCATTAGACGCCATTAATTCGATGGCGTCTCTCGATACAGATGTGGGTAATTCTTCCACGTTCCAGCCAAAATGTGAAATGATCTCTCTATCCGCCGGTTTAATCAGCTCTAATTGTTCCGACATTTATCTTATTCGGTGATTCACAAACATTCTTTCCCTCCGCTGGCCTGCGCTTTTATCGTCCTATTTTGTTTCTCGCCTCCCCAACGAAGATGATTGCCAAAGCAAATCCCTCTTAGAATTTCTCTGTGAGTACGATATGGGAGAGGGCTGGAAGGCGGCCAGGTGAC
Source organism: Lithobates septentrionalis (assembly GCA_037952835.1). Taxonomy (NCBI): domain Eukaryota; kingdom Metazoa; phylum Chordata; class Amphibia; order Anura; family Ranidae; genus Lithobates; species Lithobates septentrionalis. Next base: position 1,573,560 of record JBBDGP010002012.1, read on the forward strand.
GGTGCCAGCTACGCTAATCCTTGCCTGCTAAGGACGCCTGGATGAATTGCAGATTCGGCGTACGCCTTCCTGCATGGCAATCGCTCGGAGGAAGCGCCGGTGCAGGGTGGGGATGGGACGAGGGACACGTCTGCATGTCACCATGGGAAGCTCCGCTGTCATTTCTGAAAACGCACACTTGAAATGATTGCTGTAACATTTACCTGAAGGTCTTGTGTGACTTGTTACTTTTTGCTACTTTGTTGCTTCTAGACTTCCTGATTTCATTTATTTATTTGTATTTGTTATAAATAGAAAGTGTTTAAAAAAATGTTTAAAAAGAAAATATATACACTATATTGTCAAAAGTATTGGGACGCTTGCCTTTACACGCACATGAACTTTAATGGCATCCCAGTCTTGGTCCGTAGGGTTCAATAAGTCCTTTATTAAAAGATAAAAAAAAAAATATTCCCGCGATGTCCATTCATCTTCTATCACTCCGCCCGAAGAGACGAAAAAAAGAAAAAGAAAGAAAAAACGCAACAGCTCCATGGGAGGCTCCCGCCGAATGACGCTTTTTCTTGGTGACAGTTCTTATATAGCTGAGGGTGGAGTCACTCAGTGACGTAAACGGGTGACCCCGCCTTCCTGTGACATCAACTTATGCTCGGGCCAAACCGTTCACCCATCCTTAATCATACACATTGGATCAGAAGAGTATAAACGGAGGACTAGCTAGGAACTGAGCCGGGGTCATGCACCGTTGATCAGGAGAGTCCTTAAATGAGCCAAGGTCACAACCAGAGGTCAGGCAGAAGGGAAGTCCAAGCTCAAGCCAAGGGATACATGGAAACGAGCTGAAGATCATTAGAGTAACTATCTGTTGCTTCTTCCTTTAAATAGGGTATTTGGCACCAGTTCCAGAATTGGATGCATATACATACGCTGGAGCTTGCTAGCATGCCAGCAACGCACCTATGTGCATTTTTGCATAAATGAGCATGCCCACGCAGGGCACTGGCATAAGTGCCTGGCCTGCATATTGGCTCACACGTGCCTCTGTTCTGGGCAACATCTTGATAGGCACATAGAACTCCTCCTCTTCCTGCAACTCAGCAGCACAGTGCATGGGTTGATGTCGCAGCAAGCAGTCCTCTGCGGGATAGGGGCAAACTCTGCTACTTGTCTAGGCTGAGCAGCGGCACCGATGAAAAGTGCAGGAGAGGGAGGTGGAATCACTTGCAATCCTTTCTGAAGAGCAGGGGGTGGAGAACACTGGTAATAGGTACACCTGGGAAAATAGAGGAATATAATGAGGGCAAAGTTCACAACAGCAGGACGCCCTTCCTCCCAGGGAAACACTGTGCCCGGGGCACGTGTCCCTTCTGCCCCCACCCCCCCACCACATCCATGTCCTGGCCCTGGGCGTGTCTACTTTTTTACATAACTACTAGGGATGAGCTTCATGTTCGAGTCGAACTCATGTTCGACTCGAACATTGGCTGTTCGGTCGTTCGCCGAATTCCGAACGTTATGGGCCGTTCGCGCCAAATTCATGTGGCGCGTCACGGCCCATAATTCACTGCGGCATCGCAGTGCATTGCTGGCTGAGGATTGGCCAAGCATGCACTATGACCCGCATGCTTGGCCAATCACAGCGCCGTAGGTAGAGAGAGCTGTAATTGGCCAAAGCCAGGGTGGCTTTGGAAAATTATGGCTCAGGGGGTTTAGAACACGCCACACACTATATAAGGCCGCCTACACGGCAGCCCTGTGTAGTGTGTGTTCCGGCATTGAAAGAGAGATAGATAGACAGAGAGACAGTGTCATTTCATTTGAGTTAGATAGATTAGGCAGAACAGTCAGTCAGTTAGCTGCACTTACAGTGTATTGTGTATATATATGCATCCCAGGTGTTGCATATATATATACACTGTATTCAGTTTAGCTAGATCCGTTCCTGTTATCTTCTTACTGACAGGCAGGCTTGTCTTGTTACAGTATTTACAGCTACCTGAAGATAATTGCTGGTGTTCTTTTGATCCTATTAGTACCACAGTCAGGCAGCTAGACTATTTACAGTTAGTGCAGTGCGTCCTGCTCACAGTGTTCAGCTAAAACTACAAGTTAGTGTGGTGCGTCCACCTCACAGTGTTCAGCTAAAACTACAAGTTAGTGTGGTGCGTCCTCCTCACAGTGTTCAGCTAAAACTACAAGTTAGTGTGGTGCGTCCTCCTCACAGTGTTCAGCTAAAACTACAAGTTAGTGGGGTGCATCCACCTCACAGTGTTCAGCTAAAGCTACCTGTAGAAGGTTGGTGGTGTTCTCATACTACAGGCAGGCAGTTGATTTTGCTAGCTGCAGTATCAGTACATATATATATATATATATATATATATATATATATATATATCCCAGCTTAGTGCAGCTACAGGCCATTAGTATGTCTGGAAGGCCAAGAAGGAGAGGCAGACAGTCACAAGCCAATAAGGGAGGGCAAGCAGGCTCTGTGTCTAGTGCTGGTCGTGGAGACGGTGCATCCTCATCCGCACGTGGCCGTGGGACACGCTTTGCCTTTTTTTCGGCAGCTGGCCGTGTTGAGCTGCAACATGCGGAAGACTTGGTCGAGTGGATGACCAAGCCGTCCTCATCCTCCTCATCCTCTCTCACCCATGCTCAGGGTACTTTGTCTGGCAAAGCAGCGGCCTCTTCCCTCGGCTCAATGTCATCAGTGACTCCTTCCCTAGCCCCACCATGTCCTCCTGAGGAGTCCCTCGAACTGTTTGACCACAGTAAGATATGGTATGCGCATGCGCGGACGCCCTTCATTTGCGTCCGCACACCTGATCACTATCTGATCAGGTGTGGGGGGTACTTTAGTAACCGTCCAGTCCCTCAGTTCACATGCTGGACGAGGGACGTGCCTGTATATGCTCCCACACACAGCAATCAGGTAATCTGAGATCCTCATTTCATCAATAACACTTCTTCAACTTTACCTTTTACTGAGCCCTCAATCATTCCCTTTAGGAGCTATTATCTTGGAGTCATCATCCACCTCCTTGGCAATCCTCAATATTGACCTCTTATGAGGTCACGGCCTACCAGGTAAATCATTCCCTGCCTTTCTACCAGTCCTCTAGTTCCCTATAATATAGTTTTTGCTTTCCTAATACAGCCCCTTTTCATCTATTTCTCTTCAGGACCCACTGCACCTGCTGCTTTTCCAAAAAGACTTTGCCTTATGCATTTGATTCTGTAAACACCTTAATCAGCCATTTACTCTGTAGTGTACTCCAACAAGTAAGTTTCTCTTCGGTGTTATTTTTCTCCCCATTTCTATGACGACCATTAGGCCCACCTTTAAAGTAAACTTATTTTCCCATATAGGCCATTTAACAATCGATTGCCAACCCCGTCAACTGCCCTGCTGTGTGTGCGCACTCATCTACAGGCACCTCTTGCCTCCTGCAACCTACTGTTTTTAATCAATAGTGTGAGTTTTCTATTTTTTTTTTAAAAATATATATATTTTCTCTGCTTTATGCAACCGATGCACAATTGCATCACTTCTAGTACTCCTTTAAACGTAATGTTTAATTTACATTTAATATCCACTCACCTATCTCCAATGCATTCCTTTTCCAGGTTTACTGCGTGCCCCCTGCAGGCACATTACACGGCGCGGCCTGCCCCTTTCCCCCCTGTGGTGACACCTTTCGTGCCCCCCCTGGGTGTCGGTCTTTCAGGTACGTTTGCGTTACCGGAATCAGTGGAGCCACCTCTCTGCATGATTGTCCAGCCACAATACTTCATTACTCAATTGTGCACTAAATATTGTACTGCTAAATATTTCTGCTCATATGATGCTTTCTGTATCCCTATGTACAGACTTCTCTATACCCAATTTGAGCTCATGTAGGAAACTGAGCCCCTATTTCGACGGCCATCTCCATCTGGCCTACTCTACTATACCTTGGGTCGCACGCAATATATAAGTCTATTTTAAGTGTAAACGATTTGAGTGTTTTTTCATGTTTGTACTATTACTAATAAATACATTTTGTAATTTTGCCATTTTAAATCTTCTTTTCCCTCTTTGCATTATTTGACCTTAGCACCGTAGTAATCACCTGTCCCTACATCCATTAGCTGTTTGACCACAGTGTTGGGTACATGCTCCAGGAGGATGCCCAGCGTTTGGAAGGCTCTGATGATGATACTGAGCTCGATGAAGGCAGTAACATGAGCATGGACAGAAGGGGTGCCCAAGAAGGACAGCAATCTGGCAGTCATGCTCCCCCTGCTGCAGCATACTGCCAGGTTTGCTTCAGTGATGAGGAGGGAGGGGATGATGAGGTTACTGACTCAACGTGGGTGCCTGATAGGAGAGAGGAGGAGGAGGAGGAAGAGGAGGCGGCACATCACCAACGAGGCAGGATGCCCTCCAGGGGCCAGCCTAAGGGCAGCACATTGACTGCATCACACCCCAAAGCTTCACATGTGCAGGGCGCTGCAGTCTCTGCGCGTTATTCAAAAAGTTCTTTGGTGTGGGCCTTTTTTGAGACGAGTGCATCAGATCGCACCGCTGCTATTTGCAACATATGTCTCAAGCATATCTCGCGTGGCCAAAACATCTCCCGCTTGGGTACCACATGCTTGACCAGACATATGTTGACCTGCCATGCAGTTCGTTGGCAAGCGTATCTAAAAGACCCACACCAAAGAACAAAGAGGATCTCTCCTTGCTCCTCATCAGCTGAGATTTCCAACCCCACTAGACCTCCAGTCCTCTCTGAGACCTGCAGTGAGAGGAATGAAGGTGTAGAATTAGGTGTGTCACAGCCAAGTACTTGTGGGCAATCTGCTTTTGGTACACCGACGTCAGATTGTACCAGGCAAATTTCCCTGCCCCAGCTGCTGCACCGCTGAAAGAAGTTTGCTCCCAGCCACATGCCCAGTGGTTGAATGCTAGCTTGGCAAAATTGCTAGCACTTCAACTGCTGCCTTTTCAGTTGGTAGACTCTGCCCCCTTCTGTGAGTTTGTGGAATGTGCGGTTCCTCAGTGGCAGGTACCCAAACGCCACTTTTTCTCACGGAAGGCGATTCCGGCTCTCTACCGGCATGTGGAAGGCAATGTCCATGCCTCGCTGGACAGGGCGGTCAGCGGTAAGGTGCATATTACTGCTGACTCATGGTCCAGCAGGCATGGACAGGGACGTTACCTAAGTTTCACGGTGCATTGGGTGACTCTGCTGGCAGCTGGGAAGGATGCATGACAAGGTGCAGTAGTGTTGGAGGTTGTTCCGCCACCACGCCTCCAAAATGCCACTACTAATGATTGTGACACACCTCTCTCCTCCACCCCCTCCGCTTCTTCTTCCTCCATGGCCTCTTCCTGTGCTTTTTCCTCGGAACCAGCTGTGCTCTGTAGCCGTTCAAGGGGCTACACAAGTACGCAGGCCAAAAGATGCCATGCGGTGCTTGAGCTGGTGTGCTTGGGGGACAGGAGCCACACTGGGGCAGAGGTTCTGTCAGATCTAATGGGGCAGGTTCAGAGGTGGTTGATGCCACGCCAACTTAAGGCAGGAATGGTGGTTTGCGACAATGGCACCAACCTCCTCTCTGCCCTCCGACAGGGACAAATGACCCATGTGCCCTGTTTGGCTCACGTCCTTAACTTGGTGGTGCAGCGGTTCTTGGGCAGGTACCCAGGCTTACAGGATGTCCTGAGGCAGGCCAGGAAAGTCTGTGTGCATTTCCGCCGGTCATATAATGCCAGTGCTCAGCTGGCGGACCTCCAAAAGGAGTTTAACCTGCCCAAGAACCGCCTAATCTGTGACATGCCCACCAGGTGGAACTCAACATTGGCCATGCTGCAGCGGCTGCACACGCAGCAGAGGGCCATCAATGAGTACCTGTGCGACTATGGCACCAGGACAGGGTCAGGGGAGCTTGTTTTTTTTTCCCCACGCCAGTGGGCCATGATCAGGGATGCATGCACTGTCCTGTCACCATTTGAGGAGGGCACGAGGATGGTGAGCAGTGACAGTGCATGCATCAGTGACACTGTCCCCCTTGTCCACCTGTTGGAGCACACGCTGCGTGGAATAATGGACAGGGCACTTGAGGCAGAACAGAGGCAGGAAGAGGAGGACTTCCTTAGCTCTCAAGGCCCCCTTTATTCAGACAGTGTTCCTGCGCGCCCGCAGATCACACGGGAAGAGGAGGAGGAGGAAGATTGTGTCAGTATGGAGGTGGAGCCTGGCACTCAGCATCAGCAGCAGTCTTTAAGGGATCAGTCCCAAGAAACACATGGACTTGTACGTGGCTGGGAGGAGGTGGCTGCGGACCATGTCGTCCTTAGTGACCCAGAGGACTCTGGACCGAATGCCTCAGCAAACCTACGCTGCATGGCCTCCCTGATCCTGCAAAGCCTGCGTAAGGATCCTCGTATTCGTGGTATCAAGGAGAAGGACCAATACTGGCTGGCAACCCTCCTTGATCCACGTTACAAGGGTAAGGTTGCAGACCTTATCTTGCCATCGCAGAGGGAGCAGAGGATGAAACATCTTCGGGAGGCCTTGCAGAAAGGTCTGTGCAATGCGTTCCCAGAGACTGGGAGGTTACAAACTCCTGTTTCTGGACAACGTGTTGCTGAGGCTTCGGTCAGTCAAAGAAAGAGCGGTGGAGAAGGTGGCCGTCTGACCGATGCGTTCAGACAATTTTTTGGTCCGCAGCCCCAAGGTATGATCGGTTCCAGCAACCATCGCCAGCGTCTGTTTTACATGGTGCAGGAATACCTAGGGGCAAGATCTGACTTGGACACCTTTCCCACCGAAAATCCTCTGGGTTACTGGGTCTTGAAGATGGATCACTGGCCAGTGCTTGCACAGTATAAAATTGAGCTACTGGCCTGTCCTGCATCCAGCGTTCTTTCGGAACGCACATTCAGTGCTACTGGAGGCTTTGTAACCGATCACAGGGTGCATCTGTCCACCGACTCGGTCGATTGACTGATCTTCATAAAAATGAATCAGTCTTGGATCACCACCAGCTACCAAGCACCTGATGCTGATGTAACCGAATATTTTTTTTTGAAATCTCAGATCCCTTCAAAGACTGCCTATGCTGATGCTGAGTGACTATCCCTGAGTAATTATCCTCTTCCTCCTCAATGATCACGCTGATAGCTTGTAAGAACATTTTTGGTTCTGGGCGCCACCACCAGTGCCTAAGGCCCAATTTTTCAGCCCCTGTTTAACAGGGGCGTGTAATTACAATTTTTGATGCAATACTTTGCAGCAGGGCTCATTTCTGCGTTACAACTAGAGTATCTGTGAGGGGTTGCAGTGTTGTGGCACCAGCACCGGTGCCTAAGGCCCAATTTTTCAGCCCCTGTTTAACAGGGGCGTGTAATTACAATTTTTGATGCAATACTTTGCAGCAGGGCTCGTTTCTGCATTACAACTAGAGTATCTGTGAGGGGTTGCAGTGTTGTGGCACCAGCACCGGTGCCTAAGGCCCAATTTTTCAGCCCCTGTTTAATAGGGGCGTGTAATTACAATTTTTGATGCAATACTTTGCAGCAGGGCTCGTTTCTGCGTTACAACTAGAGTATCTGTGAGGGGTTGCAGTGTTGTGGCACCAGCACCAGTGCCTAAGGCCCAATTTTTCAGCCCCTGTTTAACAGGGGCGTGTAATTACAATTTTTGATGCAATACTTTGCAGCAGAGCTCGTTCCTGCGTTCCAACTAGAGTGTCTGTGAGGACTTACAGTGTTGTGGCACCAGCACCACCACCACCACCAAAGGCCCAATTTTTCTGCCCTTGTTCAACAGGGGCATGTAATTACAATTCTTGATCTAATATTTCACAGCAGGGCCCATTTCTGCACCCACCAAGAGCGAGTGAGGACTTACAGTGTTGTGGCAGCAGCACCACCACCAAAGGCCCAATTTTTCTGCCCTTGTTCAACAGGGGCATGACATTACAATTCTTGATCTAATATTTCACAGCAGGGCCCTGTAAGGGCTTACAGTGTTGTGGCCACAACAACACCTAAGGCCCAAATTTCTGCTGAGTATATAGGGTAGGCCCCTACTTTCAAACATCTAACTTACAAACGACTCCTACTTGCAAACGGAAGGAGAGAACAGGAAGTGAGATGAAATCTACCCCTAGGAAGGGAAATTCTCTCCTGTAAGAGTTAATATGGGAAAACAATTTCTCCTTTCCACTGATGCTTTCCAATCCTTGTTCCACAAAAAAACCCAAATTTTCAAAAAAACATTTATCATTGGGACAAAAAGTGAGGTGAAATCTTCTGAAGAGGAGGACAAACAGCAAAACAAATGTCACAGGGGTGATAACCCTTCCCTATGTTTTCCAAAAAGCTTAAAATAGATTTTTTGGCTGGAGCTAAACACGTTAAAAATGTACCCGTTCAAAATGACAAACAGATTCTACTTAACAATAAACCTACAGTCCCTGTCTTGTTTGCACCGCCTGTATACTGCTGTTCAGAGTATATAGGGCCTGGTGGCCCCACACCTTTCCTTATTTTAATTTGGGTGCGGGGTTCCCCTTAATATCCATACAAGACCCAAAGGGCCTGGTAATGGACTGGGGGGTACCCATGCCGTTTGTCTCACTGATTTTCATCCATATTGCTAGGACCCGACATTACATTAAACCCGCAAGCAGTTTTAAATGAGATTTTTTCCTTTAAAAATGACATTTGGTGCAGGGACTGTTCTAAACATGGGAAACACGCGTCACTTTACAGGCATACTATAGACACCCCCCAGGTACGATATTTAAAGGAATATTTCACTTTTTTTTTTTTACTTGAAGCATCATTAAAATCACTGCTCCCGAAAAAACGGCCGTTTTTAAAAGTTTTTTTTGCATTGATACATGTCCCCTGGGGTAGGACCCGGGTCCCCAAACCCTTTTTAGGACAATACCATTTAATACCATTAAAATGAGCACTTTTGATTTCGAACGTTCGAGTCCCATAGACGTCAATGGGGTTCTAACGTTCGTGCGAACTTTCGGTCCGTTTGCAGGTTCTGGTGCGAACCGAACCGGGGGATGTTCGGCTCATCCCTAATAACTACACGTCTTCATAAATGATCTTCATTTTTTCTAGACATGTGCAGTCAGTTTCGTTCCAATTTGAAATTCGGATACATTTTTCGTTATTACAATAGTAACAAATGTAAACAAATACGAAATAACGAAACAAATTTGAATTTAAAATGTTTTAAAATCCAATTCCAATCATTTTCAAATCGAATTAGAGTCGTTTTTGAATCAAATTTGAATTTGAATGTCCCCAGAGAATAAAATAGAATAGAAAATAAAGGAATGCAATAGCAAAGAATAGAATAGAAAATAAAAGAATTTGTACAAGGAGGATTTGGATTTTGTGGGAATTTCAGAGACCTGGTTCAACAGCTCTCATGATTGGCTGGCAAACATTCAAGGGTATACCCTATACCGCAAGGATAGGGAGGGTAAAAAAGGGGGAGGGGTATGCCTATATATCAAGAATAATGTACAAGTGAATGTGAGAGATGACATCACTGAGGGAGCTAGAGAGGAGGTGGAATCCTTATGGGTAGAGCTCCAAAGGGATGAAGGGCAAAAATAATACTGGGAGTATGCTATAGGCCCCCTAACCTGAGGGAGGAAGTGTAGATGGATCTCCTATCACAAATTAGATTAGCAGCAAGGATGGGAAGTGTTATCATAATGGGGGATTTTAATTATCCAGACATAGACTGGGTGGAGGGAACCGCACATTCATTTAAGGCTCGCCAGTTCCTTAATGTCTTGCAGGACAATTTTATGGGTCAGATGGTAGACGCACCAACTAGAAATAAAACATTACTGGATTTACTGATTACCAACAATACAGACCTGATAACAGATGTGGTAATACGGGGCAATTTAGGTAACAGCGATCACAGGTCAATTTGTTTCAGTATAAATCACACAAATAGGAAGCATAAAGGGAATACAAAGACACTGAATTTCAAAAGAGCCAACTTCCCTAAATTACAAACCTTGCTAAAAGGCATAAATTGGGATAAAATATTAGGAACAAAGAATAAGGAGGAGAGATGGGTTTGCTTTAAGAGCATATTAAATAAGGGCATTAGCCAATGTATCCCATTGGGTAATAAATTTAAAGGAGCGAACAAAAATCCTGGATGGCCTAACTCCAATGTAAAAATGCATATAAAAGCAAAGGAGAAGGCCTTCAAAAAATACAAGGCTGAGGGATCATCCTCAGCATTCAGACCTTATAAAGAATGTAACAAGAAATGTAAGGGTGCAATTAGGACGGCTAAGATAGAACATGAAAGACACATAGCGGAGGAGAGCAAAAAAAATCCCAAGAAATTTTTTAAGTATGTAAACATTAAAAAAGGGAGGACAGACCATATTGGCCCCATAAAGAATGAGGAAGGACATCTGGTTACAAAGGATGGAGAGATGGCGAAGGTATTGAATTTATTCTTCTCCTCAGTCTTCACGAGTGAATCGGGGGGCTTCAGTAACCAAAACGGGAAGCACCTCCATGGTTAACAGAGGACAGAATTAAAATTAGACTTGAGAAACTTAACATTAATAAATCACCGGGACCAGATGGCTTGCATCCGAGGGTACTTAGGGAACTCAGTCAAGTGATTGCCAAATCGTTGTTCCTAATTTTTACAGATAGTCTACTGACTGGAATGGTACCAGCTGATTGGAGAAAAGCCAATGTAGCACCAATATTTAAAAATGGCCCAAAATACATCCCTGGGAATTACAGACCAGTTAGCCTAACATCAATAGTATGTAAACTCTTGGAGGGGAGGATAAGGGACTATATACAAGATTTTAGTAATAAGAACGATATCATTAGCAGTAATCAGCATGGATTCATGAAGAATCGTTCTTGCCAAACCAATCTATTAACCTTCTATGAGGAGGTGAGTTTCCATCTAGATAAAGGAAGGCCCGTAGACGTGGTGTATCTGGATTTTGCAAAAGCATTTGACACAGTTCCCCATAAACGTTTACTGTACAAAATAAGGTGCGTTGGCATGGACCATAGGGTGAGTACATGGATTGAAAACTGGCTACAAGGGCGAGTTCAGAGGGTGATGATAAATGGGGAGTACTCGGAATGGTCAGGGGTGGGTAGTGGGGTCCCCCAGGCTTCTGTGCTGGGACCAATCCTATTTAATTTGTTCATAAACGACCTGGAGGATGGGATAAACAGTTCAATATCTGTATTTGCAGACGATACTAAGCTAAGCAGGGCAATAACTTCTCCGCAGGATGTGGAAACCTTGCAAAAAGACCTGAACAAATTAATGGGGTGGGCAACTACATGGCAAATGAGGTTCAATGTAGAAAAATGTAAAATAATGCATTTGGGTGGCAAAAATATGAATGCAATCTATACACTGGGGGGAGAACCTCGGGGGGAATCTAGGATGGAAAAGGACCTGGGGGTCCTAGTAGATGATAGGCTCAGCAATGGCTTGCAATGCCAAGCTGCTGCTAACAAAGCAAACAGAATATTGGCATTAAAAGGGGGATCAACTCCAGAGATAAAACGATAATTCTCCCACTCTACAAGACTCTGGTCCGGCCGCACCTGGAGTATGCTGTCCAGTTCTGGGCACCAATCCTAAGGAAGGATGTACTGGAAATAGAGCGAGTACAATGAAGAGCAACAAAGCTAATAAAGGGTCTGGAGGATATTAGTTATGAGGAAAGGTTGCAAGCACTGAACTTATTCTCTCTGGAGAAGAGACGCTTGAGAGGGGATATGATTTCAATTTACAAATACTGTACTGGTGACCCCACAATAGGGATAAAACTTTTTCGCAGAAGAGAGTTTAATAAGACTTGGGGCCACTCATTACAATTAGAAGAAAAGAGGTTTAACCTTAAACTACGTAGAGGGTTCTTTACTGTAAGAGCGGCAAGGATGTGGAATTCCCTTCCACAGGCGGTGGTCTCAGCAGGGGGAGCATTGATAGCTTCAAGAAACTATTAGATAATCACCTGAATGACCGCAACATACAGGGATATGTAATGTAATACTGACACATAATCACACACATAGGTTGGACTTGATGGACTTGTGTCTTTTTTCAACCTCACCTAATATGTAACTATATGTAACTATAAGAATTGAACATAATAGAGTAAAACAGAACAGAATAGAAAATAAAGGAATAGAAAAAAAAATAGAAAATAAAGGGACAGAAGAGAAAATAAAGGAATAGAAAAAAAGAAAAGAAAATAATAGAGTAAAACAGAATAAAAAAGAAAAGAGCGAGATAAAATAAAACAGAAAATAAAGGGATATAATAGAAAATAAAGGAATAGAATATAAACTAAAAGAATAGAATAGAATAGTGTAAAACAGAACAAAATAGAAAATAAAGGAATAGAAAAAAATAGAATAGACAATAAAGGAATAGAATAGAAAAGAAGAGAAAAGAATAGAAAAGAAAAGAGTAAAACTGAACAAATTAGAATAGAAAATAAAAGCGTAGAATAAAATAGAATATAAGTTAAAGGAATAGAAAAAAATAGAATAGAAAATAAAGGAATAGAATAAAAAATAAAGGAATACAATAGAGTAAAAAAGAACAAAATAAAAAATAAACAAACAGAAAAAAATAGAATAGACATTAAAGGGATAGACTAGAAAATAAAGGATTAGAATAGAAAAGAAAAGAATAGAGTAAAACAGAACAAAATAGAATAGAAAATAAAAGAGCAGGATAGAATAGAATAGAAAATAATAGTATAGACTGGAAAAGAATAGAATAGAAAATAAAGGAATAGAATAGAAAATAAAAGAAAATAATAGAGTAAAACAAAACAAAATAGAATAGAAAATACAAGAGCAGAATAAAATACAATGGAAAATAAAGCGATATAATAGAATAAAAAAATAGAATAAAATAAATTAGAAAGCATATAACCATCTTTTAAAATTTGAATTTCAAATAGAATAAACAGGAATAGAGTAGAAAAGAGTAGAAAAGAAAAGAATACAATAGAAAAAAATATAATAGAATAAAAGAGAAAGAATATAACCTTCCTCCGAAATTCGAGCTTTGAATAAAATAAATTCAAATTCAAATTCAAATAGAATAGAAAAGAATAGAATAGGAAATAAAAAAATCAGATAGAATAAAAAAAAATAGAATAGAATATAACAATTTCCCAAAATTTGTATTTGAATAGAAAAGAATAGATTTGAATAGAATAGAATAGCAATTGAAAGAATATAATAGAATAGAAAATATTAGGATATAATAAAATAGAATAGAAAAAAAAATACATTAGAATAGAATAGAAAGAATATAACCATCTTCTGAAATGTGAATTTCGAATAGAATACATTTGAATAGAATAGAAAAGAATAGAATATAATCGAAAATAAAAGAATAGAAAATAAAATAATAGCGAGTAAAATAATTTAATAGAAAAGAATAGAAGAGAAAATAAAAGAATAGAATAGAAAAAACTGCAGAATAGCACGGAATAGAAAAAATATAGCCATCTTCCAAAATTAAATGAATTTAAAAAATGAATTAAACTAATTTAACAAAATAAATTTCTGTAAAAAAAAAAACAATTCGAAATGAAAAAAGTTTTTTTTTTTTTTCCCGTTCTCCACGTGTCTAATTCATTTCTGACCAAAATTTCCTCTTTTCAGCTCATCACAGAATTATCTTTATATTCAAAACATGAAACATACAAACATGTTTTTTTTTTTTTCCCAATGAAATAAACATTCTCTCTGCTGTAGAGACAAGAAGTCATCAGACAGAGTCTGGAGATGATGGTGTTCGGGTAGATCTCGGTCTCCGGTGGGGAGTAATAGGCGGGTTGCGGCGGCAGGAAAGGTGACATCCATTGTGACAATGAATCATACTTACAGCTGCCTGTCAGTCAGGCGAAGGTGATCATTTGTCAGCCGGGCCGCAGTTATCGCACTTGTTAAACGGCTTTCATACGTTTAGTTGAACGATTTGTTGACATGACGGGGGCCATCGGAGTGTAAAATGTTAATTTCTTCGAGATTATTTATCAACGTGAAGGGATGTTGTGACACCGAGTAATATATATATATATATTTATTTATTTATTTTTTGCTGTTGTAATCAGACAGAATATGCTTTGAAATTATTGAATTTGCCATGGAAGCGAGCAGAACCTGATACAGCCCATGAAAAAAAAAAATAGGAAAGATTACATTTTGAATTGTGCAATGTTATACTGAATGACTTACAGTGTCATTAGTACAGTGACAGTACATATTTTTAGCACTGATCACTGTATTAGCATCACTGGTTCCCACAAAGTGTCAAAAGTGTCAGTTAGTGTGAGATTGCCTGCCACAATATTAGAATCCCGCTATTAGTTGCTGATCGCCGCCATTACTAGAAGAAGACCTCTACTGCTAATGGTCGAAACGCGTCATATACCTATATCATGCTATGCTGTTCATATATACTTACGGTTGTATCATCATGATGTATGTGCTATGGCCTCACGGACAGAGCTCATGTTTTAACATATTTTATGCAATTGTATGTTAATATTCTATATATATTTCTATTTCAATCTTGAATTTTTGTCTGTAACACAAAACCCCACGGGGAAATTTTTCCAATTTATACGCCGCCATTACTAGTTTTAAAAAAAAAGAAATAAATAAAAATTTCAATATATATTCCACAGTTTGTAAATGCTATAACTTTTGTGAAAACCAATCAATATACGCCTATTGTTTTTCTTTATTTTTACCAAAAATATGTAGCAGGATACATATTGGCCTAAATTTATAAAGAAATTCGATTTTTTTTACATTTTTTTAATTAGATATGTTTTATAGCACAAAGCAAAAAATATATATTTTTTTTATTTTTTTATTTTTTTTTAACTGTAGGTCTTTTTTTGTTAATAGCGCAAAAAATAAAAACCCCAGTGGTTATCAAATACCACCAAAAGAAAGCTCCATTTGTGGGGGAAAAAAATGATATAAAATGTATTTGTGTACAGCGTTTTTTTTATTTTTACCAAAAATATGTAGCAGAATACATATTGGCCTAAAATTATGAAGAAATTAGATTTTTTTTTACATTTTTTATTGGATATGTTTTTGACGCAATATCACAGTCCCGCTGTTAGTTGCTGATCGCCGCCATTACTCGTTTTTTGAAAATAAATAAATACAAATTTCAGTATATATCCCACAGTTTGTAAATGCTATAACTTTCACGCAAACAATCAATATACGCTTATTGTTTTTTTAAATTTTTACCAAAAATATGTAGCAGGATACATATTGGCCTAAATTTATAAAGAAGTTAGATTTTTGTTTACATTTTTTTATTAGATATGTTTTATAGCACAAAGCAAAAAATATATATATATATTTTTTTTTTTCAAAATTGTAGGTCTTTTTTTGTTAATAGTGCAAAAAATAAAAACCTCAGTGGTTATCAAATACCACCAAAAGAAAGCTCCATTTGTGGGGGGAAAAAATGATATAAAATGTATTTGTGTACAGCGTTTTTTTTATTTTTACCAAAAATATGTAGCAGAATACATATTGGCCTAAAATTATGAAGAAATTAGATTTTTTTTTACATTTTTTATTGGATATGTTTTTGCCGCAATATCACAGTCCCGCTATTAGTTGCTGATCGCCGCCATTACTCGTTTTTTTTAAAATAAATAAATACAAATTTCAGTATATATCCCACAGTTTGTAAATGCTATAACTTTCACGCAAACAATCAATATACGCTTATTGTTTTTTTTTATTTTTACCAAAAATATGTAGCAGGATACATATTGGCCTAAATTTATAAAGAAATTAGATTTTTTTTTACATTTTTTTTACTAGATATGTTTTATAGCACAAAGCAAAAAATATATATTTTTTTTTTTATTTTTTTTTAAATTGTAGGTCTTATTTTGTTAATAGCGCAAAAAATAAAAACCCCAGTGGTTATCAAATACCACCAAAAGAAAGCTCTATTTGTGGGGAAAAAAAATGATATAAAATGTATTTGTGTACAGCGGGTTTTTTATTTTTACCAAAAAATATGTAGCAGAATACATATTGGCCTAAATTTATGAAGATATTCGATTTTTTTTTTATATAAAATGTATTTGTGTACAGCGTTTTTTTTTTTTTTTTTTACCAAAAATATGTAGCAGAATACATATTGGCCTAAAATTATGAAGAAATTAGATTTTTTTTTACATTTTTTATTGGATATGTTTTTGCCGCAATATCACAGTCCCGCTATTAGTTGCTGATCGCCGCCATTACTCGTTTTTTGAAAATAAATAAATACAAATTTCAGTATATATCCCACAGTTTGTAAATGCTATAACTTTCACACAAACAATCAATATATGCTTATTGTTTTTTTTTTATTTTTACCAAAAATATGTAGCAGAATACATATTGGCCTAAATTTATGAAGAAATTAGATATTTTTTTTTTACATTTTTTTATTAGATATGTTTTATAGCACAAAGCAAAAAATATATATATTTTTTATTTCTTTATTTTTTTTAAATTGTAGGTCTTTTTTTGTTAATAGCGCAAAAAATAAAAACCCCAGTGGTTATCAAATACCACCAAAAGAAAGCTCCATTTATGGGGAAAAAAATGATATAAAATGTATTTGTGTACAGCGTTTTTTTTTTCGTTTTTTTTTACCAAAAATATGTAGCATGTAAATGCTATAACTTTCACGCAAACAATCAATATACGTTTATTGGGTTTTTTATTTTTACCAAAAATATGTAGCAGAATACATATTGGCCTAAATTTATGAAGAAATTCGATTTTTTTTTACATTTTTTATTGGATATGTTTTATAGCAGAAAGCAAAAAATATATTTTTTTTTAATTGTTTTTTTTTTTTTCAAAATTGTAGGTCTTTTTTGTTTATAGCACAAAATAAAAAAACACTGGTTACCACCAAAAGAGAGCTCTATTTGTGGGGAAGAAAAATTATATAAAATGTATTTGTGTACAGCGGGCTTTATATTTTTACCAAAAGTATGCAGCAGAATACATATTGGCCTAAATTTATGAAGAAATTCGATTTTTTTTTTACATTTTTTTATTGGATATCTTTTGTAGCAGATAGCAAAAAAAGGAAAATTTATTGTCAAATACTTACCGTAATATTCCTTTCCTGATGGACTCCATGGCAGCCTACGTGTGGGTTTACCCCGCCTCCTCTCCAATGCTATAGGACCCCATTCCCATAAATGAGCACTCACCACTAGCTACTGCGTTCCGTAACTAGCCTACTCCTTGACCAATGGGTGGGAACTCCGTCTGCCATGGAGTCCATCAGGAAAGGAAAATTACGGTAAGTATTTGACAATAAATTTTCCTTTTTCCTGACAGACTCCATGGCAGCCTACGTGTGGGAAATAACTAGCCAACCACACGGGTGGGTATGCTGAATCAAACCAAAAATTTTAATTTGACCTATCAACCGATAGGATTCTCAAACCAAAGTCTACAGAGGATAACGAAGCAGGCTCAATACAGTAATGAGACATGAAAGTGTTAATAGAGGCCCACGAAGCTGCTTTGCAAATTGTGTCTGGGGCCACATGTCGAGCTGCCGCCCATGAAGCTGCCATTCCTCTGGTGGAGTGAGCTGTCACCGCCTGTGGAGGAGCCAAGCCCTTCGCTCTGTACGCTTGTTGAATAGTTTGAACGATCCAAGTAGCGAGTGTCCTGACTGAGGCTTTCTTTCCTTTGTTACTTCCCGAGTGAAGGATAAATAGATGGTCAGAACGCCTGAAGGGAGAAGTCATCGTTAGATAATTTTTAATTGCTTCTCCTACATCCAGAGGGTGAATTTCAGAGGACTCCAGAGACCTAAACGTGGGCAAGACTATTTCTTGGTTAACATGGAACACAGAGGACACTTTTGGGTTAGAACCCAGCATTGGGATAAGTACCACCCGATCCGGGAAGAATGTTAAGAAGGGTTCTTCACAACCCAGAGAGCCAATCTCAGAAACTCTTTTTGCAGATGTGATAGCTACTAGAAAGACTACTTTAGCTGAGAAGTCCTTGATAGAGAGCGGGGAAGGCCCCGAAGTACTGAGTCCGGAGATTGAGTCTAAGACAAGTGGCAGGTCCCATTTGGGGAACCTGGATCTCCTTTGAGGCTTGAGCCTTGAAGCGCCACGAAAAAATTGTCGAATTAGTGGATTAGTTGCCCAGGAGGACCCAGAGAAGGCCGATAGTGCAGAGACCTGAACCCTAAGCGAGCTGATGGATAATGGAAGATCTAAGCCTGTTTGTAGGAAACTGAGTATGTCTTGCACCCCCGGGTGTCTAAAAGACCTGCCGCTGGAGGAGCAAAAATCCACAAATTTAGACCAGATTCTGCTGTAAACTTTATTTGTGCTGGATCTTCTTGAACTCATGAGAGTTGATACTACCGTAGGAGCACAACCAAGCGAGATTAGCCTCTCCCTCTCAAGAACCAGACCATCAGTCTCAGCACTGCTGGGCACGGGTGTAGGACTGACCCCTGGGAAAGAAGGTCCGGCCTGAGAGGGAGAGGCACCGGGTCCCTGAAACTGAGTTGGACCAGGAGAGGGAACCAGGGTCTGTTCGGCCAGTATGGAGCTATCATCAATACTTCTGCCGTCTCTGAACGGAGTCTCCGCAGGAATCTCAGGATGACTGGGAGTGGCGGGAAGGCGTATGCCTTGCTGAACCTCCAGAGGTCCGTCAGTGCGTCTGACCCGAGAGCCTGACTGCAACGGCCTCTGGTGTAAAATTTCTCCAGCTTGAAGTTGTGGCATGAGGCGAACAGATCTACCTCGGGGATGATCCCCAGCGAGGAGACCCATCTGAACGTCTCCATGTGAAGAGACCACTCGTTGTTGTCCAGTTTGGTGCGTGAAAGGAAGTCTGCTTGAGCATTCTGGACTCCTGGGATAAATACTGCCGAGATATTGCAAAGATTCTTCTGCGCCCATGAAAGAATGGGTTCGACTTCCCGAAGAAGAGTGGGACTCCGGGTATCCCCTTGCCTCTTCACGTAGGCAACGGCCGTTGTGTTGTCCATTCTTAATAGTATTGACTTCCCTTTCAGAAGATGAGAGAAGGCCTGTAGAGCACACCAGGCTGCCCTGAGTTCTAGAACGTTCGAACCTGGGACTGCACGGCAGGAGTCCCATTTGCCTTGGGCGAGGTTCGAGCCGCAGAGGGCCCCCCAACCCGTCCCGCTGGCGTCGGTCGTCACCGTGACCCAGGAGATGGGAACGATGGAATGACATGCCAGAAGATTCTTGCGTTGAAGCCACCAAAGGAGGCTGTTCCTCATTGACGAGGTCACCCGGATGACTTGACTCTTGTCCCCTGTTTTCCATTGCTGCAGAAACCCCGACTGGAAGGGACGTAACCTCCACAAGGCCCACTTGACCATGGGCGCCGTAGACACCATTGTACCGATAATTTCCAGACACTGAGAGGCTCTTAGGTGTGAGGCATGTACTGCCCGAGAGATCCTGTCTCGTACTACTGGAATTTTCTGTAGTGGAAGGGAAATGGTGCCACTTACAGTGTCGAACTGAGCTCCTAGGTATATTAGGCGCCGTGTTGGTTTTAGATGACTTTTTGCCAAGTTCAGGAGCCACCCAAAACTGGAAAGGGTGGAGATCACCTGTTGTCGATGGGCTAGCAGCTGTTCCCTGCTTTGCGACAGCACCAGGAGGTCGTCGAGGTAGTGGTAAAGACGTACCCCTTTCAGTCTTATGTGAGCTACCGTGGCCAGAAGGACTTTTGAGAAGACCCGGGGGGACGTTGTCAACCCGAAGGGGAGGCAGATAAACTGGAGATGATCTTGCCCTACCTGGAAGCGGAGGTATTTGTGAAACTCTTCCTCTATCGGGACGTGAAAATAAGCGTCCTTTAGGTCGATGGAAATCATCCAGTCGCCTGGCTGAATAGCTTGCTGAATAGTCGACAGCGTTTCCATCTTGAATTTCCCTGGTTTTATGAACTCGTTGAGGTATGTCAGGTCTATGACCGGGCGCCAAGAGCCACTCTTCTTTTGAACCAGGAAAAGAGGGGAGTAAATTCCCTGAAACCACTCGTCCCTCGGGACGTACGCCACTGCCCCTTGAGACTTCAGGAGATCCACATAGGACAATAGCGCCTGCTTTTGATCTTCCGCCCGGGGCAGAAGAGTGGGGACAAATCTGGGGGGCGGTGCACTGGAGAAGGTCCACCTGTGACCTGTCGAGACCGTCTTTATTACCCAAAAGTCCGAGATCGAGGCCACCCAGACGTGCCGGAAGAGGCGCAGCCGCGCCCCCACCCGACCCGCCTGGGCGGGCGCAATCTCAAAAAGACCTCGCCTGTTCATGGCCGCTGGGTGCCTGGCCTTTAGTGGATTTGCGAAAAGATGTCTGGCCCCTGCTCCAATTCCTTCTGAAGTCCCTACCGGGCTTATAAGAGCGAGCTTCCCTAGAACGCTCCGGAGAGCGTCTTCTGAACTGCGGCTTCTTCCGACCCAGAAGGCGCTTGTCCTGTGGGAGAAATCCCGACTTGCCACCCGTGGCTCGCGTTATGGCATCATCTAGCTTATTGCCAAACAGCGAGGATCCCTCGAAGGGGATTTTGCACCAAGCCTGCTTGGAAACGGGGTCAGCAAGCCAAGGGCGTAACCACAGGGCCCGTTTAGCCGTGACCGATGACAGCATAATTCGCGCCAATAGGCGAATCAAGTCAATGGACGCCTCTCCCAAGAACACCGCCGCTAGCTTCAATTCTGCAGCTGCTGAACTTCCCGCTAGCTCTTCTGAAACCCCTTTAAGGAAAGAATCCACATTCTCCGTCCAAGCCTCCATGGCTTTTGACATGGCTGCCAGAGCAAGAGCAGGTTTGCAGGCCGTTCCGGCCAACCCGTAAATCCTCTTCAGGTCTTGGTCGATCCTTCTTTCAAGACCATCCTTGAAGGACACTGCATCTTCCAAGGGAAGTGTAATATGCTTAGCCAGGCGCATCAGAGCTGCGTCCACAAGGGGAGCATTCTCCAGATACTTCACCTCTTCTGACTTGAAGGGATATAATCTGGAGGTTTTATTAGTCATAGAGGACTTCCTGTCCGTCTTACTCCATTCCTCATCAATGATCTCTTTCAGCTCAGAAAGGAGCGGGAAACTTGCGCGTTCTTTCCCCAAATGTTTGAAGAATTTCTTCTGCTTGGCCGGGGGAGTAGATGGGTCTTCCCATTTAAGAGCTTCCTTGATTGCCTTAATTAAAGGTGACACCATACTAAAATCAAAGCCTCCTATTTCCTCTTCTTCCTGAGGATCATCATCCGAGGAGTCAAGGGAGGCCACGTATGGCTGTGAAGTGCCCGGATCTTCACGGGATTCGTCAGCCGGGGGGCCAGATAATGTAGTAGACTGGCTCAATGTGTGGGGAGGATCCAGCTCCCTCAAGGATTGCTGTACCACTCGTTTAACGAGAGTTTCCAGACGCTGGTTCTCCGATTCTTTCTCCCTAGTCGCCCGGGCATAACAACGGTCACACAGTGACTTGCCCTCTGGAACTCGTGTTCCACATCCCCAGCAGGCTCTGCGGTCAGAGCGGCTGTCGTGGCGTTGGGAGCGGTGTCTCGAGGAGGAATGAGAGCGTCTCCTCTGGTGGCTTCCAGACTTAGAGTCATGCCTGGATCTTGAAGGTGACTGGTGTTGTGGCCTGGCAAGGTCTCTGTTATTCTGGACCACAATTTGAGGGTCCGATCTGCAAGGGCTGGGAGAAAAAACACAGTAGGGAGGGGGAAAAGGCGAGACCAACATCAGATAACGCAATTCACAGTGCGACTGACTCTCAACCCCTCCCCTCATAAGCACATACCTTGTGCGTGAGGGCTGGCCACTTAAAGGCGGTGAATTGTCCGAGCCTTCCATATGAAGCGCGACACAGCACGGATTAGTCTGCAGAAAAAGAAGGCGGCCTGAACGGGCCAAGATACCAGTAAAAAAGGGGACAATCTGCCCCACAATACCCTCAGCCTATTATGACTGGATGACAAACATAACTTTTCTTTTCTTTTTTTTTTTTTTTTTTTTTTTAAATACAAAGTATAATAGGCACTCACCTAAAGCAGACTAGGGCTGGAGATGGGGAAGAGAAACCGCTCTGCTCCTAATCACTGAGAGACATTCCCACTGTGAAGGAGTCTATGAGCTGAATTTAAATCCCCCGCCCATGACGTCACCATCTGACCCCGCGCCTGCGCCGTCAGACGGTGACCGTACTGCGCATGTGCGGATAGCCGAGCGTTCCGCCGTTCTGCGCACGCGCCAGCCAAGCCTCGGACCCGAGGAGGCTACCGCGCATGCGCGAGTATTGCGGACGGCCGAACCCGGAAGAGCTGGGGCGAGATGGAACGCACAAGCGTTCCAGCCGCCATGAGGGGGAAGAACGGTCTCCACAGAAACTGCGATGGTCATAGCCAAGCCAGGAAAACCTAGGGAGAGACAGACAAACACACAAAAAAACCTGCCATGGATATACATTTTTATAAGCTTCCGACCTTGCCAGCCGCTGATGTCCCTGGACGTCCGGCATACAGAGGCGACCATCCTTCCACCAAAAGGGTAAATATCAGCCTCTACCTGCTACTCGCCCGCCCATGGCTGGGCCCTGAGCTGCACCGCAAAAAGGTATGCCATGATCCTGGATCCGTCCGACCGGACGCGAACAACTTGTGTAGGTCCATTGGAGGAGGACAAAAAAGGAACGCAGTAGCTAGTGGTGAGTGCTCATTTATGGGAATGGGGTCCTATAGCATTGGAGAGGAGGCGGGGTAAACCCACACGTAGGCTGCCATGGAGTCTGTCAGGAAATATATATTTTTTTTAATTGTTTTTTTTTTTTTTTTTCAAAATTGTAGGTCTTTTTTGTTTATAGCGCAAAAAATAAAAACCCCAGTGGTTATCAAATACCACCAAAAGAAAGCTCTATTTGTGGGGTAAAAAAATGACATAAAATGTATTTGTGTACAGCGGGTTTTTTTATTTTTACCAAAAAATTTGTCGCAGACTACATATTGGCCTTAATTTATGAAGATATTCGATTTTTTTTTACATTTTTTTTGGATATGTTTTATAGCAGAAAGCCAAAAAATATATATTTTTTAATTGTTTTATTTTTTTTTTATTTTAGGTCTTTTTTGTTTATAGCGCAAAAAATAAAAACCCCAGTGGTTATCAAATACCACCAAAAGAAAGTTCTTTTTGTGGGAACAAAATGATAAAAATTCTGTACTGGGTACAGTGATGGATGACCACGCAATTGCCATTTAAACAGCGACAGCGCTGAAAGCTGAAAATTGGCCTGGGCAGGAAGGGGGGTGCAATGCCGCGTACACACGGTCGGAAATTCCGCCAGCAAAAGTCCGATGTGAGCTTTCGGTCGGAAATACCGACCGTGTGTATGCCCCATCGGACATACACACGCCAGCTAAAGATTGAGAGCAGGTTCTCTAAATTTCCGACGGAAAAAGCTCCTATCGGAAATTCCGATCATCTGTATGCAATTCAGACGCGCAAAATTCCTACGTACGCTCGGAAACAATTCGACGCACACTCGGGACCATTGAACTTCATTTTTCTCGGCTCGACGTACGTGTTGTACGTCACCGCGTTCTTGACGGTCGAAAATTCCGAGAACTTTCGTGTGACCGTGTGTATGCAAGACAAGCTTGAGCGGGAATTCCATCGGAAAAACCATCCAAGTTCAAAAATTCCGATCGTGTGTATGCTGCATAAATCTACACTACAAGAGAAAAAAGGATCTACATGCCGCATTTCGTCAAACGCTAAAATTTCCAAAGTCCTGTTCAAGGAGGAAACTGTGGACCAGCTATAACAGAAGATTTTTTTTTTAAGTGTACACATACTATTGGCAATTTTCATTTGCTAGGAAATGCTATTTAGCATATATTTGTGTATGCATGATTGTGACACTCTATATGTCCTGTATGGTTTTCCTACAACTGTAAGTAGTTTGTATATGCAACATTCTTGCTTGGTAAAAGCACATTAATAGTTTTTTACTGAAGGAAATTCTGATCGTGTGTACGGGGCATAAGTGCCCGGCAGTGGCGTCTCCAGCTTTCATATTTAGGGGGGGCACATGGGGGGACAGGGACAAAAGTAGGGGGGCAACTATAAAATGCAATTATATATATATATCCTGGGGCCCTTTACTACGATCCCACAACGACCCTTTCACATGTTCTGCAGTGAGCTCCCTTCCTACTCTACTGCCCCCCCCCCCCCCCCAGGGTGGCAGAAAACAAGCGATATATGTCACCAGCATACCAAGAAAATATAAGGGTCCAAAGCAGTGGGAGAACTATCAGCTTTGCAAAGGTTGTCTTGCCACCGGGCCCTGGTGTTCTGCCACGGTGGGGTTCCCCAGCCTCCTCTTGCTGTCCTGCTATTGACAGCGCTGGTCTGGCATCTCTTGGAATGTACAGGCTGGTTCTCTTGTCCTAAGGACGGGAGAAATCAGTCTGTTTTTTCAGTAACTGAGAGTCCTGCTGGAGTCCTTCCTGCAACTCGCTCTTCTCCCTGCCAATGAGGATGGAGGGGAAGGAGCAGATCGGGCGGCCGTGGTTGTGTGAGCGCTCGCATTATGCAGGGTCAGCGAGCAGAGGGAGCGGGGAGGAATCACCACCGCAGGAGCTGACTGGGGACGCTCTCTCTCTTAGACATTGCCTTTTTGTAAGAAAAATTGGGGGGGCACATGGTGGGGCACAGCATAATGTTGGGGGGGGGGGGGTCAGGGCCCCCTCTGCCCCCCCTAGGGACGCCATTGGTGCCCGGTATTGAAGTACCGTATTTATCGGCGTATAACACGCACCGGCGTATAACACGCACCCCAATTTAGGAGGGAATTTTAAGGAAAAAAAAACTTTTAGGAGGGAAGTTAAAGGGAAAAAAACTTACATTTAAATGCCCATCATTGCAGCCTTCTCAGTGCAGCCTTGCCCCAGTGCAGCCATGTCAGTGCAGCCTTGCCAGTGCAGCCTTCCCCAGTGCAGCCTTGTCAGTGCAGCCATGTCAGTGCAGCCTTGTCAGTGCAGCCTTGTCAGTGCAGCCATGTCAGTGCAGCCATGTCAGTGCAGCCTTGTCAGTGCAGCCTTCCCCAGTGCAGCCTTCCCCAGTGCAGCCTTCGTCAGTGCAGCCTTCCCCAGTGCAGCCTTGCCCCAGTGCAGCCTTGCCCCAGTGCAGCCTTGCCCCAGTGCAGCCTTCGATCCCCTGTCCCTGCTTCCTGGGCTTCAAAATCGCCGACCTCGATTTGAAAATGGCGCCGCCAGGGCCGAAATACACAGAGCCGGTCCTCGCGGTCGGCGATTTTTAAGTTTTGACAGCTCGGGATCGCAGGGGATCGGCGTATAACATGCACCTGCGACTTTCCCCTGATTTTAAGGGGAAAAAAGTGCGTGTTATACGCCGATAAATACGGTAGTTAAAAAGGGATCAAAGTCTTTACCAAGTAACTATAGACCTGTTAGTTTAACTTCTATAGTCGGGAAGATACTGGAGAGTTTAATTAAAGACTACATAGAAAAAAGAAAAGATTACATTTTGAATTGTGCAATTTTGTCTCGTTAAAGACCAAAGTTTCTAGAGGCAACATGGATGGAGGTAAGAATAATCTTCAGCTGGACAGTGGAACATCTTCAAGACACTTTATTCCATTTAGATCTATATTGTCTTTGGATATCGTAACATATTGGAATATTTTTACTTATTGCACATGTAATATCCATCACTTATTAATTATTCATCACTGTAGATTTGTCATGAATTGTTTTTAGCGTATGAATTTAATTAGTATTTCTGAATTACTTTTAGTGTTTATGATCTTGTATACGTAGCACTGTATATAAACTACTAAAGCACTTTTTTTTTATTTTATTTGGAGCGCAGCACCATGTATTGATTTTTTATTATACTTTCTGTTGGGTGGTGTTTGACCCGGTCGGTGTTTGCTGCAACCAAGCACTACACATACAGTGCAGTTAACAAGTAACGCGGTTAACGAGCGCTTTAAAAGACGAGCAACTTTTTTTTTTTTAATTCTAACTCGGTTTGCGAGCGTCGTCTCGCAAAACGAGCAGAATTCAAGCTAATGGGGTGTGCAGTACCGCATGTGGCCAGAGGTGTGGGGGGGCGCCGGGGACACTCGGAACAGTTCGGAGCCATTCGGAAATACTCGGAAACACTCGGAAATACTTTGTTCCCGAGTGTTTCCAAGCCTTTCCGAGGCTTTCCGAGTTCAGCCGAGCTGTTCTCGAGAATTGCCCCCCCCCCACCTCTGGCCACATGCGGTATTGCATGTAATAGTAGTCAATGCGGAATGAATTATATTCGTTTCCATTGACTTCTATGGGGAAACTCGCTTTGATATGCGAGTGATTTGGATTACAAGCATTCTCCTGGAACAAATTATGCTCGTAATCCAAGGTACCACTGTATATTAATTCAGCTCAGGCAGCGCGGCAATATCTATTGTATCTATCTTTAAGACACGCTGTTTTATCATTTAAAGGGGGACGCCACTTTCATGGAAATAATATATAGCAAATAAAAATAAAATAACCTATCATATACAATTGCTACAAAGACTGAGATGGTACTTTTAATCCCAGGCTCGATATCACTTACACTAAATTACCAAAAGTATTGGGACGCCCGCCTTTACACGCACATGAACTTTAATGGCATCCCAGTCTTAGTCCGTAGGGTTCAATATTGAGTTGGCTCCGCCCTTCGCGGCTGTAACAGCTTCAACTCTTCTGGGAAGGCCGTCCATAAGGTTTAGGAGTGTGTTTATGGGAATGTTTGACCAGAAGAGCATTTGTGAGGTTGTGAGGTCAGGAGCTGATGTTGGATGAGAAGGCCTGGCTCGCAGTCCCCGCTCTAATTCATCCCAAAGGTGTTCTATCGGGTTGAGGTCAGGACTCTGTGCAGGCCAGTCAAGTTCCTCAACTCCAAACTCGCTCATCCATGTCTTTATGGACCTTGATTTATGCACTGGACCAAATCATTTGGTGGAGGTGGGGGGGGGGGGTTATGGTTGTTTTTCAGGAGTTGGGCTTGGCCCAATAGTTCCAGTCAAGGGAACTCTTAAGGCAGGGGTAGGCATCTGGATAATCTGTCTCTATCATTTAAAATACACCTATGATAAAAATGATAGACCCTTCATTTCTGTGTAAGTGGACAAACTTACACAATCTGCAGGGGATCGAACAATTATTTTCCCCCCACTGTATTATGGTCATCGCGTGGTTATGAAGGACCATGTTGGATGGTGTGATGCCTCTATGGTGGGTATTGCAATCAAGAAGGTAGAGAGAAGGTCAGTAGCGGGAAATGTTCTACCTTATTGGAGGGTGTGATATCCCTTAAGAAGAGAAAAAGTATCTGCAGTGAATCAAATAAAAAAGGAAAAGTCACCAAACCATTTTTTTTTTTTTTTTACTACAGTAATTACTTTCTCAGGGTATGATGAAAATTAGTAATTTAAAACTTAATTAGTTGTCGTGTCTCAATGATAATTTGTTTTCTGAATAAAATGTCGGCTTTAACAAGTTGCTGCTTCATTAAGAATAATTCAAAACAAGCAAAGCATTCATAAATTTTGAATAACTTTATTGAGACGACAAGTCCGCCATACCCTTTCTGGCTCCTCTCTCTTAGTTATGTCAGATGGAATCCTTCCCCCCTGTCTTTTAGGCTTATTTTGTTTTATTTCAGGGATTCCAGGCAAATTTAAAAAAAAAACTAAATTTTCTTACAAATGTCATGTTTTTGGACAGTTTTAATTAAAAAAAATAATAATAATAATAAAAAGCCTAAACTTTTTTTAACTAATATTTTTTCATATTTTTATTAGTTATAAAATATACATTTTAAATAAACCTTTAACCACTTCAGCCCCGTTCAGGGATTTAACCCCCTTCACGACCGGGCTATTTTTTTGCGATTCGGCACTACGTCCCTTTAACTGAAAATTGCGCAGTCGTACGACGCTGTACACAAACAAAATTGATGTCCTTTTTTTTTTCCCACAAATAGAGCTTTCTTTTGGTAGTATTTGATCGCCTCTGCAGTTTTTATTTTTTGTGCTATAAACAAAAAGAAGAGCGACAATTTAAAAAAAAACAAAAAAAAACATTTTTTTATTTTTTACTGTAATACATAGCCCCAAAAAATATTAAAAAAATAATTTATTCATCAGTTTAGGCTGATATGTATTCTTTTACATATTTTTGGTAAAAAAAAAAAAAATAGCAATAAGCGTATATTGATTGGTTTGAGCAAAAGTTATAGCATCTACAAACAATGGGATAGATTTAGGGACTTTTATTTATTTTTTAATTGTTTTTATTTTTTGCACTAGCAACAAAAAAGAGCAACTATTTTGAAAAAAAACAACATTTTTTTTTTCTATAATACATATCCCAAAAATATATGAATAAAAAAAATGTATTCATCAGTTTAGGCTGATATGTATTCCTTCTACATATTTTTGGTAAAAAAAAAAATCGCAATAGGCGTATATTGATTGGTTTGAGCAAAAGTTATAGCATCTACAAACTATGGGATAGATTTAGGGACTTTTATTTATTTTTTTTAATTGTTTTTATTTTTTGCGCTATAAACAAAAAAAGAGCGACAATTTTGAAAAACAAAAACAAAAAAAAACAACATTTTTTACTTTTTGCTATAATACATATCCAAAAAAAATAAGAAAAAGAAAAAAAATGATTCATCAGTTTAGGCTGATATATGTTCTTCTACATATTTTTGGTAAAAAATAAAATAAAAAAATCGCAATAGACGTATATTGATTGGTTTGAGCAAAAGTTATAGCGTCTACAAAATAGGTGAAAGATTTAGGGACTTTTATTTTTTTTTTATTGTTTTTATTTTTTGCGCTAGAAACAAAAAAAGAGCGACAATTTAAAAAAAAACAAAAAAAAACCAACATTTTTTACTTTTTGCTATAATACATATCCAAAAAATAATATAAATAAAAAAATGTATTCTTCAGTTTAGGCTGATATGTATTCTTCCACATATTTTAGGTAAAAAAAACCCGCAATAGGCGTATATTGATTGGTTTGAGCAAAAGTTATCGCGTCTACAAACTTCGGGATCGGTTTAGGGACTTTTATTTATTTTTTTATTGTTTTTACTGGTAATGGCGGCGATCTGCGATTTTTTTTTTTAGCGGGACTGCGACATTGCGGCGGACAAATCTGACCCCAAATGACACTTTTTGGGGACCACTGACATTATCACATTGATCAGCGCTATAAAAATGCACTGTATAAATGACACTGGCAGTGAAGGCGTTAACACTAGGGGGGCGATCAAGGGGTTAAGTGTGTTCCCTCAGTGTGTTTTAACTGTAGGGGGGGATGGGCTTACTGGAACATAACAGAGATCACTGGGAACAGTAGTATGTCATTAGGCAGCACTTGTTTACATAGGCAGTTCCCCATTCTCCTCAACGTGATCGCGGACCCCCCCCGGCAGACATCGAGTCCGCCCGTACCGCAGGCGTGCTCACGCAGCGGGAAGCAGAGGGTGGGAGATGGAGGCTGCAGAATGAAGTTCAAAACTTGGTGCGAGGGTCACATGACAAGGCCCGGCGTGCCTTGTGGTTGACATACTGTATGTGTATTAGAGGATTATTGCTACAGTTCGTAATGCTAGGCAGATTACAAGGTGTAGGGTTAGCTGCCTCTCAGTGGCGGCTGGTGCTCTGGCCGGGGGGGGCACTAACAAACCACCCTCCCCCTAAGGGGCCCGGTACCGTCCAATACGATCGCTTTTCCTCTCAGCCAATCGTGCTCCCCCCGCTTCCTGATTGGCCGGGAGGAGAAGCAGGAAGACAATAGCGAATAATAATTTGCTATTGTCACACAACTCAACCAATTTTTAACCCAATTAGAGCCTCAGGCTTTAACCCCTTCAATACCGGGGCACTTTCGTACCCTCCTGCCCAGGCCAATTTTCAGCTTTCAGCGCTGTCGCTGTTTAAATGACAATTGCGCGGTCATGCAGCGCTGTACCCAAACTAAATTTTTATCATCTTGTTCCCACAAATAGAGCTTTCTTTTGGTGGTATTTGTGGTTTTTATTTTTTGCTAAACAAATAAAAAAAGACCAAAATTTTTTTTAAAAAATACGTTTTTCTTTGTTTTTGTTATAAAATTTTGTAAATAAGTAAGTTTTCTCCTTCACTGATGGGCACTGATAAGGCGGCACCGATGAGGTGGCACCAATGAGATGGCACCGATGAGGTGGCACTGATGGGCACAGATGGGCACTGATAGGCAGCACTAATAGGTGGCACTGATATGCAACACTGATGAGCATTGATAGGCGGCACTGATGGGCACTCATAGGTGGCACTGGTGGGCACTGATTGGCACTAAAAGGCTACACTGATGGGTACTTATGGGTGGCACAGATAGGCGGCACTGATGGGCACTTAAATGCGGCACTGATGGGCATTGATGGGCACTGATTGCTGGCACTGGCACTGGATTTCACTGATAGGCATCTTTGGCACTGGCAGGCATTGGGGATGGGCACTGATTGGCATTTCCCTGGTGGTCTAGGATGGCATACCTGGTGGTCCAGTGTGGTGGCATCCTGGTGGTCCTGGGTGGGCATCCGAGGGGGGGCTGTACTGATAAACAATCAGCACAGACCCCCCCTGCCAGGAGAGCAGCCGATCGTCTCTCCTCTACTCGTCTCTGTCAGACGCGAGTGAGGAAAAAACGATCAACGGCTCTTCCTGTTTACATCGTGATCAGCCGTGATTGGACACAACTGATCACGTGGTAAAGAGTGGGGGGGCGCGCAGCGGCTTGATATCCATATGGCGACCGGTCAGGATATCACAACCACTTTGTTGACGTCATATTGCTATATGGGGCGGCAAGTTGTTAATCACGTGCTTAAAAAAAAACAAAAAAATTTGGAATCCATGCGTCCGGCGCCCTGCATGTAGATTAGAGGGCCGGGGCGCATAATTTAGGGGGAGGTGCCCCTGTGCCCCGTATGTGCCCCTGCTTCGGCTGGCAATGTAGGAGGGGGGAGCAGGTAAGCAAAAAGAAAGGGTCTGTGGTGGGATCAGGTGCACTATGTACATTGGATAGTTGGTAGATATGTGCGGTTTGTTTTTTTCCGAATTGAAATTCGGACAAATTTTTAGTCATACGAATTTCCAAATTACAATGGTAATGGATTTAAACAAATCCAAAATAACGAAACAAAATTTCGGATGACATGCAAATAGTTTTTGAATCAAATTCAATTTTTTGAAGAGAATAAAATAGAATAGAAAATAAAAGGATATAAAATATTAGCGTAAAACAGAACAGAATACAAAATAGAAGAATAGAGAAAAATAAAAGAGAAAATAAAGGGATAGAAAATAAAAGAATGGAATAGAAAGGAATATGGTAAAACAGAAAAAATAGAATAGCAAATAAAAGAACAGAGCAAAATATAAAAGAAAATAAAGTAATAGAATAGAATAGAACAGAATAAAAAAATAGCAGAGAATAGAATAAAAAAGAATTCAACTTTCTTCTGAAATTCGAATTTCAAATAGAATAAATTTGAATTTGAATAGAATAGAAAAAATAGAATAAAATAGAAAAAAAGAATAGAATAAAATATAAAGAATATAACCTTTTTTGGAAAATCAAATTTTGAATATAATAAATTCAAATTCGAACAAAATAGAAAAGAATAGAATAGAATAAAAATAGAATAGCATTTAAAAAAAACAATAGAATAGAATAGAATAGAAAAGAATAGAAAGAATATAACCATTTCCCAAAAGTCTAATAGAATAAGTTTGAATTTGAATAGAATAGATTAAAATAGAATAGATAATAAAAGAATAGAATAGACTAGAAAAGAAAACAATAGAATAGGAAAAAAAACAATAGAATAGAATGAATATAAGCATCTTTCGAAATTCAAATTTCTAGTAGAATAAATTTGAATTCAAATAGAATAGAATAGAAAAGAATACAATAGAACATAAAAAAAAAGAATAGAAAAGAATACAATAGAATAGAATAAACAATAGAAAAGAATAGAAAGAATATAACAATATAACTGTTTTCCAAAATTTGAATTTAGAATAGAATAAATTTGAATTTGAATAGAATAGAATAAAATATAAATAAAATAACCTTCTTCAGAAAATAAAATTTCAAATAGAATAATTTCGAAATTCGAAAAGAAAAGGATAGAAGAGAAAAACATAGAATAGCATTAAAAAAACAAAAGCATAGAATAGAATAGAAAGAATATAACCATTTTCCAAAAGTCTAATAGAATAACTTTGAATTTGAATAGAATAGATTAGAATAGAATAGAAAATAAAATAATAGAATAGACTAGAAAAGAAAAGAACAGAATAGAAAAAACAATAGAATAGAATAGAATAGAATAGAATAGAATAGAATAGAAAGAATATAAACATTTCGCAAAAGTCTAATAGAATACGTTTGAATTTGAATAGAATAGATTAGAATAGAATAGATAATAAAAGAATAGAATAGACTAGAAAAGAAAACAATGGAATAGAAAAAAAACAATAGAATAGAATGAATATAAGCATCTTTCGAAATTCAAATTTCTAGTAGAATACATTTGAATTCAAATAGAATAGAATAGAAAAGAATACAATAGAACATAAATAAAATAATAGAAAAGAATACAATAGAATAGAATAAACAATAGAAAAGAATAGAAAGAATATAACAATATAACTGATTTCCGAAATTCGAATTTAGAATAGAATAAATTTGAATTTGAATAGAATAGAATAGAATATAAATAATATAACCTTCTTCAGAAAATCACATTTCGAATAGAATCATTTCGAAATTCGAAAAGAAAAGGATAGAAGAGAAAAACATAGAATAGTATTAAAAAAAAAGGATAGAATAGAATAGAAAGAATATAACCATTTTCCAAAAGTTACTAGAATAACTTTGAATTTGAATAGATTAGAATAGAATAGAAAATAAAAGAATAGAATAGACTAGAAAAGAACAGAATAGAAAAAAACAATAGAATAGAATAGAATAGAAAGAATATAACCATTTCGCAAAAGTCTAATAGAATACGTTTGAATTTGAATAGAATAGATTAGAATAGAATAGATAAAATAATAGAATAGTCTAGAAAAGAATAGAATAGAAAGAATTCAACCATCTTCCGAAATTCAAATTTCTAATAGAATAAATGCAAATAGAATAGAATAGAAAAGAATACAATAGAACATAAAAGAATAGAATAGAAAAGCGTAAAAATAGAATAGAATAAACAATAGAAAAGAATAGAAAGATCATAACAATATAACTGTTTTCCGAAATTCGAATTTGGAATAGAATAAATTAGAGTTTTCGAAAAGAATACATTTGAATTTGAATAGAATAGAAAATAATAGAATATAATAGAAAAAAAAGGGTCACTAAACTATGGCCCTCCAGTTGTTCAGGAACTACAATTCCCATCATGCCTAGTCATGTCTGTGAATGTTGGAGTTTTACAATGCCTCATGGGATGTGTAGTTGTGCAACAGCTGGAGGGCGGTAGTTTTAAGATCCCTGAATAGAATAAACAACGAAATAGAAT
Organism: Lithobates septentrionalis; assembly: GCA_037952835.1. NCBI lineage: Eukaryota > Metazoa > Chordata > Amphibia > Anura > Ranidae > Lithobates > Lithobates septentrionalis. The sequence continues at coordinate 1,607,355 of JBBDGP010002012.1, forward strand.
GGAATAGAAAGAATATAACCACCCTTCAAAATCTGAATTTCGAATAGAATAAAATAGATTTTCAAATTGAATTAGATTGGAAATTTGAATGGAATTCAAATGGATTCAAATTCATTAGAATTCAGGAAAGTTCAAATCCATTCAACCTCAAATAAACTAACTGAATTCCGAAAACAAATTAAAAAAATTAAACAAATTTATGTAAATACGGAAAAAAAAAATGTTTTTGTTCTGCACGGCTACTAGTTGGTGCCCAGCTAATCACATTGCATTGAAAAGACTGAGGTTTTTTTTTTCTTTTAAACAGAACGAATGTGGAAACATCAATCCATAAGATCTTTTTTTTTTTTTGTTTTTGTTTTTTTTTGTTTTTTTTTGCTAATCCGTTCTTATAATTATCCAAAATGAATCATCTCCAACCCATTTCTGCGATTCCCAATGATCGGCTCCTTCCCCTTCTTCACATGCACCGGATGGCTCTCCGCGGTCCTCGGCTGTCGAGGGAACTTTCAAGGGAATTTCAATAATTTTCTGAAGTGGCTTAAAAAAAGGAGCAGAGAGCGGCTTATGACCTCCGAGATCTCTCCCGGGATCTGAGATAAAGTCTAAAGTCTTGGAGAGCCGGAGGAGAGCGAACTCCGAGCCGAGTAAATGAGTATTAAAATCAGATATTTCCTCCCACAATTTCCTAAGTGACTATGATAATCGTAGAAAGGAGAAAGAAAGAACGTGAGCATCGAGAGCTCCATTCTCCTCCAGTCCATACCCCGAGCTATTATTGGAATATTTAAAAACAAATAAATAATAATCGCGCTTGGACCAAAATGTAAAGCCGATAAAAAACTTTAAAAAAAAACTTTTGATGACCAGCCGCCGACAAGAAATGATTGAATTACAAATTGACATAATATTATACAAGCAGCACTCCGGCTACTTTATTAGGTCCACCTTGCTAGTATCGGGTTGGACCCCTCCTTGCCTTCATTCTTGGTGGCATAGATACAACAAGGTGTTGGAAACGTTCCTCAGAGATTTTGGTCCATAGTGACATGATAACATCACACAGTTGATCCACCACATCCCAAAGGTGCTCTATTGGATGAGATGTGGTGAGTGTGGAGGACATTGGAGGACAGGGACCTCATTGTCCAGTGGTGAGATGATTGGAGCTTTGTGACATGGTGCATTATCCTGCATTATCCTGCTGGAAGGAGCCATCAGAAGATGGGGACACTGTAGTCATAAAGGGATGGACATGGTCAGCAACAATACTCAGGGAGGACGTGGTGTTTAAACCATGCTCAATTGGTACTAAGGGGCCCAAAGCCAAGAAAATATCCCCCACACCATTTGACACCACCAGCCTGAACCGGTGATACAAGACAAGATGGGTCCATGCTTTCATGTTGTTTACACCAAATTCTGACCCTACCATCTGAATGTCGCAGCTGAAATCCAGACTCATCAGACCAGGCAACGTTTTTCCAAATTTCTATTGTCCAATTTTGGTGATCCTGTGCCAATTGTAGCCTCAGTTTCCTGTTCTTAGCTGATAAGAGTGGCACCAGGTGTGGTCTTCTGCTGCTGTAGACCATCTGCTTCAACGTTGGATGTGTGTTGGATGTGCATTCAGAGATGATATTATGAATACCTTGGGTGTAACGAGTGGTTATTTCAGTTACTGTTGTCTTTCTATCACCTGGAACCATTCTCTGCCCATTCTCCTCTGACCTCAACAAGGCATTTTCCTCCACACAACTGCCGCTCACTGGATATTTTCTCTCTTTTTTATTTTTTATTACTCAGACCAGCCCGCCTGGCACCAACAAGTTCCTCCACCCAAAACTCGCTCATCCATGTCTTGGAAAGAAGAAAAAAATGGCTGCACATCCAGAACTTCCGATCGCCTTTTATTGTGTTTCACAGAGATAACACCAAAGACAAGGACCTTGCTTTGTGCACTGGTGCGCAGTCATGTTGGAACAGGAAGGGGCCGTCCCCAAACTGTTCCCACAAAGTTGGGAGCATTAAATTGTCAAAAATGTCTTGGTATGCTGACGCCTTAAGAATTCCCTTCACTGGAACCAAGGGGTCAAACCCAACCCCTGAAAAACAACCCCCACACCATAATCCCCCCTCCACCAAATGATTTGGACCCGTGCACAAAGCAAGGTCCATAAAGACATGGATGGGCGATTTTGGGGTGGAGAAACTTGACTGGCCTGCCCAGAGTCCTGACCTCAACCTGATAGAACGCCTTTGGGATGAATTAGAGCGGAGACTGCGAGCCAGGCCTTCTCATCCAAAATCAGTGCCTGACCTCACGAATGCTCTTCTGGAAGAATGGTCAAACATTCCCATAGACACCCTCCTAAACCTTGTGGACGGCCTTCCCAGAAGAGTTGAAACTGTTATAGCTGCAAAGGGCGGAGCCAACTCAATATTGAACCCTACAGACTAAGACTGGGATGACATTAAAGTTCATGTGCGGGCAGGTGTCCCAATACTTTTGGCAATATAGTGTAGCTCCTGTTGATTGTGAGAGTGAAGTTCAGCTTTAAAAACTCCAGACAGATTTAACTGATTGTTGCCCGGCCACAGTATGTTTACTGTGGCAAGGTGGCACGGGCAGGCTGGATCACGTATGTGTACGCCATCCAGATAAAGGGTACAAGATAGGCCTTCAACACATCAGGATTGATCAGTTTTCAAATATACATCCCATAGTTTGTAGACGCAATAAGTTTCACACAAACCAATTAATATACACGTGTTGGGATTATTTTTTTTACCAAAGACATGCAGCATAATACATTTTTTTTACAAAATTTTTGAAGAAATTCAATTTTATTTGATTTGTTTTATTGCAGAAAGTAGAAAAAAACATTATTTTAATTTCTAAATTTTCAATCTTTTTCCATTTAATAATAAAAAAAAAAACAACAAACAAACAAACAGCGATCAAGTACCACCAAAGCTCTATTTGTGTAAAAAAAAAAAATATATAAATGTTGTTTGGGTACAGTGTTGCATGACCGCGCAATTACCAGTAGCGCAGTGACCAGAGCCTGCGGCTGCGACTGCAGGGAGTGGCCAGAGACTGTGGCAACGACTACAGGGAATGACCAGAGACTGCGCCTGTGACTACAGGGAATGACCAGAGAGACTGCGGCAACAACTACAGGGAATGGCCAGAGACTGCCACTGCGGCTAGAGGGAATGGCCAAAGACTGTGGCAACGACTACAGGGAATGGCCAGAGACTGCGGCAACGACTACGGGGAATGGCCAGAGACTGCGGCAACGACCACAGGGAATGGCCAGAGACTGCGGCAATGACTACGGGGAATGGCCAGAGACTGCGGCAACGACTACGGGGAATGACCAGAGACTGCGCCTGCGACTACAGGGAATGACCAGAGACTGCGCCTGCGACTACAGGGAATGACCAGAGAGACTGCGGCAACAACTACAGGGAATGGCCAGAGACTGCCACTGCGGCTACAGGGAATGGCCAAAGACTGCGGCAACGACTACAGGGAATAGCCAGAGACTGCGGCAACGACTACGGGGAATGGCCAGAGACTGCGGCAATGACTACAGGGAATGGCCAGAGACTGCGGCAATGACTACGGGGAATGGCCAGAGACTGCGGCAACGACTACAGGGAATGGCCAGAGACTGCGGCAACGACTACGGGGAATGGCCAGAGACTGCGGCAATGACTACAGGGAATGGCCAGAGACTGCGGCAACGACTACGGGGAATGGCCAGAGACTGTTCAACGACTACAGGGAATGGCCAGAGACTGCGGCAACGACTACGGGGAATGGCCAGAGACTGCGGCAACGACTACGGGGAATGGCCAGAGACTGCGGCAATGACTACAGGGAATGGCCAGAGACTGCGGCAACGACTACGTGGAATGGCCAAAGACTGCGGCAACGACTACAGGGAATGGCCAGAGACTGCGGCAAGGACTACGGGGAATGGCCAGAGACTGCGGCAACGACTACGGGGAATGGCCAGAGACTGCGGCAATGACTACAGGGAATGACCAGAGACTGCAGCTGCGACTACAGGGAATGACCAGAGACTGCGGCAACAACTATGGGGAATGGCCAGGGACTGCGGCAACGACTACAGGGAATGACCAGAGACTGCGGCTGCGACTACAGGGAATGACCAGAGACTGCGGCAACGACTACGGGGAATGGCCAGAGACTGCGGCAACGACTACGGGGAATGGCCAGAGACTGCGGCAACGACTACAGGGAATGACCAGAGACTGCGGCTGCGACTACAGGGAATGACCAGAGACTGCGGCAATGACTACAGGGAATGACCAGAGACTGCAGCAACGACTACGGGGAATGACCAGAGACTGCGGCAACGACTACAGGGAATGACCAGAGACTGCGGCAACGACTACAGGGAATGACCAGAGACTGCGGATGCGACTACAGGGAATGACCAGAGACTGCGGCTGTGACTACAAGAAATGACCAGAGACTGCGGCTGCGACTACAGGGAATGACCAGAGACTGCGGCAACGACTACAGGGAATGACCAGAGACTGCGGCAACGACTACAGGGAATGACCAGAGACTGCGGCAACGACTACAGGGAATGACCAGAGACTGCGACTGCGGCTACAGGGAATGACCAGAGACTGCGACTGCGGCTACAGGGAATGGCCAGAGACTGCGGCAATGACTATGGGGAATGGCCAGAGACTGCGGCAACGACTACAGGGAATGACCAGAGACTGCGGCTGCGACTACAGGGAATGACCAGAGACTGCGGCAATGACTACAGGGAATGACCAGAGACTGCAGCAACGACTACGGGGAATGACCAGAGACTGCGGCAACGACTACAGGGAATGACCAGAGACTGCGGCAACGACTACAGGGAATGACCAGAGACTGCGGATGTGACTACAGGGAATGACCAGAGACTGCGGCTGTGACTACAAGAAATGACCAGAGACTGCGGCTGCGACTACAGGGAATGACCAGAGACTGCGGCAACGACTACAGGGAATGACCAGAGACTGCGGCAATGACTACAGGGAATGACCAGAGACTGCGACTGCGGCTACAGGGAATGACCAGAGACTGTGACTGCGGCTACAGGGAATGGACAGAGACTGCGGCAATGACTATGGGGAATGGCCAGAGACTGCGGCAACGACTACGGGGAATGGCCAGAAACTGCGGCAACGACTACAGGGAATGACCAGAGACTGCGGCTGCGACTACAGGGAATGACCAGAGACTGCGGCAATGACTACAGGGAATGACCAGAGACTGCAGCAACAACTATGGGGAATGACCAGAGACTGCAGCAACGACTACAGTGAATGACCAGAGACTGCGGCAACAACTACAGGGAATGACCAGAGACTGCGGATGCGACTACAGGGAATGACCAGAGACTGCGGCTGCGACTACAAGAAATGACCAGAGACTGTGGCTGCGACTACAGGGAATGACCAGAGACTGCGGCAACGACTACAGGGAATGACCAGAGACTGCGGCAACGACTACAGGGAATGACCAGAGACTGCGACTGCGGCTACAGGGAATGACCAGAGACTGCGACTGCGGCTACAGGGAATGGCCAGAGACTGCGGCAACGACTATGGGGAATGGCCAGAGACTGCGGCAACGACTACAGGGAATGACCAGAGACTGCAGCTGCAACTACAGGGAATGACCAGAGACTGCGGCAATGACTACGGGGAATGGCCAGAGACTGCGGCAACGACTACGGGGAATGGCCAGAGACTGCGGCAACGACTACAGGGAATGACCAGAGACTGCGGCAATGACTACAGGGAATGACCAGAGACTGCGGCAACAACTGCGGGGAATGACCAGAGACTGCGGATGCGACTACAGGGAATGACCAGAGACTGCGGCAACGACTACAGGGAATGACCAGAGACTGCGGCAACGACTACGGGGAATGGCCAGAGACTGCAGCAATGACTACAGGGAATGACCAGAGACTGCGGCAACGACTACGGGGAATGGCCAGAGACTGCAGCAATGACTACAGGGAATGACCAGAGACTGCACCTGCGACTACAGGGAATGACCAGAGACTGCGGGAATGACTACAGGGAATGACCAGAGACTGCGGTTGCAACTACAGGGAATGACCAGAGACTGCACCTGCGACTACAGGGAATGACCAGAGACTGCGGCTGCGACTACAGGAAATGACCAGAGACTGCGGCTGCGACTACAGGGAATGACCAAAGACTGCGGCTGCAACTACAGGGAATGACCAGAGACTGCGGCTGCGACTACAGGGAATGACCAGAGACTGCGGCTGCAACTACAGGAAATGACCAGAGACTGCGGCTTCAACTACAGGAAATGACCAGAGACTGCGGCTGCGACTACAGGGAATGACCAGAGACTGCGGCTGCAACTACAGGGAATGACCAGAGACTGCGGCTGCGACTACAGGGAATGACCAGAGACTGCGGCTGCAACTACAGGAAATGACCAGAGACTGCGGCTTCAACTACAGGAAATGACCAGAGACTGCGGCTGCGACTACAGGAAATGACCAGAGACTGCGGCTGCGACTACAGGGAATGACCAGAGACTGCGGCTGCAACTACAGGAAATGACCAGAGACTGCGGCTGCGACTACAGGGAATGACCAGAGACTGCGGCTGCGACTACAGGGAATGACCAGAGACTGCGGCTTCAACTACAAGAAATGACCAGGGGCTTTCTGTGATAGGGGCGGGGCTTTCCGTGATAGGGACGGGGCTTTCCACGTAGGGGGCGTGGCTTTTTGCGGTCCGGGGCGCGGATCTCAGTGGTCCATGGCAGGGCTCTCAGATGTACAGGGGAGGCACTCTCAGCGCTTCCACTCTGCTCCGAGCCTCCGAGCATACACAGGCTACATGGGGCGGAGCAGGGCAGGGGCAGAGCGTTAATAGAGCTTCCGGCCCCGCCCCTCCCTGCTGACAGAGCCTCCCTCAGGCCAAGCCGAGCCCAACAGCCCGGGCCGGCGCACCCCGGTGGTCGGGCGGTGTAACAGCAGGCTCAGGCAGCACACAACAACTGTGTGTGTGAGTCAGTGCCTGCCGAGTGTGGCGATGTAGTTGAAGCACACATAACGTTACTATTTCTGTCTGCACTCATGCTCTGGGGGGGTTCAACCCCAAACCCCCCCCCCCCCCCTTAGCTATGTCCCTGCATCAGCGCCACCTCATTAGTGCCACCTCATCAGTGCCCATTAGTGAAGGAGAAAATTATCTGTTTGCAACATTTTATACCAAAATATGAAAAACGTTTAGCAAAAAAAAAAGAAAAACCCAGTGGTGATTAACCCCTTTAATACAGGGCATTTTCACCCCCTTCCTGCCCAGGCACCAATTTTCAGTTTTCAGCGCTGTCGCACATTGAATGACAATTGCGCGGTCATCCATCACTGTACCCAAATGAATCAATTTTTATCATTTTTTTTCCCCACAAATACAGATTTCTTTTGGTGGTATTTGATCACCTCTGCGGTTTTTATTTACTGCGCTATAAACAAAAAAAGAGCGACAAGTTTGAAAAAAAAAAAAACACAATATTTTTTACTTTTTGCTCTAATAAATATCCCAATTAAAAAAAAAAAAAAAAGTCTTTCTACATATTTTTGGTAAAAAAAATTGCAATAAGCGTATATTGATTGGTTTTCACAAAAGTTATAGCGTCTACATAATAGGGGATTGATTTATGGCATTTTTTGGGACCATCGTCATTTATACAGCGATCAGTGCTATAAATATGCACTGATTACTGTATGCACTAATGTCACTGGCAGGGGAGGGGTTAAACACTAGGGGGGCGATCAAGGGGTTAAATGCGTTACCTAGGGAGTGATTCTAACTGTAGGGGGAGGGGACTGACTGGGGGAGGAGACCGATCGGTGTTCCTCTGTACTGGGAACACACGATCGGTCTCCTCTCCCCTGACAGGATGTGGATCTGTGTGTTTAAACACACAGATCCATGTCCCTGCTCTGTATTACCGACAATCATGGGTGCCCCGGCGGACGAGTGACGTGGCCGCGCGCGCGCGCCCCCTACTGGATGGCTAGGAAGCCCAGGACATCATATGATGCCCTGCGGATGTCATTTGACTATGGGCGGGGAAGGAAGTGGTTAACCACTTGTCGTCCGCGCTATAGCTGAATGATGGCCACAGCACGGACCTGAATTTCCGGGAGGCCATCAAATGATGGCCTCCCCTTAGCATGCTCCCTGCGCACTGCGATCATCGAGTGAGGAGAAAAAAAAAAGCAGATCATCGGCTTATGTGCAAGGGACTTCGGTCCCGAAGAGGAAGAGGCAATTCTGCCTCATCTGTGACCACCAGTACCCCCTGCCAGTGCCACCTGCCATTGCCACCTGCCAGTGCCCACAGTGCCCATGAGTGCCACCTATCAATTCCCACCAGTGGTGCCAATCAGTGCCACGTAGCAGTGCTGCTCCTATCAGTGTAACCGATCAGTGCCCATTATTTCCACCCATCAGTGCCCATCACTGCCACCTCTTGGTGCCCATCTGTGCCACCTCATCAGCGTACATCAATGAAGGAGAAAAATTACCTGTTTGCAAAATTTTATAACAAAATATAAAAAAAATATAATTTTTTTTTTTTTTTTAAATTGTCTTTTTTAATTTTTTAACAAAAAAGAAAAACCGCAGAGGTGATCAAATGCCACCAAAAGAAAGCTCTATTTGTGGGGAAAAAAATAATAAAAATTTAATTTGAGTACAGTGTAGCATGACCGCGCAATTGTCATTCAAAGTGCATCAGCGCTGAAAATTGGCCTGGGCAGGAGGAGGGTTTAAATGCCCAGTAAGCAATTGGTAAATACCACCAAAAGAAAGCTCTACTTGTGTGAATTTTTTTTTTTATAAAAATGTCATATGTGTACAGTGTCGTATGACCGCGTAATTGTCATTCAAAGTGTGAGAGCGCTGAAAGCTGAAAATTGGCCTGGGCAGAAAGGGGAGTGTAAGTGCCCGGTATGCAAATGGTTAATAGGTGCAAGTTTTCAGGAATTACAAACTATTAGAGTAGTTATCTAGTATTATATAATAGTTGCAACTATTCATATCTGTGAAAAGAATATTTTTCGAAAATCCGGTCCATTTATAAGAACTGACGCGTTTTACTTCTAAAGTTCCCTGTCATGGCACATTGTTGGGGGGAAAAAAAAAGGAAAATACATTTTAGCATCTTCTTTCACCATCCAGGAGGGGATAAAAAAAAAAAAAAACAGCCACTTTCACAGATATTTATTCCCACAATTATGGATGTCAAGGGATTTAGGCGTTCACAAAGTGAGAACGTTTTTGATGCTCAAAGTGTCTAAAAATGAGGAAGGAGAAAAAAAAGAAAAAAAAAGAAACAAAAAAGCTGAAACTGACATCCCAGATCTATTCGGAAATCTCAACAGGCTGATGGTTTGAAAAATATTTAATAACTGTTTTAATTCCCCAGCCGTGCAATTATTTTTAATTGGTTTATAAAAATCCATATTTCATCCGTTTTAGACAGCGGAAAAACAAAAAAAAAGGGGGCAACAGAACCTCTGAGCGGGTAATTGTATCCCCGGCAGAACGCTGTCTGTGTGAGCCCAACACCCGCCAAAGAGAACCGTATAATGGTAAAGAGAGGCTTTTATCACATGTGTGTGTTTAGGAAAAAAAAATCTCTCATGGCAAAATGAAGCCTGCAGCAAAGACTTTAAAGTGGAACTTAGCTGTATGTGAGCACCACAAACCGAAAACGTTATTAAATTAATTTTCAATATTCAAAGCGAACCCCCCGCCCCCGTCCATCCGTGTCTCCATGCTTTATTTTGCTGAGAAGTCGCAGTCATCTTGCGTAAGTGCAAATCATGTAGCATTTACTTCCTGAAATCCATCTGCCCTTAGCTCAGGCATGCAGGTAGAAGGGCGTGCTTATCTGAGAATGCCCCCCCCCCACCCCCTCTTAACCATTTCAGCCCCGGAAGATTTTACCCCCTTCCTGACCAGAGCACTTTTTGCGATTCGGCACTGCGCCGCTTTAACTGACAATTGCGCGGTCGTGCGACGTTGCACCCAAACAAAGTTGACGTCCTTTTTTTCTCCACAAATAGAGCTTTCTTTTGGTGGTATTTGATCACATCTGCGGTTTTTATTTTTTGCGCTACAAACAAAAAAAAGAGTGACAATATTGAAAAGAAAACAATATTTTTTTATTTTTTCCAATAATAAATATCCCCCAAAAATATATAAAAAAATTTTTTTCCTCAGTTTGGGGTGATATGTATTCTTCTACATATTTTTGGTAAAAAAAAAAATCGCAATAAGCGTATATTAAATGGTTTGCACAAAAGTTATAGCGTCTACAAAATAGGGAATAGTTTTATGGCATTTTTTATTATAATTTTTTTTTTATTAGTAATGGCGGCGATCTATGATTTTTATCGTGACTGCGACATTATGGCGCACACATCGGACACTTTTGACAGTATTTTGGGACCATTGTCATTTATAAAGCGATCAGTGTTATAAAAAAAACTGATTACTATGGAAATGACACTGGCAGTGAAGGGGTTAAACACTAGGGGGCGATCAAGGGGTTAAGTGTGTCCTAGGGAGTGATTCTAACTGTGGGGGGGGGGGGATGGGCTACCACTCACATGACAGCGATCACTGCTCCCGATGACATGTCACAAGGCAGAACGGGGAAATGCCTTGTTTAAAAAGGCATCTCCCCGTTCTGCGGTTCCGGAACACCGGCGGACATCAAGTCCACAGGTCCTGCGGGCACGGTCACGCTGTGCACGGTGGGCATGCGTGCCCACTAGCCTTGCGAATTAAAGGGGATGGACTGGTACGCCCATTTTCCCACCACTGCCATTGTGCCGATGTATATCGGTGTGCAGCAGTCGGAAAGTGGTTAAAGATTCCGTGAGATGTATGACATGGAGATAGTATGCATCCGGACAAAACTACGAGGCTTGTTCACTAATTGCAGGAGAAGAAGGAGGATCTGGACAGCCGCACTCCAATAAAAATGTCTTTATTGTATAAAATAACAAAAGTTCAAACCACAGCAGGATACAGGATAGATTAGCTGACGCGTTTCACACTCTCAACAGTGCTTAGTCATAGCTACCATAGAACTAGAGCTGCTAATGTATAAGAAGGATTTCAACTTTGGGGGAATTTCAGAGACTTGGTTCAACAGCTCTCATGATTGTCTGGCAACCATTCAAGGGTTTTCCCTATATCGCTGAGATAGAGAGGGTAAAAAAGGGGGAGGGGTATGCCTGTATATCAAGAATGATGAGCAAGTGAATGTGAGAGATGACATCACTAAGGGAGCTAGGGAGGAGGTGGAATCCTTATGGGCAGAACTACAAAGGGAAGAAATACAGGGGAAAGCAATACTGGGAGTATTCTATAGGCCCCCTAAAGATAGGGAGGAGGGGGAGGCGGACCTCCTATCACAGTTTGGAATGGCAGCAAGGATGGGAAGTGTCATTATAATAGGGGAAGGGGCCGAAGGAACAGCGCATTCGTCTAAGGCTCGCCATTTCCTAAATGTCTTACAGGACAATTTCATGGGTCAGATGGTAGGTGCACCAACAAGAAACAATGCGTTACTAGACCTACTGATCACCAACAATACAGACCTGATCACAGGTGTGGAAATACGGGGCAACCTAGGAAACAGTGATCACAGGTCAATTAGTTTCAGTATAAATCACACAAATAGGAAACATAAGGGGAATACAAAGACACTGAATTTCAAAAGAGCCAACTTCCTTAATCTACGAGCCTTGTTAGAAGATAATTAATGGGATAAAATCCTAGGAACAAAGGACATGGAGGAAAAATGGGTGTGCTTTAAGAGCATATTAAATAAGAGTACTGGCCAGTGCATCCCAATGGGTAATACACTTAAAAGAGCTAATAGAAAATCCTAGGTGGCTTAACTCCTACTTAAAAATGCATATAAAAGGAAAGTAGAAGGCCTTCCAAAAATACAAGGCTGAGAGGTCATCATCAGCATTCCAACTGTACAAAGAATGCAATAAAAAATGTAAGGGTGCAATCAGGGCAGCTAAGATAGAACACGAAAGGCACATAGCGGAGGAGAGTAAAAAAAAATCCCAAGAAATTCTTTAAGTACACAAACAGTAAAAAAGGGTTAGAGCTTTGTAACTCAGGAGATTACACAGCCCCGCTAGCTGCTCTGCCCGTCCTGTGCACTCCTGGAACCGGCTGCAGTGGTGTATGGTGATTCCAAGCACAAAACACAGGCAAAATCCATCCAAAACGTGCTGCTCAAGGCCTCTTCCAAGATGGCGCCGGCCTCATCCTCCAAGACAGAGACACCACGAATGCCACAAGCCTCCAAACACACTCGGCTTGAGATGCTCCAGGAGGGTGAGTCAGACACTGAATATGGTGTAACCCCCTTAGCCCTGCAATTTGACAGACCACAGTCCGATCTGCTAAAACAGTCTGAGCAGCTTCTCACTAAAGCCCTGAAGCATACCTCTGACATACCCAAGGCTGAAAGGCTGACACGTGAGATCAGACACCTTGGAATTAGAATAAAGAGCTGATGAAGTTGAAATCCTCACCCATAACCACTCTGAGGAACTAGAGGCCCTACATGAAGAAAACCTTTCCGTACAGTCCCTTCTTGAGGACTTTGAAACTAGGGCCGGGCGTTCTAATTTGCGCATACGTGGCATCCCAGAGACAGTCACTGACCTACAATCCACCATCACTGTGCTATTCCGGGAACTGGTGCCCTCTATCCCTATAGAGTGCCTTAAAATGGATAGGATCCATCGCACCCTGGCAACGCGTCCTGAAGAGGGCCCCCTCGCGACATTGTTGTGAAGCTTCATTACTTCCGCAGCATCGCGTCACAAAGAATCGTTGCTGTTCCAAGGCCATCGCTACAAGATCTTTTATGACCTCTCTCGGGTGACCCTGGCAAAATGGAAATCCATGAAACCTCACCTACAGATCCTTCAAGAGCACTGAATTGCCTATCGGTGGGGATTTCCCTTCTCTATTTGCTTCTCCTACAAAGGATCATCCTACCAGTGCAAGTCGGTTGAAGATCTTCAATCAACACTCCAAGAATTTCACATGGCTCCTCAAGACCCCGTGGCTGTGGGATCCTGTCGTCGATCTGCTTCTTGCTCTCCAAGGAAACTCCAAGCCTCCCCTGGACCAAAAACATCCTCAGGCATACATAAACGTGGACGTTATGTCTCACCTCTCCCAGCTCCTGAAGACTCAATGGACTGATCTCCTCTTTGCGAACAGTCGGCACTTACACCTTAGCTCTCTTAGAGCACTCTAATGGGACTTCCACCTTACCGTGACTATACCCTGAAACCACAGGTCTGTTTGCTATATTCAGTTACTTATGCTGGCTTAGCCTTTATCATTATGCGCAATGTGAATTTGTCCATATTCCTCCAAACCACCCTACCTTCCCAACCTTCCCATCTCTCTCCCCTTCCCCTCCCCTCATGCCTACCCCTTTTCCACCTCTACACCCAACCCCTAATGGTATGTTTTTACTCACATGCATTTAGATCGTTCACTGTTCACACTCTTATATAGCCTGAGTCACTGGGTCCAAATAAAGACACATTGCCTCACGCTTAGGCCTTATGCCTCACGGCTCACTTAAGTTACAGTAGCCGTGTTGATTGTTCTTGCCAACACTCGCAATTACTTTTACTCCTTAACATACTTACTACCTTGGCTGGTTTAGTGACCATTGCCTTCCCGGCCCACGCTGTAATGTTTAAACTGTATTTAGAATTTTATTGGTTGTTCACAAACTATTATAGGATGCCCCCGCGGGCATCTGTCCTTACTAATGTAGACCCACATATCAGATATGTTCTCGGAGACCCTTTACAGATACTTTGGTCTCCTACAACATACCATTACCAGGTTCTGCTACTTAACATATAAATTTATCCTGTTGTGTTGGCTATAAGAATCTCAGAGACTATTCACTGCTTCCCCCACTAAGTCCACGTATACCCCTATAGGGTATTTCACTGGCTCTTTTTTGTCCCTGGTAGTCACTAGGGATGAGTCTGCGGTTCGAGTTGAACGTAAGTCACTGATCCCTCGGCCTTAAGTTTTACATCTTTCTAACGGGCGTGCAAGCCAGAACCCCACAGACGTGGGCTAATTTCAGATCTCTATGCATTCCTAATAGCCCCAGAAACAGCGAAGCCCCCTGACTATGTTAGCAGATGGGAAAGGTATCTAAACCTTACGCTCGACCACGCCGATTGGTCTTCCATCTGGCAGGCAATTAAATCTTCCTCCCCAAACATAGCTGCCTTAGAAACTAACTATCAGGCGCCTACCAGGTGGTGCCTGGTCCCCTCAAGGATTCATAAATTCCTCCCACAATAACCGCCGTTCTGCTTTCGTGGCTGCAATGAAGCCCGAACGCACCTCCACATATGGTGGGATTGTCCCATAGTGCAAGCCTTCTGGTCAGAAATTTTCTTAAACTTATCAAAACGGTTGCTCTCCTAAACAACAAACCCATGTCTCTGACCCACCGCCAATTTAAACTGCTGCTCCAAATCACTACTGCTGCCAGCAGACCATTGCAAAAGCCTTGAAATCCTCTGTCTTATGTGTTCTCACAGCAAAGCATAGAATAACGCAAGCCATGATCCATGCTAAGATAGAGGCAATACTATTGGACAAATTTCCAAAATTCGAGAAACTCTGGAACCCTTGGGTGACCCACTTCCTACCCCCTGCCTTTGACGAGACCCTATTGCGCCCATAACCTTCTATACCTTTTGAGTCTGCCACCACACCCATACCCCTCCTCCTAGGATGCCAAGCTGCCACCTCCACTATCAATGACTGAGCAGACCATAAAAAATGTAAGCTTGTAAACCTCCTCCTCACCTCCCCCCAACTCCTAATCCTTGCTGTTAATGTATCATAAACCCAGAACCTTTCAACCTGCCATTATGCAACTTAGGGTAGATTGTCCTCCCCCAGACATCTATTGAAAGGCCATCTGGCCTAATTTGTTCCTTCACGAACACCACTTAATGTTATATTTTACTCGCTTAGTAACTAAAGTGCATTGCAAAAGTATTCACCCCCCTTGGCTTTTTACCTATTTTGTTACATTACAACCTTTAGTTCAATGTTTTTTTTAATCTGAATTATATGTGACCAGAACACAATAGTCTAAGTTGGTGAAGTAAAATTAGAAAAATATATACATAAAACTATTTTTCAGAAATGTAAAACAAGAGTGTAGCCCTAATAATGTATTTATTACACAAAAAAACCTAACCAGAATGGAAGTCTGGAGGCTGATTGTGCTATATATACTATAATATAACACTCTAAACTTAGAGTGTATGGAAATAACAATGCAAGTGAAGTTAATCACTTGCATTGTTATTATAGAGGCTCAGCAAGCATATCAACCCGACACGTTTCGTCTACAGAGACTTCACTGGGGTTATACCCCAGTCGAAGTCTCTGTAGATGAAACGCGTCGGATGGATATGCTTGCTGAGCCACGATTCTATAGCGCATTTTATCCTGTTCAATTGAACTTATTGTCTTATAATACCCTTGTTGTTTGGGGGTTGGAAATTGATTTTTCAAATAAATTTCCCCTTTATCATATGTGGATTCCCACTATGTGGAAGCATATTTTTTACTTTTTTTCTTTTGAGAACCATCATTTATATTGAGAGGATTGGAGATGAGGATCTGTGTTTATAACATCTTTTGGCTGTTTGATGAAAGTGATAATGGAGTACTCCAGTTGGTAACATCCATATCCGACTTTTTTCTGTGGTGAGTAAGGGTCTTGGTCATTCATTGATCCATCCAAGATAAATTCCATCCCTACATCCATTTGGATAAAATCCTCATCTACCGTATTCCGGTACAAGCCCGTTTGACTCTCCACCATCGGCTTGTGAGTCCACCAGTTCCGGTAAGGGTACCTCAAACCTCTTCCCTACTCTTTGAAGTTAAAAGCATTGTTTGAGTGTCCATCATACAATATATTGACAGTCAACTCAGAAAACATAGAACGTATATCTACTGCTTTGAAGTCATCTGCATGAACATTTTGTTCTATATACAGTGGGGACAGAAAGTATTCAGACCCCCTTAAATTTTTCACTCTTTGTTATATTGCAGCCATTTGCTAAAATCATTTAAGTTCATTTTTTTCCTCATTAATGTACACACAGCACCCCATATTGTACACACAGCCCCCCATATTGACAGAATTGTTGACATTTTTGCAGATTTATTAAAAAAGAAAAACTGAAATATCACATGGTCCTAAGTATTCAGACCCTTTGCTGTGACACTCATATATTTAACTCAGGTGCTGTCCATTTCTTCTGATCATCCTTGAGATGGTTCTACACCTTCATTTGAGTCCAGCTGTGTTTGATTATACTAATTGGACTTGATTAGGAAAGCCACACACCTGTCTATATAAGACCTTACAGCTCACAGTGCATGTCAGAGCAAATGAGAATCATGAGGTCAAAGGAACTGCCTGAAGAGCTCAGAGACAGAATTGTGGCAAGGCACAGATCTGGCCAAGGTTACAAAAAAAATTCTGCTGCACTTAAGGTTCCTAAGAGCACAGTGGCCTCCATAATCCTTAAATAGAAGATGTTTGGGACAACCAGAACCCTTCCTAGAGCTGGCCGTCCGGCCATACTGAGCTATCGGGGGAGAAGAGCCTTGGTGAGAGAGGTAAAGAAGAACCCAAAGATCACTGTGGCTGAGCTCCAGAGATGCAGTCCGGAGATGGGAGAAAGTTGTAGAAAGTCAACCATCACTGCAGCCCTCCACCGGACTTTATGGCAGAGTGGCCCGAAGGAAGCCTCTCCTCAGTGCAAGGCGCATGAAAGCCCGAATGGAGTTTGCTAAAAAACACCTGAAGGACTCCAAGATGCTGAGAAATAAGATTCTCTGGTCTGATGAGACCAAGATAGAACTTTTTGGCCTTAATTCTAAGCGGTATGTGTGGAGAAAACAGGCACTGCTCATCACCTGTCCAATACAGTCCCAACAGTGAAGCATGGTGGTGGCAGCATCATGCTGTGGGGGTGTTTTTCAACTGCAGGGACAGGACGACTGGTTGCAATCGAGGGAAAGATGAATGCGGCCAAGTACAGGGATATGGTGGACGAAACCTTCTTCAGAGTGCTCAGGACCTCAGACTGGGCCGAAGGTTTACCTTCCAACAAGACAAGGACCCTAAGCACACAGCTAAAATAAATAACAACTCCATGACTGTTCTTGAATGGCCCAGCCATAGCCCTGACTTAAACCCAATTGAGCATCTCTGGAGAGACCTAAAAATGACCGTCCACCAACGTTTACCATCCAACCTGACAGAACTGGAGAGGATCTGCAAGGAGGAATGGCAGAGGATCCCCAAATCCAGGTGTGAAAAACTTGTTGCATCTTTCCCAAAAAGACTCATGGCTGTATTAGATCAAAAGGGGGCTTCTACTAAATACTGAGCAAAGGGTCTGAATACTTAGGACCATGTGATATTTCAGTTATTCTTTTTTAATAAATCTGCAAAAATCTTTCCGTCCCCACTGTATATGCGGACTTTCATCTGCCCTCGTACCTAGGGGTGGCATACGTTTCCTATTTTTTTGCAGTTTGCTATAGATCTTAAGCACTGCAGTATACCATACATTTGAAACATATTCCATCATCCTTGAGGCGATTCGGTTCTCATTTGCAGCGCTTTACAAATCATTCATTCATTC
This sequence comes from Lithobates septentrionalis, assembly GCA_037952835.1. Taxonomy (NCBI): domain Eukaryota; kingdom Metazoa; phylum Chordata; class Amphibia; order Anura; family Ranidae; genus Lithobates; species Lithobates septentrionalis. The sequence goes on from JBBDGP010002012.1 coordinate 1,625,234, forward strand.
ATTCATTTCTACATTTCATTCTAACCATATGTACACCATTTAACAGTTTGGTTCACATACAAATAGAGATATATGTGTGGGATTGTTACTTAATATTCACATACATGTGCTCATTACCTCTGTTATTTTATTTTTCCTTTTTCATTACTTGAGTTTGTACCCTTCTGTTGGGTTTCGAGTGTCTGCATGCGACTACATGCAACACCCAACCATTCAGATATACATTCTTTTTAGAGTACCAGCTTACTAAGTGTTCGCATCATCTTAGCATAGATTTCAGTGGTTGTAGTTACATCCAGTGATTGCATGCTACTCACATGCGATATCCAGCCGCTCATATATACTTTCTCAAAGAATTTGTACGGTCAAGTGCTCATACCAGTTTAACATAGATTCTCCAGTTCTTGGTATCCATATCACAGTTTGTAATTTATTTTCGTATTTTTGCGTCACGCACGATTTATATTAGTTTTGTGTCAAAATATACACAAATGTTTTTTTTCAGTTTTTTTAGTTTTAGCGACTACTTGCGTTTTAAGATCACGTTTATGGTTGCATATTTGTAGGTCTAATACACCTGTTATTCACTTCACTTGCATTGCTATTTCCATACACTCTAAGTTTAGAGTGTTATATTATAGTATTTATAGCACAAGCCGCCTCCAGACTTCCATTCTGGTTAGGTTTTTTTTGTGTAATACATACATTATTAGCGCTACACTCTTGTTTTAAATTTCACTCCACGATTAGTCTGATTGTTGTGTTGGCTGCTCACATTTAAAGTGAATTTCCACTTAATTTTTCACTATTTTTCAGAAATAAAAAACTGATAATTGGCATGTGCGTATGTATCACCCCCTTTGTTATGAAGCTCATAAAAAGCTCTGGTGCAACCAATTACCTTCAGAAGTCACATATTTAGTGAAATGATGTCCACCTGTGTGCAATCTAAGTGTCACATGATCTGTCATTACATACCCTGTTTCCCCTAAAATAAGACCTAGCGTGATTGTCGGTGATGGCTGCAATATAAGCCCTACCCCCCAAATAAGCCCTACCCTGTTTCCCCGAAAATAAGCCCTACCCTGAAAATAAGACCTACAAGGACTTTAATTAGGGCTTATTTGGGGGGTAGGGCTTATATTGAAGCCATCACAGACAATCACGCTAGGTCTTATTTTAGGGGAAACAGGGTAGATACACCTTTCTGAAAGGCCCCAGAGGCTGCAACACCTAAGAAAGAGGCACCACTAACCAAACACTGCCATGAAGACCAAGGAACTCTCCAAACAAGTAAGGGACAATGATGTTGAGAAGTACAAGTCAGGGTGAGGTTATAAAAAAATATCCAAATCTTTGGTGATCGCTAGGAGCACCATCAAATCTGTCATAACCAAATGGAAAGAACATGGCACAACAGCAAACCTGCCAAGAGACGGCCGCACACCAAAACTCACGGACCGGGCAAGGAGGGCATTAATCAGAGAGGCGGCACAGAGACCTAAGGTAACCCTGGAGGAGCTGCAGAGTTCCACAGCAGAGACTGGAGTATCTGTACATAGGACGACAATAAGCCGTACGCTCCATAGAGTTGGGGTTTTTGGAAGAGTGGCCAGAAGAAAGACATAACTTTCAGCAAAAAACAAAATGGCACGTTTTGAGTTTGCGAAAAAGGCATGTGCAAGACTCTCAAAATGTATGGAGGAAGGTGCTCTGGTCTGATGAGACTAAAACTGAACTTTTTGGCCATCAAAGAAAACGATATGTCTGGTGCAAACCCAACACATCACATCACCCAAAGAACACCATCCCCACCGTGAAACATGGTGGTGGCAGCATCATGCTGTGGGGATGTTTTTCACCCAGATGGTGCTAGACAATACCCCGTAACTTGGATTAAGCATCCCGAATTGCTTATATTGTTTATACATGACTATTACTATTGTCTTTCATATCCTTTACACACGATACTACCTACTACCGTTATTTTCCTCTCTGTTAAACCTCAATAAAAATATTGAACAAGGATAAAAGATAAAGTTGAATTAATCTGAATGCGCAAAACATGCAATATAATACCCAATTGTTTGGTAAGATATAAAAGATGATGTTACGCTGAGTAAAAACCAAACATGTCACGCTTTAAAATTGTGTGCGTCCATGGAAAAACGCCAAATTATGGTACCAAAAATCTGCATAGTCTTTAGAGATTGCCAGTTTGAAATTATACAGGGGATCTGTCACTAGAATTATTGCTCTCGCTCTGA